>JADLZK010010165.1:600000-838249 GCA_015847255.1 Hyparrhenia diplandra
TTGCTCTTCAATAAAGACAATTGTATGTAGAAGCTAAGTGAACTACTTCAAGCCACTGTTTCATCAAGTTATCATTTACGGCGCCCTCAGTATAAAACTATAAATTACAAGTGCATCTCACATTTTCAGCATGCAGAGCTCCCTAACAATATTTGACTTTTTATTACAACGACATATAAATTCCAAAACTGAATAGCTATGGACCAATTAACTGGACAGTACAACACTAACAAATTAGTGAGCTCGATCGGTATCTTTGAAGGGAATGTTGTTATCTATATTTAACCCTTATTTTCATGCAACCCTCCACCTCCGTCACCAGACTCATTCCACTGTACTCACAATAGTAATACCCCCAGCCCGTCCGATCTGTCCCCTCTCGATCCCAGCCGTCCACGCCGCCCGCGGCTTCACTCCCTCGCGACGCTTCTCGGCCGTCGCCCGTGGCTCCCCTCCTCCTCGCGAATCCTCCACCCCGTATGTCGCCGCCACCATTCCATCCCCTCCTCCAGCCGACCACCGCCGCCACCTCCTTTTCTGCAGGGCGCTGCCACCCTCCTCCACCCCGCGGGCGCCGCTGCTCCATCCCCTCCTCCAACCAGCCCCCACCCCGCAAGCCGCTGCAAGTTCCAACGACAACGTCCTTCGCGCCTTCGTCCGTCCGCCTCCGCCGCCCGACGCAGCATGGGCCCCCACCACAACACGCGGCGCCGGCCTCCACCACGACACGAGCGTGAGGGTTGCAGCTACAGACGCCCCGACAACACCCGACCCCGCGTGCGAGTGTCCCGGACCACATTGAAGGTCATGCCAGCCACCACCGATCCGTCGTTCACATCAACGTAACCTGCTATGGTGCTGTGTCTACAACCCCCTCATCCTTCATCTCCGAGCACCGTGAGGTCCCCATCTGCTTTTTGCCTTTGCTCATGCTGTTTCATACCCTTCAAACGTTCGATGAAATGCCCAAATGGACACTGCTTACGAATTTTCATCAATCCTGTGCCTTCCACTCATCTAAATATGCACTGTAATTAGTTCCTAAAAATAGTTTGGTTTACATACGAAATCAAATGAAACTATTAAGGGTTCCCAATATGCATTGTAATTAGTTCCTACAAAATAATTTGGTTCACATACGAATTCAAATTAATGCTCCGCAATATTCACTGTAATAAGTACAGGCTCAGCTACAGATTTCAGCATCCCTTACCAATTGCACTTTGCCTAAAAACAAAATTGAAAACAACTTAATTATGGTATTACTTCAAGCGTGTTAATACATGTTACTTACCTCCCAGGCAAAATGTAATATCATCTCCTCTGCGTAATTCAAACTCCGCATACACTTTTTACATAATTATTTTCATTGTTTGTCAGGATCCAGGATCAAATTTAGGGGATGCTATGGGGTTACTTAGTTTACAGAGAAGTTCAATTTTCGTTTCCTAGACCAAATGTAATATCATCTCCTCTGTGTAATTCAAACTTTGCATACACTTCTTGACATAATTATTTTCATTGTTTATCAGGATCCAGGATCAAATTCAGGGGATGCCATGGGCACAAAGGGCACAGATCGACACCGTCTACATCTGGACAATCAAAACCATGGTAATGTTCTTGGCACCTACATTTTCACATGATCAGACGTTCTATGGCCCCTACAGATTGTTGCAAATTATAACGCTATGAACATGTAATCTTATTTTCTTCAAAACTTCAAATAAATATCCCAGATTACAGCAAAGACGCTAGCTGAACAACCCCGGCAAACATTGTAAAATGATGTATGCCTTGGCACACCTAATGATGTCCTGTTTGGGTCAGTGGAGATTGGACTCGCAGTTGCAGTAAGATCCTTGATATGGCTAGAGGTTCTCTGAAGACTCCAACAAACAAACACAAACTGATACGCATGGAGTTATCCTTGATATGTCAATTAATTAACAATGCAGTATAAAATCCAAGAGAGTGCATGCCACATCCTTTGTATTCAAGAAACAAAACGAGAATCTTTTGATGCTTTCTACATAAAAAGTTTTGTCCCAGATCCTTGGACAAATTTTGTTTCTTCCCTCGGTTGGTGCCTCTGGGGGTCTTCTTACTGTCCGGAACAGTAGTGTTTTAGATGGCCAAGTCATTCAGGCTAATTCTTATGCTCTTACAGTCAACTTTCTCTGCCGACTAGACAATAGCTCTTTTGGGATCACCAACATTTATGGCCCCTCCCAGCCAGTTATCAAACCTGACTTCATCACTTGGCTTCTGAATTTTGATACCTCGGGCATTGACGATCGGGCTCTTTGGGTGGTGACTTCAACCCGATTAGAAACCCGGAGAGAGTAAATAAACCAGGAGGAGATTTATCAGAAATGAACATGTTCAACAAGGCTATATCGACATGGATTTAACTGAAATTCCCTTTAGTGGAAGAGCATATACACGGAGCAACATGCAGCAAGACCCTCTCTTAGTTAAACTAGACTCGGGTCTTCACATCATCAAGTTGGATAACATCTTTCCTCGCAACTCGCTGTCCAACCTCTGTCCAAACCTATTTCGAGATCATATACCATATGTGGTACACATTGGAACCTCAATCCCAAAATCCAATATTTTCAGATTTGAAAATTTTTGGATTGATCATCAGGTTTTTTTGAGACAAAGGCAACAATGTTGGAACCAATCGCCTCATTATGCATGTGCCGCCAAACATATATCAGTAAAGTTGAAACATATCGAGAGCAGGTCTCGAGTAAAATGGAGTAAAACTCTTTCTAATTTGAGCAAGCTTATACATAACAGTAAATGGGTGCTACAACTAATGGATGGTCTGGAAGAGCAAAGAACTTTAACCAGAATGGAATCAACATTTAGAGGTCCGGGTCAGATCATATCTGCAAAAACTCTTAGAATCCAAGAGAATATATTGGAAACAAAGGAATACCATTAGATGGGTGAATCTTGGAGATGAAAACACTCATTTTTTTCCATATGATGGCTTCCATTGCACACAAAAAGAACTTTATAGTATCTTTGCAGGACCCACAGGGTAATCATATATCAGACCATGAACAGAAAGCAAACCTCTTATGGCTAGCTTTCAGAGAAAGAATGGGGGTCAGTGAATTCAATGGTCTGAACTGCAATCTCAGTGACTACTTAGTCTCCATAGATCTATCAAGCATAGACTCGAATTCAGCAATGAGGAAATAGACCTAGTGATCAAAGAGCTTCCTAATAACCATGCACCAGGGCCAGATGGTTTCAATGGAACATTTATGAAAAAATGCTGGAGCATCATCAAAACAGATCTCAAGAGACTATTCCTTGATTTCTGTAATCATAACTGTGATCTTACAAATGTCAACTCATCTCTTATTACTCTGATCCCCAAAAAGGATAACCCCCGAGACAATTGAATGATTCATGAGACCCATCTCCCTAACAAACTACTCTTTGAAGTGCATCACAAACATCCTATCAAATAGACGCAATCGGTCATCCTAGACCTAGTCCATGCAAATCAGTATGGGTTTCTGAAAGGGAGAACTATACAGACTGCCTAGCATGGGCTTTCCAATTCCTCCACCTATGTCAGCACTCAAAAAAGGAGATTGTCATCTTAAAATTAGATTTTGAGAAAGCATTTGACAAAATAGAACATGAGTTCATCCTGGAAATCCTAAAGCACAAAGGCTTCTCTATTAAGTGGATTAACTAGGTGAAAAATATCCCCGTCTAGTGGCTCTTCCTCAAGTAATCCTAAATGGTATCCCCGGAAAAAGCTTCAAATGTCCGAGAGGAGTTAGACAAGGGGATCCCTTATCCCCTTTTATTTGTGCTGGGCTGCTGATCTTCTCCAAAGCATGGTAAATAAGGGAGGGAGAGATGGTCTTTCAGTCATCCCCTAAGCAATAGTTTCCAAGGAGAATACCCCATAATCCAGTATGCTGATGATACTTTGTTGATCCTCCCCGAGATCAATTTACCCTCTCCAACCTGAAAGACATCCTCCAGATTTTTTTCAGCTTCCGGGTCTCAAAGTTAACTATAACAAATCCAGCTTGGTTCCAATTAATATTGACAACCAAAAAACTCAGGATCTAGCAGAGTTACTTGGTCGCCAAATTGGAATCCTACCTTTTACTTATCTAGGCCTCCCCTTGGAACAACCAGACCAACCATAACTGAGTTCATGCCACTCATTAGTAGAATTGAAAAAAGGCTCTCATGTGTCAGCAAGCACTTATCTTATAATGGTAGACTCATCCTGGTCAATTCAGTTTTCTCTGCTCTACCAACTTTCTACATGTGTAGCCTTAAATTTCCCCCCCAAGTTATAAAAGAAGTTGACCACTACAGGAAGAATTGCCTGTGGGGCAAAGGGGATGCTGATAGGAAAGGAAGATGTTTAGTAGCTTGGAAGGAGGCATGTAAACCCAAAGATCAAGGGGGGCTGGGCATAATAGACATTGAGACACAGAACAATGCCCTGCTCATGAAGTACCTAGATAAGTTCTACAATAAAAGTGACATACCCTGGGTTACTCTCACTTGGAATACTCAATTTTCCAGTGGACAAAACCCACCACAAGCAAGAAACCCTTCGGCTCCTTTTGGTGGAGAGATGTGATGAAACTCTTTAGCAAATTTCAGGAATTAACCACTTGTACTCCAAAGAAGGGAGACACAGTTCTACTCGGACTGATATTTGGATTGATCCTCGCTAAAAAATAGGTTTCCTCAACTATTCTCCTACACCAGAAAGCCTAAATGTTCTATCAGGTTTTACCTCAGCCAAACATTCCAGAGTATATTCAGTCCAATCCTATCCCCCATAGCTCAGGAACAACTGGCAGAGATGAATGATATTCTGCATAATTTGGATCTTGATGAACATTTAAATGACTCATGGACATATACATGGGGCAATTCCAATTATAGCAGCAAGAAAGCATATTTGCTAATGAGGAAACCTGACAGCTGCTCACCTATATTCAAATGGATGCGGAAAGGAACCAACTTAGGAAATCAAAAATTTTTCTTTTGGTTGCTAGTCGAGACAGCCGAACACCGTAAATATCCTAAAAGAAAGAACATGACTCTAACCAGCTACAATTGTGTCTTGTGCAGCAACTCATGTGAAGAGTCATATTTTCATCTTCTTTGGATGTACTTTTAGTAAACTCTGTAGGGAAACTCAAGATTAAATGGGATCTCAGTCTAAACCCCATCTCCATGTTTTTTGAAAGCAAGACATGAGTTTCACAACATTATCTTCGTGGAAATCGTCATCCGTGCTTGCCGGAGCATCCGGAAACTCGAAACAGCTTCATCTTCGATAATGGCACCATAGAGATTAGCATTTGGAAAAGAATCTTCATTCAAGAATTTGGTCTTGTGTGTATCAAAGCCAAAGGTGCAAAACGCAATCTTTTAAATATTTGGAAAGATTCGTATGTATAACTTTTCCTTTAGTCTTGTATTTTCTTTTTTCTTTGGGCCTAGCTGCCTTGTAACCTTATTTGTTGTACTCATTCTTTCATTTAATTAAAAAAAAAGAGAGGCCGGGGGCTCCCGACCGGTTTGGTCAAAAAAAAATGCAGTATAAAAGTACTAGGGTCAGCAAACATAAGTCAGCAGCATATCTACACAGGCTGCACCTTATTTCTCATGTATTCTGACTTGCATGACAGTAGCTGAAATAATAAGGACTGAGAATGTTGAGCATTCTTTAATTTGTAATATTGCATATGATAGGTGAAATAATAAGGGCTGCGAATGTTGAGCGAATGTCATTCATATCATACATTTGTAGTTGCCACTTCTGTTTCTTTGCCTTCCATGAACAATCATATAGAATGTTGTATTTCTGGCTTCCTCACCCGTGCGAGAAGCACGGGTATCTCTGCTAGTTATTATATGGGAAATTGGTGATTTTGCCCTCGTTTTTGAGGGCAATGGTGATTTTGCCCCTGTTTTTTGATATGTGTGATTTTACCCCTATTTTTCGTGGTTGAAGGCTCCGTTTACCCCCTGGTTTTACGGTGTTAGCGGGATATGTAAAAAAAAAAAAAAAAAAAAGAAATCCACCGGCGCCCACGACCCACACGCCCCATGCGCACGGTCCGTCCCTCTCCCACCGACGCCGCTCGCCGCGAAAATGTACTTACGCCGCGCTCGATGGCCTAGTCATGGCCGGCGGGGGAGGGGCTCCAGGGCAGGAGGCGGCGGATCCAGGCCCAGCGGCGGATCCATGACCGGCGGGGTGGATCCATGCTCGGCGCGCCTAGCTCCCTCTCGGCGCGCGGTTTCCGTGCCCGGCTCGGCGGGGGGGAACAAGGAGGAGTCTTGAGGGGCTGGATGAGGCCGAGCGGGCCTGGAAGAGGGTATGGCGGAGCTAGAGGCCGGATGTGGCCGGATTGGAGGCCGGGCGCGCCATAGGGTCGGGTGTGCTGGGCACCGCGCGACGGGCGCGCACCGCTGCCTCGGCATGGGCACAAAAGAAGGGGAGACCATGGATATGTTATCCCTTTGATGAAATTATGTCAAATTTGTGTCAAATTACTGCTGAAATTCTATCAAAATTGTGTGAAATTGTTGCTGAAATTGTGCAAAAATTATGTCAAATTACTGCTGAGATTATGTCAAAATCATGCAACAAGTCTATCTAAAGTAAGGGAAAAAAAAACACAAGGGCAAAATGGTCTTTTCATGGTCCTTTTAACACCGTCAAGTATGGTGTTAATGGAATATGGGTAAAACTTACATTCAATTCAAAAAAACAGGGGTAAAATCGCACATATCAAAAAATAGGGGCAAAATCACCATTGCCGTGAAAAACAGGGGCAAAATCACCGAATCCCCTTATTATATATACATGTGCATGAGAGCGTAATGCTTAGCTCCCAAATGACGTGGTAACAACGCAAGTACGCCGCCCGGTTGATGCACCGTACGTGTTGCGGTGTTGGATCGATTGGCCGGCAAGCATGCATATGTTGGAAGGAAACGACATACGTATGCCTGTGGTCGGTCGTCGGTCGAATAAGTCAGTCCAATCCACTACGGCAGGTATGATTTAGCTTGCTCTCGATTTGTCAAGTCAACAAGCGCCATGTACTCCTGCACTTTTGGACGTGCCAAAGCGCGCGAACGGTTACTTGATTTGACAGGCACACAAAAACAAACAGGATCATGCGTATCCGTGCTACGCCTGCCGGTCTGACTTGCAGCTCCAGTTCCACTCCCAACCTTACTTTGTTGTTGTTCTTCTTCTTCTTCTTCAACAAACTTTCAACCAGCTCCGTCCAATTTCAGCCCATTTTCTCCGTGCTCCATTCGTGTCTCTCGTCAACTTTGACCTCGACGTCAGTCAGTCAATGCATGCCACCACACGCACGACACAGATGTTTCACAGGAGATCGACATAGTACATGATGTAAACATCTCTGCCGTGTTTTACCATCAAGCTGGATCGGGACCTACGACTGAGCACGTACGTCTACCGTGGTTCTTGGACAGCCTACCGTGGTTCTTGGACTGTGAGCAGACCACCGTACCAGGCCAAATTGGTTTGGTTGCACCGCCCGGGACGGGTTCATATATATTGACGACGACGCCGGTCGTCTCTGCCACGTTCCTACAAGTCCTGTGGCCCTGTGATCGTACTGCAGATCTAGCTAGCTCTAGCAGTAACCAACCACACTAACCGGCCACCAAACGTCCACACCAAGCAACGCCCCAAGAACACGCTGAAAACAGAAACAAAAATATGTGCTGGCCTGCCTGCCTGTGACTTCAAGTTACTCTGTGTTTTTTATTCAGTATGCCCACAGGGCCACATGTGTGTGTGTGTATAATATGGAACAATTCTCACTTTATATTACAACAAGGTCTATGCTTGCATATGCGCACTTGCTACAAACTGTTATGCATATTGAACACCGTTTTTTCCCATCCACTAGATCTATACGCATGTTTTTAGATCGGTTGACTAAATTACTGTAAGTTGTTGGAGATCCCAATCAGATTAGTTTCCATGATCCCAATTCTGAAGATAATGACTCTGTAATGTGGGATCTTGAGAAGAAAGGAAACTTCACTGTTAAATCTTTATACAGATTTTTGGTCTAATAGAGGGGTGATCAGTAAGACAGCTGAATGTATATGGAAATGCAAAATCCCTTTAAAAATTAAATTCTTTCTTTGGCAAGCTTTTAACAAGAAACTCCAAGGTATAGTTAAAACGGGTTGGAAAGGCTCTAGCCTTTCCTGTCTTTGTGGCCGGGGTGAATCGGTTGATCATTCACTCTTTGGCTGCCATATAGCTAAGTTTGTCTGGTTGGTGATCAAAGAGGTGTTTGAGCTGAATTGGTGTCCATCTTCCTTAGATGATCTCAGCTGTGTGTGGTTAAGGGCCATGGGGCTCTGCCCAGCCGGCTAATAATGTTCCTTTTCGCAGGTTTTGCACGGTCCATTTGGACAACTAGAAACAAGATGCCTGTTCAGAACAGATTTCCAAAAGCTCCGACTGATGTTATATATACTGCTGTGTCGCTGATGCAGAGATGGAGTTTGCTGCTCAAGGACGGAGATAAGCAACGCATCGAAGTCATTCTGGAGAGCATTCTGTCATGGTTGAAGTCATTTAGTCCTGGGAGCATTTTGCATTCGGATGTCGTGGAGATTTAGTGCAGGCTTTCTTTGCTGTACACTTTTGTTTCCTTGACTGTTCGTGAGCACTCATGCGGATGGTAACCCAGCAGGTCCTGTAATGGCTACCGTTATTAAAAGCAGAGTTTTCTCGGTTAAAAATAAAATAAAATAAAATCCTAGATGTTCTTGCTAAAATTATGAAGATTATAATTCAGTCCACTATAATTTGCGTTAATAGCCTTAGGAGGTGTTTTGTTTTTTTTAAGTTACCCAAGCACCGTCATTGTAAAAACAATATTTGCTAACATCTAAATCGGCATCAAGGTTACCTAAGTTTAGAGCAACTAGTAACACTATATTATAGGGCCAGAATTTAGAACTCGAATGTGGATCATCATTATGTTATGAAGAGATAAGAGCTACATTAAAAATCAATATAATTTAAACTAACGTTTCATTGAAATGTATATTGAAGACAGCCAGAGGTGGCGCCATAAGACAGTAAGTATAATTGATAAGTCTATTAAAATAGGGATTACAAAGTATTGGTACTAAGAAAGATCTTCCAAGACTACCCCTTTAATTTGAAGAGGCAGTAAAAATGTCCATGTCTCCGGAGGGGGCTCTAAAAGCGCATAAATCATTTTTTTGGCACTCAATAATGAACCACCTCTATAATTATATAGGGGCCATTCTTCCTAATACAGGCCTCTAAAATATATATATGGTCATTCTCTGATCAAAAGTTCAAGCCTGCTACCACTCTATCCTTATAGAGGGTAACGAGGTTCTTAACCACTTGTCATCCCTCTCCTTTCCCACCACTACGAACTTTTCCCTCCAAAATCTGACCTTATCTCCACCTAGGTCGTCCTTCATCCACCCGGTCAGTGCATCTTCCTCCCCCCACACGGCCCTTATACCATGCCCTACTTTGGCCAGCACGACCCAGGATCTCTGCACTTGGTGGTGTTTCATGGAGACCAGAGCATCGTCTAGAGGCTGAGCTGGAGTATCGCATGGAAACTATAGAGCTATGCGCGGAGGCTGCAATTGTGGCCTAACGACGAGTGTAGCGTATGGCCCAAGAAAACCGAGCATGGATGCCCTAAGTTCATGCTTAATCCCCGTGGTTGATCCCTCTCTCCAACATGATCCTCCATCTTCGCCCGACCTCCGCCCGACCTCTCTCATCTTTGCGAATAAGGAAGATCGAGCAGGTGGTGCTGTAGATCGGGAAACTGGTGCAGATTGGAGGGATGACGACGTGGTGAATTTTGGGTGGTTGTTGTGTGTGACGCATGAGAAGTGTGCTCAGCAGTGGTGCGTCTCAGAAGACACTGGCAAGGAGGATGAACGGGCAAAAGCAGTGACGCCGCACAGTAGATCTCCCTCTGAGATATGGATAGTGAGCTATGTCAACGGCCATAAGGGTGTCTCCAACAGATGTCAAATAGCTGGTCTATTAGGAATTATATTGGCTATGAAGATGTCTTTAATAGAAATTTGTAAATAGCTAGCTTGATGAGGTATAGAAATGATAAAAAGGTAACACTTCCATTAATGGATACATTAAAAAGTTATCAACTCTCAGAAAGCTAATAGCTAAATCTAGCACAATCTATCTCACATAACTAGCTAGCCAATAGAATTTCTTCTCCATTGGCTATTTGAGAACTAATATAGAGAGGCCCTAAGTAGTGGGCTCGAATGATAGGTCCCAATTTTTTTCCTTTTTTAATATAAAATTAACAGAGACTTGCATTGTAGCCCGCCTATATATTTTTCATAATTTTTTTTTTGACACGAGGCACCTCCCCATTTCCATTAATTATGATAACGGAAATACAAAGTTTAGGACCAGAAACTAGAAAAAGACAGTTTTTCAGAACTAGCGTAGCAACAGAAACCCTACGCGCAACAGTATATCAGCAGATGACTTACGGCTGACCCAGCCTGATACAAGTAACAATCCAACACCAGGACACACATGTCCAACAAAATGAAAGAAAGGTAGGTCGAAGCAACAGATGTAGGGATTATGACTGCTTCACAGTGCTTTCTCTTCTTGGTCCCAGTCGGTAGTTGACGCCGCCTCCTTGGTGGTCCTCCTCCAATGCATCTTGTTTTCGCTTCTTGCCTTTGGCAATCAGTTGAGTAGCCATTGCCAAAGCATCACTCCTGTATGCTTCCACACTCTTCTTGTCATTCTCCACTAATAGACCTGCCCAATAACCCATGAGCGCACAACAATAGCATACAATAGCAGCGGGAGAAGTGATTCCCTTCTCCTCGAAACAAATTGCATTTCTAGTTTTCCATATGCTCCAACAGATACCCATGAGCGCACAACAATAGCATACAATAGCAGCGGGAGAAGTGATTCCCTTCTCCTCGAAACAAATTGCATTTCTAGTTTTCCATATGCTCCAACAGATTGCAGCAATGCCAAATTTCTTTCCATGAGGCAGCCAAACATCACACCATCTCCAACACTGGCTAAAGGAAGTTGGGATGTTGGTTGCACCAATAGAGAATGCAATAATAGCCCAAATTGCTCCAGCAGGAGTGACAAAGGCAGGAGTGATACATGCCCGCTTAACCACTTTTGTTTGTCTGTGTGTTGTTGGATTATGTAGTAGGTATTTATATGAATATATATCGATAGTTATGGAGGGGGTTGGTGGATTAGTTCGATCATCACTTCATTAAACGATTGACTACACTCATGACTAACATTCATGCACGCCTTGTCTGAATGGCAAGACCCGTTGTGTACCTTCCACAGCGGCATCGTCCCGAATCCAGGACCCTCCATGATCAGCATTATGGCATCTCACCAAATATTTCAGCGAAAGCAACCACCCAAACACGCCAAGCACATAATTCTCCCCGCCCACTGAACAAACTGTCAATCTTCAGAAAGCTTCTCTAGCACCTGCCACTCCATCTCCCTTGCGCATAAATAGTCACGCACGCAGACGCCATCAGCACACACAACAACAGAGCACAGCACCAAGAACACACGTCACAAGCCTCAACCCGGCCGGACGCCATGGCCGCCGCCGTGCTCTTCGTCCTCCTCCTACCAATCCTGGTGGCCGTCACACCTGCCGCGTCAGCGGCGTCCAGCAGCGGTGGCGAGAAGAGCACGCACATCAAGCTGTACTGGCACGACGTGGTGAGCGGGCCGAGCCCGACGGCGGTGCCGGTGGCGCGCGCGGCGGTGACCAACACCTCCAAGACGGCCTTCGGCGCCGTGGTGGTGATCGACGACCCTCTGACGGAAGGGCCCGACCTCAACTCCTCCAAGCCCCTGGGCCGCGCGCAGGGCACCTACATCGGCGCCGGCAAGGACGAGGTGTCCCTCACGATGAACATGAACTTCGTCTTCCAGGCTGGTAAGTACAACGGCAGCACCATAGCCATCATGGGCCGGAACGCCGTGTTCAACGCCGTCCGGGAGATGGCCATCGTCGGCGGCACCGGCGTGTTCAGGATGGCGCGCGGGTACGCGCAGGCAAGGACGCACACCTTCGACCTCAAGACCGGCGACGCCACCGTCGAGTACAACCTCTACATCAAGCACTGATTTGATCGATCCATCGGGCTCATCGGCTTTGTTTATCTTCGATTATTAGTGATGATCATTGATCATATAATGTATGAACACGATCAGATTCTAGAATTGTATTGTGACTTTTGCGTTGCTAGCTTTTGGAGTAGTTTTGGTGGAAAATAAAGAATGGGGCAAAAGCTGATACCATCCTTGTAATCTGACATCGATTTAATACCTTGCATGTACGATTGAGGACTTGTAGAATAAATTAGCTGCAAATAATATTGTGAGCCATGATCAGTAGTGCAGCTTTGGGTTGTTGTTAGGTCTCTTTCTGTCAACCAAGCCATTGATCTATTAGCTGCAAATAATATTGTGAGCCATGATCAGTAGTGGCGAGTTTTATATTGTCCAAGGCGGATTCGTGGGCCGCGAACAAAGAAGCCCACGCACGGAGAACTCCTGTGGGTTAGGACAGCGCCGCCAGGAGAGATTATCGAAGTTCCCGACGGTTATTTGCGGGCCTACAGGAATTCTATGGACTCCTGACGGTTAACAAAGAACCCACAGGAAACATGAAAACTGACAGGAAAGAGCGTGAGTCTGGTAGTGTACGTACGTGTTAGTACTTCGCTGGAGTCTTTGTGTCAAGCATAATCTCGTTCTCACTCAATCCACTAGATCTAGAGTACAACCGGGTACATTGAGATAAAGTTTGGTAACAAAGCAGGGGAACCAAGTACTTTCTCCGTCCCCTGAATAAATCAATTCCTATAATCCTTGATATAAATTAGTCAAACTTTTAAAAAGTTTAGAGATAACCAACCTTCTGAACTTTTAAAGTTCGACTAATTTTATAGAAAAGTAACAACATCTATGATGTAAAATGAGAACAATACGAAAAATCTACTCTATGATAAATCTAATGATACTAATTTGATACTATAAATCTTAATATATTTTAAAAGTTTGACTTATAACTCTAGAAATCTATTTATTCAGGGACAGAGGGAGAATATAGGAGGAAAGAACACTAGTATAGATCAGAAGGTTCTAGAAGTATAGCGGGAGAAGGTTGAAGTCAAGGAGGCACATGAAACGCTTGAGGATCGAGATATTATGATCTCTGAATAATATTTGATTTGATATCTTTTCCAGCTTGTCATCCTGTTCCTTTATCTCGCCGGATTAGTGTTGACCCATCTCGCCCAGGCCCAACTAGCATGTTTTTTGTGATCCGTGATAGAATTTTTATTTTCCTCATGGATTAAGAGGAATGTTGTAGTATAGACGCAGCCCCTGCCCGCTAACATTTTAGTTTCTGGTATGAAAAACTGCACGTGGATCATGGTTTACTGGTAAGTTATTAGGTTCTAATTTCTCATTTGGTGTCACACTTAGGAGGTCAACATCAAGGCGGTGACGATTGCATGACATTGGAATTGAAGTACTAGTATAGATCAGAAGGTTCTAGAAGTACAGCAGGAGAAGGTGTTGATGAGGTCGAGGAGGAACAAGACAGACACACTTGAGGAATAAGATAGAGATATCATGTTCTCTGGATATTTGATATACTCCCTCCATAGTTGAAAAGAAAGACATTTAGAACAGCGACACCATATCCAAAAGTTTAACTTTGACTTCTCTTTTCTATAAAAATATTTATTAAAAAATTATATATGTATGCTTTATGAAAGTATTTTTCAAGACAAATCTATTGATATGATTTTCACATTTCTAAACTCAATGGCTTAAAAGTTATTCATGATTTATGTTCCCAATGTTTGACCCAAACCTTTTCCAAAATATTTTTCTTTTCAACTATGGAGGGAGTACTTTCTGGCTTGCCCTCCCCGACTCCTTTATCTCCCTAGTTTATTGTCAACTTGCTACTTCTTCAAGTCTTCCTCAACCTAGGCCCCAACTAGCACATATGGACACATCCTTGACATTTAGTTGTTGGTATGATGAGACAAAAATGCCACATGGATCATTGGGTAATGGTAGTTTAGGCTTGTGATCAAACAGTTAACTGCGGTTAGCATTTTAAGGAATCACAATTTTAACATTAATTAAATATATTATTAATTTGTAGTGTGTATATGTATCTAAGGTAGACATTGGTTAGCTATATATCAATTTATAGTGTGTGTAATGTGTATACATATTATACATTGGCTTGTGAACTCTCTCGCCCTATAGCAAACATTTGTAGTGTGTATATGTATCTAAGGTGGACATTGGTTTGCTATGTATTAATTTATAGTGTGTGTGTGTGTGTGTGTGTGTGTGTATTGAGCAGATTTATTGAGTATGTACTTGTATTGAACACAACCAACAAACTAGGCCTAATTATCAATGGTCGGGGAATGGGATGGTATATATGGCTGGATTGGGTGCTTGGGAGTGATGGATGGATCTTTTGGGGTTGAGCTCCGGCCCAACGTACCGATTCGCCACCAGCTCGACCGCTTGTGTCAACTGATTGTGCATGCCTGATTGTGCATGCGTTGCTAAAAACACAGTGATATAGTCAGAGGTGGCGGTGTTGAGTCTACGGTGATCTCTGCTACGTTTCTGCTTGCCTGCTAGTTGAACCACTAAGGAGGTTCTAAAAATTTTTGGCCCGGTTGGGGGCACGACCCCTGCTTCCGCCTCTGACTATATCACTAAATGTTTCATGCCTCTTGTGATTAAAATCCAGAAAACTATTCCTGCACTACGAGTTTGTTGGTCACGAGTGTTGCCATAGTGATTCTAGTCATGCCAGAGACGGCTGCCAGCTCGAGTACCTACTGGGCTTTCTCATGTGCAACTGGCAATTTCACACTAGGTAGTTCGTATAGCAAATACTTGCAGGTCATGGCAACGATCTTGCCCACAAACTAAGTGTGGTAAGGACCCCACTCTTGTTTCCGAGTGACTATGTTGCTTCACACTGGGGTGAGGAAGTCTACGCACTCGTGCAATGGTGACCTATGATTGTCGCAGCATTTTGAGATGCCCAAGAACTCTGTCAGTATAGAGAAGGGGTGCAATCATCAATCATCTTTTGCGATAAGTGCACAGTGGGTTATTACAACAAGAAGAAGATAGAGATGTTCTCTGACGACCCTACAATCGGGACAGCTGCAAGTAGACTTGATAGCAGGTGGTAATCCAAAGCAGCGAATTCGTAGATGCAGTTGATAAACTACAGGGGGCTGTGGTACATGGGGCAGCAACAACACCTTGCTCCTTCGTCAACGGTCAGACAGAGGTCAAGACAATTGACCTCCAAGTCACAATGTACGCCGCAGTACAATGCTTGCCATCGATGGCAGATCAGGATTGTGGCAGTTGTCCAAAAAAATGGTACTAGATAAGATGCAGATTTCTAGTGGTCCTAACTTGAGTCCGATTAGGGTAGCATCCATATGGACAGGTTTGAGTTCCACCGTTTCTTTGGGGGAGAACCAACACTGACCCTTCCAGCAGTGGAGCCACCCAGTGAGCATACATTAATCTCTTGTTAGTTAGCCGGTTGTTAATTTAACGACTTACATTTTACATGCATAAGCAAGAACCGGTGCCCCCACCTCTTCAAAACACAACAATGAACGACACAATGTTCCTTCTTGGGGTTTGGTGGCAATAGGAGTGGGTGCAACTGTGGTGGTATCGTGGTTGTTGCCGTATTTTGTTACAAGAAAATATCTCGTAAGTTTCCTAAATAATTATGTAAATGAGAGACTTAATTCCTAAACTTTCAATAACAACAATTATAATTGGTTAGGTGAAAGAGAAAAGACAATTTAGCTAAAGGACATAACAAGTGAAGAAGAGGCACCTCGTGTCTATTTAGGACAGATTAGTCAGTTTTCAAATTTCTGTTTAAAAACATACTCACTCTGTTCTAAAATAAATCAATTCATAAATGTCACTTTAAGTCAAATTGTCTTAAATTTTTAACTTTATATGAAAGGGTAACAACCTGTCGAGGAGCGAAGCGGAGGCAAAAGTGGCCCATCAGGCGCACCCTCGAGGACGCTTTGGGGGGCGGGGCGCGGTACGATATATATACCCTTCTAGGGTTTCCACTTAGAGTACCGATTCATTCATTCTCTTGTAAGTTGCCGCATCGGGCGTTGCAACCCGACTCTTGATAAAAGTGAGAAGTGTTTGCTGGCCGGCGCCCGTGGTTTTTACTCTCGTATTGGGAGGGTTTTCCACGTTAAATCTTGTGTCTCTCTGTAGTTTTATCTTGTTTACTTCATCGTATTCTCGTCGTGTTTATAACAGGAGTAACATAATACATGGGGGTGAAAATCAGATTAAGAGTATAATACATGAGGACATGTGCTCTATCCTCACTGTTGTGGGTAAAGACAGTCACAATGGAAGAAACTAACACGCTTTCCATAGCAAAATAAATCATCTATAAAAACCATTCTTCACAATGGTGGTGTCTTCAAGTAATAATTGTTTTCTCTTTTCTCTCCCAATTCCACCAAAGGGGCGAGTTGCATTAACCCCATAGAAACTAGTGGTTTCTTTCCAATGAAAATTCATGGTTTCTTATGCATTGGGTTAAGAGTAGACATGATTTCTTTATGATTTGTGCTCTTTTTTTTCTCATTAATTAGGCTTCCACATCATCATTTTACTTAGTTGTCAAGCTATTTAATAGAGATAAAAACTACCATTAATACTCCATTTGGAGTGCCCTAATGCACATAGGTTGATGGTTAGTTAAGCAAAGTGCATCACGAGCGATGTCTTTATTGGTTGTCTCGTTCCTCCTTCGAAAGAGCGAATTAATGGCTGGACTTTTTGGGTGGCCGTCTATAGTCACTTGCTCGCTATAATTCTGGTTCCAAGTGAGACATAATTTCCTATTATTTACAGATTGTGCTCTATTGTCCTTCGCTCTTTGCTGATGCTGGGTAGTGGGCGTACATGCTCCTGAAATTAACCCTACCGTGCACTATATCCTGTGGAGCTAACGATCTGGATATGCATCACATTATTCACATGTTGCTTACACTCAGTACCGTGTGTTTTGTTTGACGGCCCGTTCAAAACTTGAAATACAGTGTTATAAAAAAAAAATACAGTGAGATGTCAAAGCTAGCACCAGTTTCCGTGGCCAGTGGCCAACCCAATCGGGTTTGGTTGTGATTGTAGGCAAGGTCTCGAGTCTCTGCAACAGTGGCCAACACGGGTAAACTGTGTTCACAGCCAGACACCAAATTAAGAAACCGATCGCTACCAACCTCAGCACGGCACGGCGCGAACCAGGTACACCAACCGGCGAACTAGGCGGCGATCCTCCATTGCCCATGCTGATTTCGTGGGCCCACCACCCATCAGCTGTCCGCAGCTCACACGTACACGTCCGGCGTTAATGCCAACCAGATTGCATTTTGTGATGATTAGTTGTTGGCTTGTTGCTCTACTATCTAGATAAAATGTTTAAAAAAAAAACTATCTAGTTAAATTTCTGATAAATTGACTATCTAGATAAAATGTTTTAAAAAAAACTATCTAGTTAAATTTCTGATAAATTGATATGTTATGTTATTGATTGAAGTGATTATATTGTCAGGATAAACGAAGATAGAAAGTATTTCTATACAATGAGTCAATTAGGAAAAGCTTTTTTTTTTTTTCTTGCTATGTTGTATCTACATAGCAAAATAGATATATCAAAAAAGTCAAAGCGACTTATAATTTGGAACGGAGGGAGTAATAAACTTACATAGTATAATTTAAGAACAACTCAAAACAAACAATTCATGCTTTTTTCCACAGTCAAACAATAGCAATATTATATGTTACCCAAATAACAAAAAATATACATGGACATATAAGAGAAGTAAATGAATAATACACTACTTGGAGGTTGAGCCCTGCCGAGCGCCAGCAACGCTCAGTGAAGTGCTAATAGCACTCGGTAGAGGCTCCACCGAGTGCCTGTCGTGGTGTAATACCACCGTCACAGTAATCTACTGGCTAGCGTGTGCTCCGAGGGCCTAGCTCTAGAGACAATGACACAAGATGTATACTGGTTCGGGGCGAAATCGCGCACCCTAGTCCAGTGGTGATCACTATCCGAGCTCAAATGCTCATACCGGGGCTAGTACAAGCAGGGCGGGAGAGGGAGCGGGCTCCCAAGTCTCTGTGATTGAGGCGAGTGCCAATATCGGGTGGGTTGAGTGAATGAGGCTGGAATGCTATGAGTCCGAGTGCCCTGCCTCAAACCGGTGGCAAGGGTCCCCTTTTATAGTTGCAAGGGGAGCGTACATGGGTGCCATTACGGTTTGAGGACTAAGAAGGAGAAAGGAGCATAATTACAGGGGTGATAGTGCAAAGGGTGCTGGATGTCGAGCTCGTCATGCGGGGGAGAGCTCGTCCCGAGCTCGGGGATGTGAACTGCATCGCAATTGGTCGTCGTCGTACACGGGATTCACGGTTTGGATGGTAGCCGGTCGTCGCCCCGTCTCTAATCGTAGTTGGAACCCGTCCCCTCCGTATGGGCACGACCATACCGAGGATGGGACGAGAATACGTCAGGTGTACCTGCCCGGTACTGTAGAGGAGCGGTTGAATAATGCAAGGTATGGCGGGACGAGTCCGTCACTCCTCACCCGTCACTGTGACCCCGCGTTGGGCCACGGTGCTTTCGTCAGAGAGTCGTTCGGTCCGTCAGGGAGTGGTTGACCAACTCCCGTACCCGCTGGCTTCCCCGGGAAGACAGGCGGGTGAGCTCCGTGCATCGCTCCCGGGGCGAGAGGTCATGGAGCTCGCTATGGGAGAGCTCGACCGAGGTGGAAAGAGACCTCTAGATGCTTCCGCGCGCAGTACTGTCCGGGGAGCTCGTTGATGGGAGAGCTCGAGCGAGGCGGAGGTTTGTCCTCGTCTTGGGATCTCGTACGGGCGAGAACTCGAGCGAGGCGGAGGGTGGTCCCTTGTAGGGCTCGCCCTTGTTGCGAGCTCGGGGAACCTGGAGAGCTCGAGTGAGGCGGAGGCGGAGCCCTTGGTCGCCCGCGCTCCGGCCTGGTATCGGAGAGCTCGTACTTGGTGACGATTTCGTGCGTCACGACGGGGCGATCCATCTCGTCACACGCCTTATGGATTCGGCGATTTAGAACCGTCCCGGACTCTTTGTTTCGAGTTGCGCCACTACTTAGGGACGTCCCAAACATCGATCCCCCACAGTGCCGCTCTCGGTAGAGGCTCCACCGAGTGCCGCTCTCGGTACAATCCCCTAGGTGAAATTATGAACGAAGAATAGGTTCTACCGAGAGCTTTTACCCAGGGCACTCGGTAGAACGTCTACCGAGGGCCATACCTCCTCTCGCAAAGCTCAATAAACATCGACGGTGTCTACCTCCGTCGACGTCAAGTCCACCGAGAGCCCCCCTTCCTCGCCAAAGCTCAATACACGTCGATGGCGGTTGCCTCCGTCGACGTCCACTTCACCGAGAGCCCCACCCCCTCAGCGCTCGGTGGAGTTTAATTTTAAGAGTTAAATAATTAAAACAACAGTGAGACCATCTCTACCGAGAGCCGCATCATGGGAGCTCTCGGTAGAATTATTGTCAGTTCACCGAGAGCCAATACGGATCTCGTTGCACCTAGGAAACTTGGGTTCCCAGAACCTAATTTTCCCAGATTTACCGAGGGTTGCGCTCGGTAAAGTGACCATTATTTTTTTGTATTTTTTTTGCATTCCACCTTAACAAACAGAACATACAAGTCATTTATCACATCCATACACTAATACAGCCCATTTATCACATATATATCACATGCATGATCCAAACATAGATAATGTCATCCAATAATCCAATATCCATCACAAGTTCCTACTAGTCTACTTCTACAACTCAAGTCATAGTGAAATGTTGCCTCAACTAATACAAATCAGCCAATATCCATCACAAGTACCTACTAGTCTACTTCTACAACAACATTGAGTTCAAGTTTGAGTTGTGTAGGATCGCTGGACGCCTAGAGGGGGGGTGAATAGGCCTGTTTCAAAAATCAACTCGAAACACTGACAGTTTCGCGAGCGGCACCGCCGCTCCAAGCGGCACCACCGCTTCAGCGAGCGACACCGCCGCTCCTGCAGAAAGGTTAGCTCACGGTTCAAAATCTGTCCAATGAAAAGTGGATCACGGTGACTTCGCTTGGTTCCCGGGACGGGTATAGGTTATAAATCGAGAGCTGAAACAAGTAGATCGAGGGTATACAAGTAGATCGGCCTCAAACCCTAAATCCTCTCAACAACAACAATAGGGATGCAAAGTAAAGTAAAACAAGCACACGGTGACACAGAGATTTATCCCGTAGTTCAACTCGCCACCAAGGCTTGCCTAAGTCCACGTTGTTGAGGTTCCACAAAGGAATGAGCTCACCACAAAGGTTTGCCTCTTTGCCTCGTTCACAAGTCTAGGAACCGAATCCTAGAGATGTGGGGTAATGTATTAGATGTAAGAGGGTGTTACAAACCTCCCTAGGCTGCCACACAAGTTGGCAAGCTCAAGGGCAACGCACTAGCCGGCTAGGAGCAAGCTCCAAGAGTAAAAGACCAAACCGCCGGCCAAAGTGCGAACCAAGTGCCTCTAGAACGATGAAGATCAGTGGAGCTCTCTTCCAATCAAAGTTTTCAGCCCTCACACTCAAGAATCGATGGTGGAATCGATGGATTTGCTTGAGGGAGTGAGGAGCTTCAATGGAGGAGAGAGAGCTGAGCACTTGGGAGCTTTCTGTCGAAAGTGAGTAGAAGGACGAAGGGTGACCGTTGGGGGTAGAAAAGGAAAGTATAAATACTTCCCTCCCAACGGTCAGATCATGAGCGGCACCGCCGCAAATGATCAAGCGGCACCGCCGCTCAGACTTAGTCAGTTGAAAGGTGGAAAGAGTTTGATCACTGACTAAGTCTGGAGCTAGAGGTTATGTGGTGTGAAAATGAGCACTTGGTTGCACGCTTTGACACAGTGGTTCTAATCCCTCTTAATAGTACGGCGTGTCCTATACTCAAATTCAAAATATAAAATGAATATAAACCTCCTTTCTTGAAGTACTAGCTACAAAACGAATTGAGGTACTCCACCTTTAGGTTTGCAATGTCCTCATGGCTTGTTGCCTGCTTGTCAACTCGATAAATCTCATTAGTCCTCTATTTAGATTGTCATCAACGCCAAAACCCACATTAGAGGTTGATTGCACTTACAAGTTGACCAGGACATCATAGCACATTCAACATCTCCAAATCAGCAGGATGATCACCACTAGGAGGAAGAGCAAGCCAACAACAGCAACTATGAGCACCAGCCAGGGTGCTCCAGCAAGAGCAACCAGATTAGAAGTATCCTGCAACAGTGGGTGCTCATAACCTTCAACGAACTAAAAATAGGACGACTCTGCAGCTTGTCTTGTAGCAAATTTCTTGTGGCAATTATTTGGACCCACTCACCTTTTCATGGCATTGTGCCCAGGTTTCATACACCCCAGGTACCCTGCCTCGGTAAACAACATACCAAGCCATCTATAAACATTGCAACAATAAAAATAGTGATCTTATGAGAATATGATAACAAGTATGCAAAGTATCTTTTGAATATGACCTGCATAGCAAAAGAAGAACATTGAACTCCTCACTTCTTCCTGATGCTCCCAGATCGTGACTAAGTGAGGAGCTCAATGTTCTTTCTTTTGAGCAGCGACAACAACAGTGGGGAGATGGGCAGGACAAGTAGTCCATATATAAGCACAAGGAGTCCATATATAAGCAAATTGCAACAATAAAAATAGAGATCTTATGAGAATATGATAACAAGTATGCAAAGTAAAGGTTGAATATGACCTGCCGGTCAAAAGCAAAACATGGAACTCCTCACTTCTTCCTGATGCTCTCAGATCATGACTAAGTGAGGAGCTCCATGTTTTTCTTTTGAGCAGCGGCAACAAAGGTGGGGAGATGGGCAGGACAAGTAGTCCATACATAAGCACAAGGGGTCCATATATAACCAAATTGCGGATGCATACAAACAATGAACAGTTTTCATGTGAAAGAAAGGACAACAATTCAGTTTCCCATGTGATTTGGCAGAATGTGAAAGAAATGACAACAATGCTATTTCCCATGTGACTTGGTAGAATGGAAAACTCCAAAATACTATATAGTGATTTGATAGTGGTCAGGTAGAAGGTCCTACTGCTTTAAACAAATCCAAATAATAAGATTAGCCTCAGGTTTACTTTATACCAAACATCCTCACTTTGGTGGCACAAAACAACACAAGAAAGATTTTAGGAGTCTCATGGTAACCATGGAAGAGTGGCTACGTCCCAACCTTGAAAAGCACATATCATCATTGGTAGGCTTGCAAATATCCCAAGATTGGGAATGGAAGTAAGCCACACTTTGATGATCAACACGAATAAGAAACAGAAGACAATATGTTAACTTTCCATCATAGGCTTCTTTCCCCAAAGTAGTAAAGGGCCTCAGTTAGAAATGAAGGTCATGGAGGCACACATCTTGTTTGCATCATCGACCAAAGCACAGAAGTAAGTAAGATTACAAGACCATCAACACGACAAGAAAAAAGAGCATCATTGGTATCATTGTGACAAGTAAGATTCCATTTGCAATTTGTACTATCATTGGTGACATTTGGCCTCGGCATTTTTAATCTATGCACTTTCATCTAGTCTTAACCATCATTGGTGGCTCAATAAGTAGGCAACATGAAAAATGAAGGTCATGGAGGCCATGAAATCGATGGAAACATCCATACTAAACCAACAGCACAAGAAAGAAGGGGTTGTATATTTGGTATCGATGTTTCGCATGGACTCGTTGACCTAATGAGGAGACAAACACATTTGGATGCAACTCAGTGACATGTAGTTTGCATCATCGGCCTAAGCTCAAGTATAATTCCCCAATGTAAATGTGCACGACTGCTTGTATGAACAGGCCTCCCGGTGCATGCACCAACAACATCACTAAAATTAAAAAGCCTCCTAGCATCACTAAATGTGCACGGTTGCTTGTATGAACAAGCCTCCTCGTCTTTGGACTCAATAGAGATTTGACTCAAAAAATGGCACGCGGTTGGTTGATTGAACAAGCCTCCCTATGCTATGGACTACATCATTGTTGACATTTCTTAACGCAATCACAAAAGGATGGATCTAAGACCCAACCCTAGGATGGCGCCAGAAATGTATAAGGGGATCTATCTAATAAGTTAGCTTGGATGTGGAGTTAATCTCACATTCCAATAAAAGTCGAGCGGAGAGAGTTAATAAAGTTTAGACGGTGTTAGTTTTGGTGTGTGACTCAGAACATTATCTATGGTGGAGTTAATCTCACCATGATAGGTACAAAAAGCTATACCACACATTCTAGCATTGCCTACGAAACTAGTCTGTCACCCTAGCTCACAACGCTAAAGAAATGCGTGAACGGATATTCTTAATATGACACTTGAATCTCTTGCAATGATAATATCTATTTGGTACCGCAGTTTAAGCGCACAGATAGAATAACCCATTGTAGCACTTCACCGAGGAGTCTATCCGGTATCGTATTTATATGTTCCACGAGGGGAAGGGGTAGGTTATGGGTAGATTGATTGAGGTCACATGCAAAGTGTGGTAAAGTAGAATAACCATATGTAATCTAACTACTCGAACAGGGGGTAAGTCATATAAAGATAATAAAGATAAATGATAAGTGCCAAGTCAAAGATCATCGTATGCCACTAGAATGTGTCATAAAAGGGCAAATAGATGGTATAGGTAGAATAGACAGAATATTCCTATGTTACTCCTACTTATATGTCAATGCATACTAAGATTAGTGCAATACACCTAGCAATCATGGCAGGAAAGCAATATATCTACACATGGTGAATATTACTAAGGAAGATTAGGAACAAAACTAACCTACCATAGTAACAAAGTTCAACTAGCCCTACATTCGGGGGTGGACTCCAAAGAACTCAATGGGAGTGTCACGCCCACGATCTACCACACGTCCCGGAATATAGGGTGATGTCACAGGCAAACGTTGTATAAACACCACGTTTACACAGTGTTGACCACCCACATAGTGCGCATCTAAGGGGGCGCTATACGACTCCATGCTTGAATATAAAGACAATCAAGCTATACTAGATATATAATCATAATAGACATTGAAACATATAACTAAGAATATAATCATTAAATAGAGCAACGTCTTAGCAATTGTAAATAACCAAAATACTTACAAGATCAAATACAAGAGAGAAGCCACGAGAAGCTCGGCTCCCGCTACTTCTTGACGATCAGGAATCCAAGACAATACTTGACTTCTTCTAGAAACTTGCCTAGATAGCTAATGCTCTAATATGGTGGAACTAGGGCTTGGGATCTTGACTTGATGACTTGGAGTTGGAATGAATTAGAATGAATTAGGGTTTCACCCAGGGGTCAGGGGGTCTTGTTATATAGCCCTAGGCGATGCACGGCAGCCCTTGGATCAAACCGACCTTGAGCAACGGTGTAGATCTCTTCTTAATGGTGGTTGTGAACCGACCTACGAAGCGTAGGGCGACGGGGGGCCCCACAAGGGCGCCGCCCCTGGGCTCTGCCCAGTGGGCCCTACCCTCCTTTCCGGTGCTCTCTCGGTCTCTTCTAGAATGTTCTTGTGTAGGTTCCAAGTTGGGTTACGTCCACGGATACGTCTTTTTATGTCGTAGGGCTTGCAAACTCTTGGGCATTTTCTGTTTAATCCTCGAAAAATATATAAATCACCAAAACTAGTGGAATCATATGTTAGTCAAGCCCCTATACTATGTTAATATTCATTTTATGCCCTTATTTTCGTTTTTAAAACCTCTATATTTTATACTATAAGGTATATCAACAATCATCAACCCATAAAAGATCATCCAGCATCACGAACATTGAACATCAACTAAAAACAGACCAAACAACAAACCCTACCAACTACGCAGGGAGGAGAGGAGAAGGAGATGGGGATCGATTTAACCTTGCCATTCGGGGGAGAAGCACCGACGAAGAAGGAGCGGCACGGAAAAAGAGGAAGCAGATCCACACCGGAAACGACCACCGATGAAGAAGGAGCAGGCCTGGAAGAAGAGGAAACAAATTCACACCGCAGACCACCACCAACGAAGAAGGAGCAGGCCTAGAAGAAGAGGAAGCAGATCCGCACTGCATTCCACCTCTAACGAAGAAGGAGCAGGTCTGGAAAAAGAGGAAGAAGATCCGCTCCCGCACACCACCACACGAACCCCTAGCTCGACGCTTTGAAGTCCCGACGGGGAAGAAGATCTTGTTGGCGGCGCATCGGCTAATAAGATCCGTGGTCGGGAACGGAGAGGAGCCCCATGGGGATCCCAAAGCAGCCTCGACGCACACCACCGCACCAAACCCTAACTGGCTCTCACGGGAGTGGAGCGAAGATGGAGGAATGAGAGGGAAGGGGAAGCCGGGGGTTGGGGAAATGGAGAGGAAGACCGCCGACGCGAAACACGGCCTCGCCGCACACCACCTCCACCAAACCCTAGCCGGTGTCCCACCGGACGGTGCCGACGGAGAGGGACGAAAGAAGGGGGGCGTGAGGTGGGTGGAGGAGAAGAGTGGCGATGGTGGGTGTGGCCGGCGTGGGTGGTGGCGGCAGATTTGAGAGGGCGCGGGTGGCGCGGATTCGGGAGGGCGCATGCGCCGGGCGGCACGGGTGGCGGCGGATCTATGAGGGCCCGGTGGCGCGGGCGTGCTCGGTGCGGCGGCGTCGGGTGAGCTCGGGGACCGATGATTGTGAGAGAGAGCGAGGGAGGTGGGGGAACAGAATGAGGGAGTTAGGGTTGAAGGGGAACGGATAAGGCCTCCGGATAAGGCTTTACCGATGGCTCTACAGCGGCCCTTGGTAAACATTTTTTAATTTTGCCATCAAAATTTTCGGGCAAATTTCGACATTCCAAATTTTTTGAATGTTGGCATCAAAATTTGCGGACATTCCAAATTTTATCGAGGGTTGGGGTAGGCCCCGGTATATTTTGGTCAATATATCGAGGGCCACTCGGTAGGACCCTAGGTAAAGTTTTCGCCGAGAGCCTTGTTCATCGCTCTCGGTAAAATAATTTTTTAGAATTTGGCATCCAAATTTTTTTGTGTCCTTCCTACATTGCCTCTTAGTTCATGTCCAAATTCGAGATTTTGTAAAACCATTTACTATATATTGTGATTTTATGGCTTTTAAATGAATTTTCTTTTATAAGCCAAATTTGAACCGTAAGCCATTCGAATATAGGGGGCATGAAACGAAAAATCATATTCATATTCGTGAGTGCAATGTGAGGCCTCATCCAGGGATGGACCCAAAAATAAACATCTTGTTCACGGAACATGACCATTCACTTCTTGGATGAATAACTTTTAAATTATATAAAATGCAAACGAAGTCGAAATATTGTGAAACTTGTCGAGTTGTCGCAATATCGTATGTGGAGACTGTGAAAAAAAAATTTGAGAAGGTTTTGTTGAGTTGGTTCCAACGATGGCTGAGCCGTTGTGGCTGTACCTCATTGCAGAATACTAAAAACTCGCTATTCACTTTCGGTTTATTTTCCATAATAAGATTATGTAGGAGAAATGGCCGAGTGGTTCAAGGCGTAGCATTGGAACTGCTATGTAGACTTTTGTTTACCGAGGGTTTGAATCCCTCCCTTCCGTTTCTCTTAATTCATCAAACCCGGGACAACTACTACATGTGATAATAGAACTTAGGTGGAGTTGTCATGGGTTTCATCCATCCTATATATGAGCCAACACCAACGAAACCTTTCAAAAAAAAAAAAATTCATAGTCTCCACATATGATTTCCGACAAATCGACAAGTTTCATGATTTTTCAACTTCGTTTGCATTTTATATAATTTAAAAACTATTCACCCGCAAGTGAATGGTCATGTTTAAATGAACAAGATGTTCAAAGTTTTGGGTCTATCCCCGGATGAGGCCTCACATTGCACTCACGAATATGAATATCATTTTTCCCTTCATGTGTCCCTCTATTCGAATGGCTTGCAGTTCAAATTTGACTTATAAAAGAAAATTCAATTAAAAGAAATAAAATAAAAATATCTACTAAAGTGTTTTAAAAATATCTCAAATTTGTACATTAACTATAATGCATTGTAGAAACTACACACACAAAAATTGGATGCCAAATTCAAAAAAAAAAAAAAAATTACCAATGGCCAAATGAGGGCTCTCGGAAAAAAGACCTTTATCGAGGGCTCTTCATTATAGCCCCTCGGTAAAATTTAAAATATCAAAAATTGACTGCAAATTTCGATGCCAAAATTCATAAAAAAAAAAATTATGAATAGTGGGCCCTATGTACAGAGCTCTACCGAGGGTTTAGGGTTTTTCGGCTTCGGTGAGAATCCAACACTTATCCTTTTCCCCCAATCCCTCACTCTCACACACTCATCAATCCCTCCGCCGCCCCGAGAACTCCCGCGCCCGCCCACAGCCTCCACGGGTGCCCGTCGCCTCCCGCACCCTCCCAGATCCGCGCCACCCGCGCCTGCAAGCACCCAAGCCCGCACACCACCCGCGCCCGCAAGCACCCGAGCCCGCACGGCACCCGTGCAAGCACCACCACCGCCAGCCGCGGCCGCCGCCCACGGCAGCCACCCACCACCGCCACCGCCCCCACCGCCCACGCCCACCACCCACCACCATCGGCCACCGCCCCCTTCCCCAGGTTCACCGCCCGTCCGCGAGCCCCGACGCCCTCCACCGCACAGCCCCTTTGCCCGTCCTTCCATGGCCAACTCCATCGTCGTCAACTCCATCGCCATTGATCTCGTATTGTGGTATATATTGCTATGATTTCTCTGTAATAATATGTGTTGTGGTATATATTTGTACTATATATTTCTAGTTAAGTTGCAAAAAAAAAAAAAAACTAATTTCTATATCTTTATGTTAGATGGTTGGACGTAATCTTCCACCACCTAGGTTTCACTGGCCACATAACAAGCCCGAGATTTGACCACGATCCAAGATGTATGCCCACCGTAGCCGATAATGTTCCAATAATAGTAAGGTGTCTAATACATTTGTATATGTATATTTACCATTTATATGACTTTTAAATGTATTGCAGCCAATTGACCAAATCACTTGGCTTAAACACACACACTCTCGTACTTTGGGATGCAAGAAGTGGACGTCCAACACTATCATTCTCTTCATAGTGAATTAGGGCGACAAATCCAATGTCAAATTAGCTTTTTCATTGCCCCTAGTAGGAGAGGTGGAAATCCTATACAAATCTTAGAGGTTGGAATAAAAGCACTGCGAACCAAAGATTCGGTTGCACAAAAATATCTTTGTCATGGGATGTGTAAACAAGCTTCAAGAAAATGGGTACACTCTGCCTACATTCTCCTCATTGATGAGAGCTAAAAGTAGGAACCAACTTCATGATGTTGTGGGATTGGCTGCAAGCATGGCTTGGAGGAACCAAAATGACGTGCTAATCTCGATATGTTAATTTATCACTTAGCTTGTATCTAGAAAAATGTGGTAATCTCGAGATGTTCTCATAATTTTTTTTCCAATAATTATTGGTTCAAGTGTATGACTTGACCTACGCTGGGTGTAGTTATGCATCCATTCTAACCCAGACAATGCGGTCCTTGGGTTATGTTTGGTCATGGGCTAATCCAATGCCAACATACACTACAGAGATGGATATCAGGCAAAGGTGGTTGCCCATAAGATTAGAGACCCAACGACACGTCCAGCTCGGTTAAACGTCGTCAATACACCATGTCGTCGTAATTGTGAAGCAAAGGAGGATGTATTAGTTAAAACGTTGGTCTACATTTGGGAGATCTGTACATTATGGATCGGTGACCTACACTTCAGTCATTTCTTTCTACAAGACCAAAGACAAAGTGAACTTGTAGTGAAGTTGTAGTTGTAGTAGAACTTGTAGCTGAAGTGACTTGTTTTAAATTATGCACTTTTCAAATTATGTAGGTTTGTATGGATGTGATATATAAGTGACTTGTTTTAAATTATGCAAGTTTGTATTTGTATGGATGTGATATATATGTGACTTCTTTTAAATTATGCAAGTTTGTATGGATGTGATATATATGTGACTTGTTTAAAATTTTGTTGGAATAAAAAGTGTTAAAAATATATATGGTCAATTCACCGAGAGCCATAGGAGGGGCTCTCGGTGAAAACGCTTCACCGATGGCATTAGAAACGGTGCTCGGTAGGCTGACCATAGTCTACCAAGGGCTTAACCACGCTCTCGGTAGAGTTGGCGGCATGGGCGTGTTAGGCGCCGCTAGAAGCGGGGCCGTCAACTTTACCGAGAACGGACCTTTACAGAGGGCGGGCTCTCGGTGTATTTACCCTCTACCAAGAGCCTCGCGTTACCGACGGCTGGGCTCTCGGTAGAGGGAGATCTACCGAGAGCTTTATTCCTCCGACAGTGGCCATCGGTAGAGGTAGCCTCTACCGAGCGCTAGGCATCGGGCTCTCAGTAGAAGATGTAGCGCTCGGTTACGGTAGTGATATAGCGTGGTATAAGGTTTTTTTGTTTTGAGTGGAATAACGTACAAGGCCAGATAGTTCGAGAAATAGAAGCGAGGACAAAGGTCTTTATTTGGATGGATATTGTACATGAGGGTCGTCGCTCAAATATCGACGCTCATATGGTGGCAAGGAGTTGTGTGTCTCAGTCAATAGGGAAGCATGTATGGTTTCTTTTTTGACGGCAGCATGTATGGTTTCTTGATGCGCCGTCTAGCGTATGTATCTCCTTTACTATGAACTACGAATAATCAGGGAGGATATAATAATGTAAAAAGAAAACCAAACATACGCGATGGCATCTCAGATCTGACCATGCAAGCTGTTCAGCGAAAGCAACCACGGAACCACCCCAACACGCCATGCCAATAAACCACTGCTGGTCAGTGGTCACTCTGGTCCCTTGAAAAGCTCCGATCAGCGATCACGCTGTGCCTTCATAATCATATATATGCACTAGTACCAGAGCCACACACACTCATAAGTCGCCCACACAGGCTCGCACACACAAACGCCATTTGCACACTACAACTCGACGGCACTCTCACCAAAAACTCGTCCAATTAAGCCGCCGCCGAGCGCGCGCCATGGCGGCCGCCGTGATGCTCTTCCTCGTCCTTGCCGCCGCCGTGACGGCGGCTCCAGCATCCCGCGGCGGCGGGTGCGGAGAAGGAGACGCACATCAAGCTGTACTGGCACGACATGGCTAGCAGCGCGAACCGGACGTTGGTGGAGGTGGCGCGCGCGGCGGTGACCAACACCTCCAAGACCTTCTTCGGCGCCGTGATTGTGATCGACGACCCACTGACCGAGGGCCCTGACCTCAACTCATCCAAAGCCCTCGGCCGCGCGCAGGGCACCTACATGTTCGCCGACATTGACGAGCTGTCGCTGTTCATGAACATGAACTTCGTGTTCCAGGCGGGAAGCCAGTACAACGGCAGCAGCGTCGCCATCATGGGCCGGAACGCCGTGTACGACGCCGTCCGGGGAGATGGCCATCGTCGGCGGCACCAGCGTGTTCAGGATGGCGCGCGGGTACGCGCAGGCACGGACGCACACCTTCGACTTCAAGAAAGGTGATGCCAACTTCGAGTACAACCTCTACATCAGGCATTGATATTCTCATGTAGTGCATGTCCCCGAGCACGCTGTATCCTATTGGCAACGCCGTCTTGTACACCTCCGTCTAGTGTGGAGAAACGCCGCGACCAGTCGGGAGAGCGTCGTCCGACTATCATAGCTGTTCCTCCGACAACCGTTGCACCCGACATGAGGTTTGCTTGTAGGATGTTAGGTGCTCAAAAGAAAAAGTTTTCACCACTTGGTAACATGTATCCATGTAGTGAAAAAAGAGATAAATGTGGTCGCCGATAACATGTATCCATGTACTACTCGAACCTGCTGGAAGATGTCGTAGAAGTCTTGTAGCAGGGTCAAGAAAATATGCCTGAGATGTACTTATCAAGCCCCTCGATGCGCTGCCCAAGATCAGCACCCTGATCCGAACAGCATGGAGGAACTTTAGCAGCACACCGATGAGACGTCAACATGCATGGTCGGAGACGAGTCCTCGAGTGGTCGGCGAGGTCGGAGGCGAGTCCCCGAGCAGTCGGCGAGGTCGGAGGCGCGGTCCCCGAGCGGTCGGCGAGGTCGGAGGCACAGTCCCCGAGCGGTCGGCGAGGTCGGGGTGAGTCCCTGAGCGGTCGGCGAGGTCGGAGGTGCAGTCCCTAGCGGTCGGTGAGGTTGGAGGCGAGTCCCCGAGCGGTCGGCGAGGTCGAAGGCGCAGTGTCCATTGCTCGGGATCTTCGCGTGTGCTGCCCTGAAAATCAACACATGGAGAATGGTGATGTAATATGGACGTGTATGGCTCTTGCTTCCGGCTCGGTGACGAGTTGATAATGCGCTGCCGTCTTGTGGTTTGCTCTTGGCTCGGACGGCTTGGTGCGTGCGGTTACATGCTTCGAACTGCACCACGAGTCTGTACTCGGTCTTGACGTTCCTGTGGCCGCGCGCTGTCCTCCGAGCTCGAGTGGTAGAAGCAAATTCAAGTCAGAACCCTGTACGTGCTTGCATATACACGCATATATGGGTTGGCCTTGCTTGTTGCTTGATCACGTAGGAGTGCATGTGTATGGACTTGTACATGGATACGTGGTCCTCCGTGCAAATCCTATCCTTGTTTGCTTGTATTAACCTGGTACGTACATGTACCCGGCTGCTGCTTGCTGGTCTGCGCGGTGCCCGTAGCTAAACCTGTGCAGAAAGCACGGGGCACGGTGGTCCGACACGATGCACGTTTTTTTGGCCCGGCACGAAGCCCGGCCCGGCACGAAAAAACTGGGCCATGTCTGGGCCGACCGCAAGGCACGCGGGCCAGCCCGGCACGGCCCGGTCCAAAGTCATCTCTAAAAAAAAGAAAAACAACCATCTATCTAATCAAAAAATAGAAAGAATAGGCCACCAGGCCACCAGCCCATTAACTATCTCCTTAAACAAAAAAAAAAACAGCCCACCAAACCAATAACCCATCAAGCCACCAGCCCACTAAAAAAAAATAGAAAAAAACACTGTTGGGCCGTGCTTTTTCGGGCCGGGCCTGGGCTGACCCTCGGCACGTGCAGTCCGGGTCGCACGCCCGGACGCCAAATGGGCGACCAGGCCCGTGGCCGGGCCGGGCCGTCTTTGGCCCGATGCACATGTATACCCGTAGCCAAGCTTGTTGACTTGCTATCATGCTTCCCGCCATTGAGTCGAACACGAACACCGGGCCGACGATGGCCACCGCGTGGCGTTGAAGGACGCAAGATCCCCCGGCTTGGTTGGCGACCACAAAGCGGCATAGTTGGCGATGAAGTCCGTATGCCGGTGGTGTGACCACCTTAACGATGATCCTCCCTGTCTTGCGGTTGATCCAGTCCCCAAGCAATCGGAGTGGTCGGAGATGAATCCCGAGTGGTGAGGTCAAAGACGGTCCGAAAGTGGTCGGACACACGCCCCCCGAGCATGAGCTCGCTGATTGAGCTTGTCCCCGAAAAACAAATATAAAGAGTGGTAGTACATGATGTACAAATAAAATATCGCTTTTCTGATAGGAGATGAAGTAGTTTGTACGCAGAGCGCGGAGCTCCATGCGTGTTGATGTAGATTGTTTAGCTTTTTTAGAGTGTCGTTTAGCATCCGATCTAGGCTTTGTGGGCCGGTATAACCGCTACGTGGAGCGCGATGCTCATTGACACGTGTGTGGGTTGTTCAACCGCACAAAGGAGCTGGAAAAGAGAGAGGGCAGAGTGAGGAACGAGCGGAAGAGACGGCAGTGTGAGAGCGACGCGCTACCTAGAGGCCATGGGGCTTCGGGATCCCGCTCGCCCCCCCTCATCACCTTCGTCTTTGGGGACGCCGCCGCCGCCGTCGTTGACGGGGAGGGATGGGAAGGTCGCCTCCCACCAGATCCGGCCGGGGAGGAGGAAGAGGGCGCTTAGATCCGCGTGAGGGAGAGGTGAGGCGCCATCGCCGCCGTCCCGATCCCGCGCTGCCGTCCCGTGCCCCAAGTGCAATGGAGAAAGGACAGGAGTGGAGAGGTGGGGAGGGCGGAGTGGACGAGAGGTCTGCTCTCGCACGCTACGTAGAGGAGAGGATGTCGAGGCGGGAGAGAGAGAGAGTGAGGAGGCGGGAAGAAAACCCTAACTCGTCATATATTTATAGTTGAACATCGAAATCGGGGCTTGCCGGGCCTAAGCCATTACCGTGGACGGGCTTTTTTAGGTTCCCGCCACGGAAAATCAATTTACCGTGGCGGGCACTTTAGGTTGCCCGCCACGGTTATTATCGATTTTCCGTGGCGGGCAAAATTGACCGTCATGGAAAATAAAAAAAAATGTCTCGTCACGCAAAATCGGGGTATTAATCGTGGCGGGCAAACCGTGTGCCCGCCACGGAAAATATTTTCCGTGTTGACACAAAGTCATTTCGTTACTAGTGTATATCCCGTGGAACTAACGATCTTGATATGCATCACATTATTCACATGTTGCTTACACTCGCATCGTGTGTTTTGTTTCACGGTGTTGGAATATTAGGCAATTTCTAAATTAATTCCATAAAATAAATCATGATAAATAGATGTACTAGATAAAGCATGTCAAGCATACTAGCATAGCATAAACACACAGAGCATAAACACACAACACCGATCATAGCATAGCATAAACGCATATCATAGATCATAACATGATTTAACAACAAATAACATAGCATGATCATATCAACAGGTGTAAGCACAACTAGCACACTAGATAGATTGGATAGATAACATAGCATGATCAAAGCAACAGGTGTAAGCACAACTAGCACACCGGATATATTGGATAAAAACATAGCATGATCATAGCGGCGGTGTAAGCACAACTAGCACAGCCCATACACGGATAGATTGAACAAATTGTACATGATTAAAACAATAGGATTAGATCATGGATGTAATACCGCCGATGTAGAAGTACTTGGTGGTGAAGAAGCGGGACGACGATCGCGACGAGCTTAGTCGATGAGCGGTCCTTTGCCGACGATCCCGTGAAAGATTTGGGAGCAAGAGCGAAGAGCGCTTCCCAAAACCTTATTCGCCTTCTCCCGGTGCAGGATCGCAAAGACGGCGGTTCGGAGACCTGCTCGCCCGGTCGCTGGTGCACGCGAACGATCGGGCTGAGAGATTGGCGACGGCAGCGCAGCAAATGAGAAGAGGAAAATACTATTTTACTACTTTAGGATTTTCTAATTGAAACTCCCAATTATAGTGTTTTTTTTGTGTCTATTCCCGTGAGGTTTGGTACAAATATATAGGGAGGAAAACTCCCTACCTCCACATCAACTAGCAAATATGGTACTAATTGATTTGCACCTCCCACCTTTACTCATGGGCTGAAATAATAAAGCCCATTAGGGAACACAAATATTGGGCCTTTGAGATTTATCGTAATTTCTTCATATGAATTTTAGGGGAATTTATTCATATATAGATTCTAACAATCCCCACCGATCTCAACCGCCCAATATAGATATTTTCCTTATCTCACTACTTGTTTTACATACTAGTGTTTCAGCAGAGACTGTTAAGTTGAACATCCGCCTAGAGCTTCAAGTTCTACTCATTCACAACTTGAACAATGGACTACGCCTTGAATTGCAAGTTTTGTGTGAATAAGTTTTGCTCAAAGTCAAACTAGTACTTGGTCGCCAAGTAGCCTTTCTCCGTGGGTGGAGCATATACGTCATACTCCTTAGTCTCTTCATGAGCTTACTAGAGATCACCCAAATCTCATAGACTCGCGACGTTTAACGGTCGAACTCATATAGGTATGCCCTTTCAAGATTGCTCAGTAGGACAAAGATCTTTACTTATAAAGTCAATAGGACATATTAAGGCATTCTCGCCAACCTACCATACAGAGCCTCTTTGCTCTTAAGAGTATTGCATCTTCACATAGAGAGGCTTTATTAGTTTACTCTCCTCGGTTTACCAATAGCTTGTTCTTCCCTGTGTCCTTAGTCACGGGATCTCCGATCAAAAAGGTTGGGTTACTACCACCGAAAAACTCATATGGGTCTCATAGCCATCTCCCTAGATGCAATTTCTATCACATTACGTGATAGCCCTTTAGTAAAGGGATCCGTCGAGGTTTTTATCCGTACGTATATAGGATACGAGTTATTACTCCGGAGTTTCTCAATTTCCCGACAGTCTTCAAACGTCTTTTTAATGTGTCTTGTTGACTTTGAATTATCCTTTGCACTATTCACTTTAGTGATCTTTGTTTGATTATCACAGTTCATAAGGATAGCGGTCATTGGTTTTTCAACCAGGCAAGAAGTCGACAAGAGCTCACGCAGCCCACTCGCCTCTGCAGATCTTCGTTTCTAAAGCGATAAGTTCGCTTTCATGGTTGACTTAGTCAAAATAGTCCGTTTACAAGACCTCTATGACACTGCGCCACCTCCAAGAGTAAATATATACCCACTTGTGACGTAGATTTGAGCAATATCAGAAATCCAGTTCGCATCACTATATCCCTCTAGCACAGCTGGGTGCCCAGAATAGTGAATTCCATAGCTCATTATACCTTTAAGGTAGCACAAGACCCTTTCTAGTACATGCCAATGATCATCATCCGGGTTGGACATATACCTACTCAACTTGCTCACAAAGAAAAAGAGATATCCGGTCCGGTTGCATTCGCTAGATACATGAGTGAACCAACAACTGAGAGTACTTGAGTTGATCTCTAGTACGCTTCTTATTCTTTCGTAATGTCACACTAGGATCATAAGGTGTTGGAGAAGGCTTTCTATCCATAAAGCCAAAATGGCTTAGGACCTTCTCAACATAGTGAGATTGCGATAAAGTAATCCCACTCTCTTCCTTAATAAGCTTAATGTTTACAACTACATCAGCCTCTCCTAGATCTTTCATATCAAAATTCTTTGACAAGAAAGACTTGACCTCATTTATGACATTCATGTTTGTTCTAAAGATTAGAATATCATCAACATATAAGCATAATATAACAAATTCGCCCCCACCATGTCGATAATACACACACCTATCAGCTTCATTGACAACATAACCGGCACTAGTTAACGTAGTGTCAAACTTCTCATGTCATTGTTTAGGTGCTTGTTTCAAGCCATACAAAGATTTTAATAACTTGCACACCTTTTACTCTTCACCTTTTACTACAAATCCATCGGGCTGATCCATGTAAATTTCCTCATCCAACTCTCCATTAAGAAAAGTTGTCTTTACATCCATTTGATGAATGATCAGACCATATGAGGCAGCCAAAGATAGTAGTGTTCGAATAGTGGTCATTCTAGCAACAGGTGAGTAAGTATCAAAGAAATCTTCTCCTTCTTTTTGAGTGTAGCCTTTAGCCACAAGCCGAGCCTTGTACTTGTCAATAGTACCATCAGGTCTAAGCTTCTTCTTGAACTGGTTTACAACCGAATGGTAGATCAGATAGCTCCCAAGTTTCATTAGAAAGAATCGAGTCCATCTCACTACGAACAACTTCTTTCCAATCATCTACATCTAGAGATGCATATGCCTCTAAGATAGAGGTGGGAGTATCATCCACAAGGTACACAATGAAATCATCACCAAAAGATTTTGCAATCCTTTGTCTCTTGTTCCTCACAGGAACATCATTGTCATCCTTCTCAAGTGGTTGCTCAAATGACTCAACAGGATATTCGATAGGTATAGTATCATCAGGAGGTAATTCAGTAGAAAATCTAACATTGCTACGCATATCTTTTAAAGGAAATATATTCTCAAAAAAATGTAGCATCACGAGATTCAAAGATAGTATCAACAAGCATATCGAAACTTCAGATCTTACTACTAAAAATCGATAGGCAATCTTTGTTGTGAGCATATCCAAGAAAGATACAATCTACCGTTTTTTGATCCAAGCTTACGCTTCTTATTAATTGGAACATTGACTTTTGCCAAACATCCCCACGTGCGCAAGTATGAAAGTGATGGTTTCCTTCCAACCCATACCTCGTATGGTGTTGTCTCTTTATTTTTGTTTGGAATTCTATTCAGGACATGACTCGCAGATCAATATAGCTTCCCCACCATGCCTTAGATAAACCAAAGAAGTGTCTAACATGGCGTTAACCAAGTCGGTCGGCGTGCGATTTTTTTCTCTCGACAACCCCGTTGGATTCGGGCAAATAGGGAGGTGTCCTCTCATGAATAATACCATGTTCCGCATAAAACTCATCAAATGTTATAGGAAAATATTCACCACCACGATCTGACCTTAGACGTTTAATCTTTCTTTCTAGTTGATTTTCAACTTCAGCCTTAAAGATTTTAAAGTAGTCTAATGCCTCATCTTTAGTTTTCAGCAAATAAATATAGCAATATCTAGAAGCATCATCAATTAACGTCATGAAATATCTCTTTCCACCTTTAGTCAACACACCATTCATCTCGCATAGATCAGAATGTATGAGCTCTAGAGGTGCCAAGTGTCTCTCCTCCGCTGCCTTGTGAGGCTTTCGAGGTTGCTTAGATTGCACCCAACTATGGCACTTAGAACCTTTGGCAATGGTGAAATCTGAAATTAACCGCAAGCTAGATAAATGTGACATCAAACCAAAATTCACATGACATAAACGAGAATGCCAAACACTTGAATTATCCCCAATTGTGCCACAAATATGATTCACCGACTTATTACAAAAATCGCCAAACTTAGGCGGAACAAGCCACCACAAGTCATAACCTTTACCAATAAACTGTCCATGCTTAGACATAACTACTTTATTGGACTCCATCACTACCTTAAACCCATCTCTTAAAAAGAAGGGAAACACTAACAAGGTTCTTGTGAATAGTAGGGACATCTGCACGTTCTTGAGTTGCACAATTTTCCCCTCGAAGTAAACTTCAGATCTACCGTGCCAACGCCACGAACGTAAGCATGCGGCCCATTCCCCATTAGGACAGAAGAACCTTGTAGCTCTTTATAAGAAGAAAACAAAGAGATGTCAGCACACACATGAATATTAGCACCTGTATCAACCCACCAACTTGGTGATTGAAATACCGATAGTACAAGTAGGAACATTATTTGTACTTCTCATCAAGATTGCTAATAGTCACGAGGTTGACATTCTTATTATTCCCATTGGAAAAGTGACTAAGCTGTCCACAAGTGAAGCAAAGCACCTCATCATTATTTTTCTTCTTCTCAAAGGTAGTTGTTAATTTGGCATTGGAAGATTTATTCCCTTTGTTCTTGCCATGTGGGTTTTTTTCGCAAAAAAAATTAGTGCTAGAATGGCTCTTGTTTCCCTTATCAATAGTATTCTTCACCCGAATATTTTTCTCAACATCAAGAGATGCTATCAGGTTTACAACTGATATTTTCTGTCTCTTGTGTTTAAGAATTGTGCCGAAGCTCTACCATGAAGAAGGCAACTTAGCAATATTGCATCCGGCTACAAACTTATCGGGTATGACATAGTTAAGGAGTTCAAGTTCTCTTGCCATGTGTTGAACCTCATGCGCTTGCTTGACTATAGACTGGTTAGCAACCATCTTGTAGTCATAAAAGCTCTCCATAATGTACAACTCAGATGTACCAATGGTTGCATTCAGTTGATCCCACAATGCCTTCTCATCTTGGAAGTGCAAGTTTACATCTTCTAGATGACTAGCAAGACTATTTAGGATTGTTCTAAAGATAGTGTTGTCTCCCGGAATCTTCTCTTATTTCTAGAGATATTTCCCTGAGGTGATCCAACAAAGAATCCGAACATTTTAGCCTCTAGCCGAGCATGGCCTTAACTCGCCATCTCTTAAAATGTGCACTAGAAAACTTTTCTAGTCTCAAAGACGTCGTGAAAAAAACAGCCATAGTTAAATCAAGAAAAAGCCTATTATAAGTTTTTTGGATTGTTGGAATATTAGGCAATTTCAGATTAATTCCATAAAATAAATCATGATAAATAGATGTACTAGATAAAGCATGTCAAGCATACTAGCATAGCATAAACACACAACACCGATCATAGCATAGCATAAACGCATATCATAGATCATAACATGATTTAACAACAAATAACATAGCATGATCATATCAACAGGTGTAAGCACCACTAGCACACCAGATAGATTGGATAGATAACATAGCATGATCATAGCAACAGGTGTAAGCACAACTAGCACACCAGATATATTGGATAAAAAACATAGCATGATCATAGCGACTGGTGTAAGCACAACTAGCACAGCCCATACACCAGATAGATTGAACAAATTGTACATGATTAAAACAATAGGATTAGATCATGGATGTAATACCTGCCGATGTAGAAGTACTTGGTGGTGAAGAAGCAGACGACGATCGCACGAGCTTAGTCGATGAGCGGTCCTTGCTGACGATCCCGTGAAAGATTTGGGAGCAGCCGCGCGCGAAGAGCGCTTCCCAAAACCTTATTCGCCTTCTCCCGGTGCAGGATCGCAAAGACGGCGGTTCTGGAGACCTGCTCGCCCGGTCGCTGGTGCACGCGAACGATCGGGCTGGAGATTGGCGACGGCGGCGCAGCAGTGAGAAGAGGAAAATACTATTTTACTACTTTAGGATTTTCTAATTGAAACTCCCAATTATAGTTGTTTTTTTTTGTGTCTATTCCCAGGAGGTTTGGTACAAATATATAGGGAGGAAGACTCCCTACCTCCACATCAACTAGCAGTATGGTTATAATTGATTTGCACCTCCCACCTTTACTCATGGGCTGAAATAATAAAGCCCATTAGGGAACACAAATATTGGGCCTTTGAGATTTATCAGAATTTCTTCATATGAATTTTAGGGGAATTTATTCATATATAAATTCTAACACACGGCCCGTTCAAAACTTAAAAATACAGTGTTATAAAAAAAAAACCCTTCAAATACAGTGAGATGTCAAAGCTAGCACCAGTTTCCGTGGCCAATGGCCAACCCAATCGGCCCTCGAATTGAATCGGGTTTGGTTGTGGTTGTGGTACTGTGGTCAAAGTCAGGCAAGGTCTCGAGCCTCTCTGCAGAAGTGGCCAATACGGGTAAACTGTGTTCACAGCCAGACACCCAAAGAAACCGATCGCCACCAACCTCGGCACGGCACGGCACGGCAGCGCGTGCGAACCAGGTACACCAACCGGCGAGCTAGGCGGCGATCCTCCATTGCTCATGCAGATTTCATGGGCCCACCACCCATCAACTCTCTGCAGCTCACACGTACACGTCCGGCGTTAATGCCAACCAGATTGCATTTTGTGATGATTAGTCGTTGGTATATATGGGTGCCGGCAGGGCACGCCAGCACGCCGTGCCGTGCCATGGCCGTGCTTGTGCCTGGCCTCCGGCCCAAGGCACGGCACGTGGGCCGTCGGGCGTGCCGGCAGCACGGCGTGCCGCGCGCGTGCTGCCCGCGGACGCCGTGGCGAGGGAGCTCCCGCAACGGCGAAAGTGAACGGGAGATGGCGAGGAGCTCCGGCAGTGGCGTGGCGAGAGGTCTGGCGAAGGGAGAGAGCTCCGCAACGGCGAGGCAGCCGCGCCCGCCGCGAGCAGGAGGCGGACGGGGAGATGGCCGCGCCGCCCTCGCGCTCGTGGAGGAGCAGGGTTGCAAGAGGCGGCGACGCCGGGCGAGGGTCTAAGGGAGCCGCGCCCGCCGCGAGCCCGCCCGCCCGGGCGTAGGCCGGGGCGGGCGTCGACGTCGGCGGAGGACGCTGGCGGTTGTCGCGACTTCGCGAACGGAGCGTCGGGAAGAGCCAGGGAGGGAGGCGAGATTGTTCACTGTTGGGCTGGGGCTGCAATTTTGTTAGGGTTAGGGAGGGAACTGCTGGGCTGCCTTTCGTGGGCTAGGAAATTCGCTGCTAGGCCACTAGACACCGGGCCGTGCCACGGGCTGGAGGGGCAGCCCAGGCATGGCACGCCCCACCGGCCGGGCCGGCACGGCACGCAGACAGCCGGCCCGTGCCGGGCCGGACCAGGCCGATTTACGGGCCGCGGACCGGGCCGCGGGCTCTGGGCTGCATGCCTATATATAGTTGTTGGCTTGTTGCTCAACTATCTAGATAAAATGTTTAAAAAACTATCTAGATGAATTTATTATAAATTGATATGTTATGTCATTGATTGAAGTGATTATATTGTCAGAACGAAGGTACAAAGTATTTCTGTACAATGAGTCAATTAGGAAAAAAAAAATTCTTGCTAGTTTATATCTAGATACATATCAAATTAGATGTACGACTTATAGTTCGGAACGAAGGGAATAATAAACTTTTTTTTTTTTGAGAATGGCACAGTACAACGCAGACGCTCACAAACGTACGCACACTCACCCCCTATGAACACACGTACCCTACCCCTATAAGCACCTCCGAAGGACTGAGCACCCGGCAGATCTGGAGATTCCCGAAGTCACCAATGGCGCCTCGTCGTCGACGGGAACGTCGCTTACCACTTAATGCATAGCGCCGGTAAACCCTAGGAAAATCCCAGGAAAAGTTGCGAGCACCAGGATTTGAACCCTGGTGGGTAGCGTCCCACTGGACTGTCCTACCATTAGACTACAAGCCAATTCGCAAGGGAATAATAAACTTGGTATACTAAAAAACAACTCAAAAGAAACAATTCATGATTTTTCCATAGCCAAACAATAACAATATATATGTTACCCAAATAACAATAAAAAAATGCACGGACATATAAGAGAAGTGAATGAATGAATAATATAACGTGGTACAAGGTTTTTGTTTTGAGTCGAATAACGTGGAACAAGTGTACTGCAATGTATAGGAGGTCGGAGCGTGCCGGGCCGGCGCCAACGTGGCCAATTCACACTTCCTACCCGTCTCCTAGATTTTGGAGTACTATCTGTTGCGAGTAGAGTGCGAGAATGAAAATAGACAAAAGAGAATTGTGAAGGGGTGTCATTCCATTGATCTTCTTATATATATATATATACAATGCTCTCCATAAAAGATATAGAGGTTTCATAGCATCAAATGAGTCATAAGGGCATTTACCCTTAAATGTTACAAGGAGGTTTATTAGGACATTAACCCCTAGAGGTTACAAGGGTGAGATTAATATTTGATTAATTATTTGTAACACTCCCTCTTAATCTTATCCTTTCTTGAGATCAATGAATGTTCTAAATCTTCCAAAAACCCTGTGGGAAAAAAAAAAAAATATGTATGGATATGCTACTAAAAACTCCTATAAAACCCCAGTGGGAAAAATAAGGAGAAAGAATAGCATTTATGATTATTGCCTCATTGTAAACTATTACGATAAAACCTTTTTAGGAGAAAACTCAACATAGTTTAGAGGGCAATTATGTCTTTGATATTCCTTCTAAAAACCCTATTGGGGAAAAATGAGGAATATGACATATGCTTATCACTACTACAGGATTGATTTTACGTGGTGTTTGAATTTCATTTTCCGTGGTGGGCATTTGAGAAACCGCCACGGTTAATATCATGATTAACCGTGGCGGTTATTTTCTATTTTTGCGTGGCGCTTAAAAAGCCTGCCACGGTAAATCGATAACCCGTGGCGGTTTTTATAAAAAAACCGCCACGGTTAATAGGGCCCAAAGTTCCAGCCCAGTAAGGAAACCTAAGTCCATCGAGCCCGATTTCAGGGGCCACCATATATAAGTGGAGCACCAAACCCTAGCCCAATCATCGAGTCCTCGGCAAAGCACCCAACCCCACCTCACTCTCCACTTCTCTCTCTCTCTCCAACTTCTCCATCCGTCCGGCATCTCTCCCTCCCCAACGCCACCGCAAGGCGCCACCGCACCACCCTCCCCAACGCCGGCACCTCTCCTTTCCCACAACGGCGGGCGGCGACACGACGGTCGGCGGCGGGGCGGCGCGCGGCTCCTCGGCAGCGGCGGGGCGGCGCGGTCCCGCCTCATGGCGCCGGCGGCCGGGCGGCGGTCCCTCAGGGGAGACTGCGGGCGGAGCGGGGCCGCGGGCCGAGCGCAGCGTATGGCGGCGGCGCGTTTCCCGGCGGCTCCGGAGGCGGCGGCGTGGCGGAGACCGGATCCGTGAGGACGACCCGAGATCCGGGCGCGGAGCGTGCGGCGGCTCAAGCCGCGCGGCGCATGCGGCGGAGACCGCGGTGGCACATGGGGTCCATCCCGGATCCGTGAGGACGACCCCAATTCGGGCGCGGAGCGCGTGCGGTGTGGCGGCGCGGATGGCGGAGCACCGCGGCGCCGGCTTAGGGTTTGATTTTCCTTTTTTTATTATTTTTTTATTCATTAACGGTGGCGGGCTTTTTGGTTTCCAAAAACCGCCACGTTAAAATCACTCGATTTTCCGTGACCTTCCTTTCGTGGCGGTTTTGAAAACCGCCACGGAAAAATCGAAAAAGCCTGCCATGGAAAATCGAATATCTAGTAGTGTATGTTATTATCATCTCGTTAAAAACTTTCATCGAGAAAACTTGAGAGGAAAACTCATGAAAGAAAAGAGTGTGATATGATGTTAGATAGAGCAATATCTAGGAGATTTCTCCCCTCGAACCTTGCAAATCTTTGCAAATCTCTAAGTCGACACATACCAATTCCTTTAACATATTTTACAAATGAGGAAGCGGTAGGGACTAAGTGAATAAATCAGCGATGTTATCACATGATTTGGTTTGCAAGATATTGATTTCTTCCTCTAGTTGCAATTCATGAGGATAGAACAATTTAGGAGAAATATTCTTGGTAATATTGCTTTTGATATATCCTTTATCCATCTGTGTAACATAAGCCGCATTATCTTCATAGATAATGGTTGGTGAATCGATGATACCAATACCACAAGACTGTTGTATGTGGTTGATCATTCTGCGAAGCCATACACATTCACGTGAAGCCTCATATAGTGCAACTATCTCAAAATGATTTGTGGATGTAGTCACCAAAGTTTGTTTGGAAGACTTCCACGAGATGGTTGTTCCATTATGTAGAAACACAAAGCTTTGTTTGTGATCCGCCATTATGGGGATCGAGATAGGTAGCCGGCGTCAAGTATATCCAACCAATTCGGAATTTAGGCCTCTTTTAAAAAATAGTCCAAGATCCCTTGTGCCATTAACATATCTAATGATTTGTTTCACTCCTATCCAACGTCTTCTAGTAGGACCGGAGCTATACCTAGCTAGCAAATTCACTGCGAATGCAATGTCGCCCTGGTCTTTGTTTGCCGGATACATAAGTGCTCGATGGCACTAAGGTGTGGGACACTAGGTCCTAGAATTTCCTCCCCCTCATCTTGAGGTCGGAATGGACCAGTCTTCATTTCTAAAGACTGAACAACCATGGGGTTTTGATGGGGACATGCTTTGTCCATATTGAACTTCTCCAATACTTTGGGCATAGGCAGATTGATGCAAAAAGATTCCAGTTGGAAGATGCTCAAGCTATAGGCCTAAGCAAAATTTGGTTTTACCCAAATCTTTCAACTCGAGCCCCGTCTTTAGATGTTTACATGCCTCATCAATATCTTGTTGGTTGCCAATAATATTTAAATCATCAACATACACAGATATAATGCAAAATCTTGTTTTGGACTTTTGATTTAGACACATGGACAATCATCATTGTTAGCGTATCCATACATATTTCTTCTTTTTCCCACAGGGTTTTTGGAAGATTTAGAACATTCATTGATCTCAAGAAATGATTCAATTAAGGGGAGTGTTACAAATAATTAATCAAATATTAATCTCACCCTTGTAACCTCTAGGGTTTAATGTCCTAATAAACCTCCTTGTAACATTTAAGGGTAAATGCCCTTATGACTCATTTGATGCTATGAAACCTCCTTCTCTTTTATGGAGAGCATTGCATAAATATAAGAAGAAGGTCAATGGAATGGCACCCCTTCACAATTCTCTTTATGGCTTAAAGCAGTCGGGAAGGATATGGTACAAGTACAACCGACTTAGCGAATACCTTCCTGCTGATAATGTGTTGCGAGTAGAGTGCGAGAATGAAAATAGACAAAAGAGGAGAAACAGGGAGAGGGGAAGCCGGGAAGGGGTGAGGGAAGGTTCCAAGGCACTGGCGCACGACTACTTTCGGGAAAGTATATTGTTGTTTATTTTCATTTTTGAACTGTGCAGTCTGTAAGACTAAATCCTGCATGTACAGGTGTTAGCCACGTCCATAAGTTAGACTTAACTTTGTAACCTGTATAAGTTAGGTGTTACATGTAATAAGTTATATGCATAATAAGTTAAAAGTTATATATACAGCTTTATAACTTATTTTTTCGCCAAAAATAGAAAATTTTGTAAAAAGGAAAATTACGGGAATGAATTCTTTTCCGTGTAGGAAAGTTTGTTAGGTTCGGGATCAACCACGAGTTAGCTTGACTCGGGGTGGTCCGTGATTTAGTCCCGTCGCTCAAATATGCAATTCAGCCAAAGCAACCACGGAACCACCCCAACACGCTCAACACGCCATGCCCATAATAATTAATAAACCACTGCTGGTGAGTGCTCACTCTGGTCCCTGCAGAAAACTCCGATCAGCGATCATGTTGTGCCCTTCATATGCACCAGTACCAGAGCCACACTCACCCGTCGCCCACAGGCTCGCCCAAACGCCACTTGCACACCACAACTCGACGGCACTCTCACCAAAAACTCATCCAAGCCGCCGCCGATCGAGCGCGCGCCATGGCGGCCGCCGTGATGCTCCTCCTCGTCCTCGCCGGTACCGTGACGGCGGCGAGCGCCGAGAAGGAGACGCACATCAAGCTGTACTGGCACGACGTGGTGAGCGGCGCGAGCCCGACGGTGGTGGAGGTGGCGCGCGGCGGTGACCAACACCTCCAAGAGCTTCTTCGGCGCCGTGATGGTGCTCGACGACGCGCTCACCGACGGCCCCGACCTCACTTCCTCCAAACTCCTCGGCCGCGCGCAGGGCACCTACATCAGCGCCGGCATTGACGAGGTGTCGCTGCTCATGAGCATGAACTTCGTGTTCCAGGCGGGGAGCCAGTACAACGGCAGCTCCGTCGCCATCATGGGCCGGAACGCCGTGTACGACGCCGTCCGGGAGATGGCCGTCATTGGCGGCACCGGCGTGTTCAGGATGGCGCGCGGGTACGCGCAGGCACGGACGCACACCTTCGACGTCAAGAAAGGTGATGCCACCGTCGAGTACAACCTCTACATCAGGCATTGATTATATCATGTAGTGCTCGGTCTCGATCCACGTATATCGGCTTTTCGATCCAGTTGATCTTTTGCATTGTGTGTGATGTGATATATACAATTGGACTTTTTCCATTTGACGAATCTAATCTATGGATGAATGAACAATGCATGATGATTCTTTCTTGGGGAGAGGATTAGCTGTTCCCATGCTTTTGTTGATCCACGCTTGATCTATACAGTGCAGGGTACGTTGGTAGCTGCACGGCTGTACTAATTGTACGTCATAGTAGTGCACGGTAGGTGCCAATATTCTCAGCAAACCAAGAAAATCAGGCGTTCAGAGTTGAGACGGTATGGCTATTATTGGCCGTATGGGTATGGCGAGACTATATCTGAGGCTGGCAAGCCAAATGTCATAGTTTGTGTTTAACCTAATAGGGTAACCAATTCTAAACCAAAGGTAGGCCTTTCAAGAGGGATCACAATCCCAAACTGATTACTGGTCATGTCGTTGGTGACGGTGTGATTGATTGATTGATTGATTAGTGAAGAAATCATGCAAAATTAACGTTGGGACTATGGGTGGTGAGTTCATTACAATTTATCCAAGAATAGATTGATTCCAGAGCATGATTAAAGGCCAGCAAGCCGCAAAAGGTCGAGAAAGGATCACATTCCCCCTGTCCGCCACCTAGCTTTTGTCCAGTGAGAAAGAAGATACAACGAGAGGACCACAACGCTTTGCTTCACTTGCAGGGCTGGTTGGGCCAGCTCCCATTACCCCAGCCTCACGCTTTGGATCCATGCGTGTTGTCCCTGTCAATTCTAGGTAAGGTGTCGTTTGATCAGGTCTCAAAAGGCTTGTGATGATAAGTGACTACTTGATTTGATGGACAACAAAATGGATGCTTCTGCGCGATCCTCCGTGGTGACGACATGAATTTTGTGGACTGAACGAGCCATGGCTCCAAAATCACAGTAAACAAGGAAACAAGAAGCGGGTGTTTGGCATTGTTCCGCTCCTGTTTTTTTTTTTTTTTTTTTTTTTTCCAGCTTCCTTAGGGTCATGTTTTGGTGTGCTTAAGGCTAATCTCAGTATTCTGTACGTACACATGTGGTCTCAAAAAGCCTTTACATACATTAAGGGTGTATTTGGTTGGGCTGTGTCTTTTGCCCTCAAAAGCCAAAAGCCCAACCAAAGGGATAGCTACCACCAAAAGCCACAACCAAAAGCTACTTTTGATCTAGTACAAATTTCATTAAAGCCAAAAGCACCTCAGACCCTGCTTTTAGCTACTTTTGGTTCTCAAAATTACCCACCTGCCACTGGTTATGTAGAAAATTGTTCGTTCTTTTCTCTCCCGACCAATCTTTCTTTCCTCTCAGACACCGCTCCCTTTCCCTCGCCGGCGTGGACGCCGTGGGAGAGCGGCCCTCCCGACACACTGCGAGCCCCCAAGCCGCCTGGGTCCTCAACTCCTCATAGGCCGGCGAGTCCTCGCCGGCGCTCCCCAACTCCTCCTAGGCCGGGCGAGCTCCTCCCTCCGGCGGCGAGTGCCGCTGGACCCGGCGGCAGCTTCCATCTTCCCTCCATCGCTGGCTCGGGGCGGACGACCGGCGAGCCCCATCCCTTCCCCGACGGCGAGGCCCTCCTTCCCCCGCAAGCTCGGGCGGGGCGACCGCCGAGCCCCCCTTTTCTCGCCTCTCCCGGCCGGCGCAGACTGTGGCGGCACTCCTCCGCCGTCGCCTGGCCGACCGGGAACTCCCTCCCCGCGGCCGACGAGCCAAGCCACTCCGCAAGCCGCCCTCCCTCTCGGGCGAGCCCGCATCCTCGGCCAGCCGAGGTCCCTCCCCGCCCCCCGTCCCTTCCAACGTGAGGAGGAAGAAAGGTTGTGAGCATGACATGCGGGGCAGGCTTGTAAGAAGGTCCAAACAACGTATGACATGTGGGGCCTGTTTATAATTGAGAGCTACTTTTCTAAAAGTCACAAAGAACTCAACCAAACAAAGCTTTCAACTATTGGTAAAGCTGCTTTTCCAAAAGCCACAGCCCACAACATCTTTTTTCAAAAGCCACAGCCCAACCAAACACACCATAAGACCCTACTTGTTTTAGCTGTCCAGAGTCTTTGGATATTAGCTTTAGGATCTTTCAAAAGTCAAAAGGCTCCTATGAGCAATTGGCTTTTCATTTCCAAGAGCCTTTTGACTTTTGGAACATACCAAAAATGAGATCTAAAAGTTGAAACAAATAGGTCTTACATCCAAGGGAACATCTTAACCTAATTAAGTTATCTAGGAGATGGCAATCCATTGGAAGAGTGGGGTTTCGTCGTTGGCGGTTAACTTGAGGACAACCACTAAATCATCATATGTTTGGCTGGTGGTTTCTGCGGTGATAAGCCAACCGATGCCGACATGTTTTTTTTTTTTTTTTTTTGACATGAGATGTCGATGTGTTGTAAGAGAAAAAAATTATACCATGGCTAATAAGCCGGGCTAATAATAATTTGCTAACATGTAGAGCAAAGTGGATGCTCAACATTATGGTTTAGTTGAGATGGCAGACCCCAAGGGAGGAGAAACATGTTTGAGCTTTGCCTTCCTCTAAGCTGTACTAATTTCATTTTGTCCTCTTTTTTGAAATATCTCATATTTAAGTTTGACTATATATAGAGAACATTATTAGCATTTTTATTTTATAAAATACTTTTACAAAAATATATTTCAGTATTGATCTAATCATATTTATATACCAAAATATATTTTAGAATTAATCTAATTATATTTATATACCAAGCATTATAAATATTGATGCATTTGTTTATATATTCAATGATGTTTTAAATAATTTAACCCGTAGAAGCAAAATATTATAGCGCCGAGCACACATAATTAGATTAATTATAAAAGTTCCGGTTTGACCTCGAGTCCGGCCACACACCAAGTGCCTCTCCGACGAAATTAAGGTCAATGGCATGGCCGTCGGCAAGTACCACATCCTCAGGCTCGACCCCAACTTCCCCACACCCAGCTCCCCGAATCGCACTGCATCTCCCTTAGGGTAAGCAATTGAGCAGCGCCAAGCGGATATTCAGTGATCTAGCTTGGGAGGGGACTACTTGGATTAACCCCGTGTCAAACCAACACCGGACCAAACCATCGGGGCAAAAAAATCAGCCACCAACCCGTGATATCCAGACCAAATCAGCCACCAACCCGTGATATCCAGACCAAGCCGAACCAATCTATGCTCACGTGCTTGGGTCCAAAACCCAGCCAAACCCGCAATAACCAGACCATGAACATGGTGCATTCCTTTTAAAGATAATGAGTGAATAATTAACAATTTAGTTTATCCATCGCTGGCACAATATATGTCTATAAAAAAATGTTATAACTTTGAAGTTTTATGTGTTCCCATATGTCATTTTTCTTAATCGATACAAGGTTGAGATATGCATTTGTAGATCTCATCATCGTGTCGAATGGTTGAGCATAAAGATAGAGAAGCTGTAAACTATAAATTTGTCTTGTAAATATCAAGTTCTACGATTTTCATATAAATTTTACCTCCAACAAAGACCATATGAAAAATTTATGATTTTTTAAGGCTTGTTGTCCGGAGAAAAAAAATATATTCCATCGTTTCAATCAGCCAATTCCACCTGTTTAGGGTCTGTTTAGTTCCCTCTTTGGCCAAAAGTTTTGGCATTTTAACCATATTTTGGCAAATGTATTTAGGGGCCAAAATTTCTCTCCAAAATTTCCTGCACTCTCATCACATCCCATCACATCTGCCGTGGTCGTATACCACGGTCGCACAAGAATCGCGGCTAATGTGTGTGCAACGATGGCCTTTCGAGAACAATGACACGGTGATTTATCTTGGTTGGGGCAATCGAGCACCCTAGTCCAGTGTGTGGCACTATCGAGCTCAAAACGCTCGTGTCGGGCGCATACAAGCTGGGGAGAGAGGGAGATGAGCTCCCCGCCTCAATGTGATGAGTGAAATCGAGTGATGTGTGTTTTCGTATGCAGGGAGGGCCTTCCCTCCCGGGCGGCCGAACCCTCCCTTTTATAGTTATAAGGGGAGCTTACGGGGGGGCCGCCGAGCGGAGGGGCTTAGAGATAGAAGGAATACAAGTTTGGGGGTGGAGAGGAAAAGTTCCTCCAATGTCGGGCACGTCGGGCTGTCCGGCGTGCGCGCGTGGCCGCCGCCCGACTTCTAGGCACGCTCGCCGGTCGTCGTAGAGTAGAATAGGGGTGGCTCCGTATCCCGATACATTGTACGCGCGGGTGACGAGCTCGGAGCTCATCGGTCGGCGTAGCGGGGGACAATGAGCTCGTCCCGCCGCCGTTGCGTTTCTTGCGTTCTACCGCCCGTCAGGCACGCGCCGGTGCCTGCGGGCGAGATCATAGAGGCGTCGTCTTGCGTTAAATGCGCGCGTGCTCGGGGTCTCGGGAAACGTGCGGTCGGGGAGAGCTCGCCAGGGGGAACTTGACCTCGCCCGCCGAGGTCATCCTTGTCGCCAGCGTTTGTCCCTCGTGTCTGTCGGGACTGGCGTGACTCGACGGCTCCACGCCGCGCTGCCGCCGGGGTCTTGCCCCGCAGGCCAGATAGGGTCATAGGTTGCGGCGCTGGTCGCGTAGCTGAACCCGCGACCCCCTGAATCGTACGCCGGATTCTCTTGATCGTTCTTGGGTCCGGCGCCGGGGAGCTCGTTCGAGACGGAGAAGAGCTCGTTACCGTAGTGGACCTCGTCACACCCACGAGCTCCCTAGGGAGCTCGTTCGAGACGGAGGTTTTTCCCAGGGACGAGCTCGGGCTCGCTCCTGAGCCTTCGTGGTCCGCGAGCCTTCGTCCGAGACGGGGATGCCCTCATCGTATTCCAGCCTCTGCGGCGGGTAACACCCCGCTACTTGACGAGTACGTTTCCTCTCTAACGCGTTTGCTACGGACGAGTTGAGATGGTTGACTCGATCCGGAATATCTGCGTCCCACGGTAGCCCGAGCGCGGAGGGGAGCGGATAGCGTGCGGCTCGACTCGTGTTGCCGCTATCGGGTTAGGGACCAGATTTTTTCGCACGGGTGCGCGCGCTGGCCACCCGCGGGTGTAGCCCCCGAGGCCGCGGGGGACGTTCATCACCCGCGGAGGCTTATTGTGACGGGCAACTGCGCCGTAGTACGTTCTTTAAATTCCCTTAGGGAGGGTGGTGAGCTCGAACTCGACTTTACCGCGTAGGCCGAAGTCGAGCACTCTTGTGAGCTTTAAAGCGGATTTGCCTGAGTGAGGTTCGAGCTCGCGTTCGGGCGGCTCGTTCGTCGGGCGACTTGTGGGCTGTACCTCATATTCCAGAGACCCGTCCTCTATAGTCACCGAGGTATCGTAGGATCCTCGGCGGCTCGCGCCTCCTCGCCGAGGAGGATGACCAGGCCGTTCGCGATCATTTGGCGTCTCAAGCGCGACTTGGATGGAGCCCCCCGGGTCCCCGAGGGCGCTCGGGGCGTGGGCCGTCGGCACCGCTCCCGTTTCGCCCTTGCTCGAGGTGTCTCGCGGCGGCCGTCGAGCTCACGGGAGAGCCCTTCGAACCCCGGAGCTCGGTTTTGTTGTGGGCTCGTCGTTATGTCGAGCTCGACATAACGGCGACGAGCTCAGAGATATGACCGTCAGCGATGAGCTTGCCGGGCTCTTCGCCTGCAGTAAAAAGAGCCGTTGGGAAAAGTTACCGTTAGGGAGTTACCGTTGGGATGGCCGTTACTATTCACGCGGCGTTTCGCCTTCCGTTTCGCCACGTGGCGTGCGCGCGGAGGGTGCGGAGGGGTTCAGGTGGAAGTGGTGGGCCACCCTGGGACGGCCGCGCCGGTGAGTCCGCCCGAGCTCATCTTACAAATAGGGGGACTCTCGTTTTTTTTTCCCTTTCACCTTCCTTTTCTCGCCACCTCATCCTTCGCTCATCTACCGCCCCTAGATCCCAATCCGCCATCGCCGCCGCGTGAGAGAACCCTCCTTCGACATCTCCCGATTCGTTGTTGAGCCGAGAGCGAGAGACATGGGTTCGTGGTCGCCGTCCAAGGTGACCGACGATATGCTGCAGGAGTGCGTGACACTCGGCGGCCTCCCGCCGCTGACTGCGGCCCAGGAGTGGATCGTGCCATCTCCGGCGCACGCCACTCCCCACCCGCCCGACGGCTACGTCGTCTCCTTCGCCTCCTTCCACATCCGGGGGCTTGGAGTCCCGGCGTCGGACTTCTTCCGCGGGCTGTTGTCGTACTGGGGGGCCGAGCTCCAACATCTGAATCCCAACGGCCTGCTCCACATCGCGACCTTCACCACCCTTTGCGAGGGGTGGCTGGGGATCGAGCCGGATTGGGAGCTTTTCAAGCACTACTTTCACGCCAAGGTGACGCATAGCTCCGACGGCTTGAAGGAAGCCGTCCCAATCGGCTGCATCGTGCTGCAACCCCGACCGGGCGTGAAGGGGAAGTATCCCACCATCGTCTCTCGCACGTCGAACACCGGGTGGAGAGACGAATGGTTTTACCTGAAGAATGACGAGGAGCACCCTCTCCCGCGCTTTACCGGCGGTGTGTTCCTCGACTCCGACGAGCTTTGGAGGGAACCCCCCCACAGCCATCTGCTCCACGAGGTCAAGGTCGTTGCTCGTAAGGTGGAGCTCCTCAAGCAAGCGGATCTCACGGAGCCCCTCCTCTATGCTTGGGCCCTGGGGCACGGGGTCGTTCCCTTGAAGCGGAGGGCTCTCCGCTTCTGGGAGATGACCGAGGAGAAGAAGCCTTGGGAAGGTACGGCGACCGCGACCCCGCTTCCTGCCGACGAGGTGGAGTGGGTGGTACGCCGGGGCACCGGGAAGGCTTTCAAGATCCCGGCGGAACCTAATGGCATACCACAGCGCCGCTTGGGAGGAGGCGACGACGCTGGGGCCGGTGAGTTCTTTCTCCGCATTTTCTTTCTCTCGAACTGTCTCTATTCTTCGCGGGGGAGTAATTTTATTCGCCTTTGCAGGTTGGCGAGGTTCATCTCTAGCCCCACCTTCGTAGGCGAGGCCGCCCCTCCCCGTGCGCCCCCGCCGGGGACGGTCGCTTTGCCGCAGCTCTTGCCGACCAAGATGCCGATTCTGCTTGCCGCCAAGAGTCTCGGGTGAAAGCGGCGGCGCGGCGACTCGTGGCTGGGGTCAGGATCCGTGGCGCGGCCGCCGGAAGAGCGGGGACCTCGCCGCCCCGTGGCGCCGGTGGCCTCATCGGGCCAGACGACGGCGGCGGTCGGCCCTTCTTCAGGCCGCGGCGTGAGGAAGAGAGTGCCGACGAGCACCGCGGGCTGAGGAGAAGAAGGCGAAGCAGACGCGTGGCCGTCGGGTAAGCATTTGAGCTTGTTGCCTTTTTTTGAGCAGAGCGCCGCCGAACTTTGTCTCCTCGTTTCGTGCTCGATTCGACTTTGACTTTGCTGTTGTGCGAGGGGAGAAGGTAAAGCCCTTGGGACCCCCGAACCCCGCGCGCCGCCGTAACGACGACGGGACGAGCTTGGCGGTCCCTCCGCCTCCCATCGTGCAGGGCCAGCCCGGGTGGCCGCCCTCAAGCTTCTCCCCCCGAGGGAAGGTGGTGCCAACCCGGGTCACGGGAGCGCCGCTGCGCGTCGTCGTCGAGCACCGCCCGGTGGCTCGAGGCGATGGCGTCTATCGATGTTGCCGCGGGCGGGAGGACTTGTGCGGAAGCGCCGCCGCCGTCGCCGAGCGCGGAGACGGAGGTGATTGACCTCGTTCTCCCGAGAAGGAGAGGGAGCGCGAGGATGTCCCCGGGCCCGGATCTCGGGCGGCGCGGGTCACCTCGACCAGGGCGAGTCCCCGGCTCTAGGCGCGGGGCACGAGGAGGCGGCCGTGGGTACGGGCGGCGCGAGATGCGATCTTCGACGAGCTCGTCTTGGAGACCGCGCGGCGTGAAGTGGGGGACCGGAGATATGAGCGCACGCCGACACGGTTCTCGACGAGCCCGCCGAGAAGACCGCGGCGCGGACGAAGAGCCCAAAGATGCGGGCGGCGAGCGACGCGGCCCGCAGATGAGCTCGTCGTAGAGACCCCGGTGTTCTCGGAGGGTCCGCGGTCGCGCCCACGCGACCGTCGCCCGCGGTGGTTGTCACGCAGCCCGCCGCCCGGGGGGCGGAGTCGCCTCTTGGGGCGTGGGTGACCCTCCGACCGCGCCCGACGTGGATCCGCGTCGGGACGTCATTGGTCTGGGATGCCCGAGAGTTCGTTGGAGGCCGGGCTACGAGCCGGCCGTGCGTCGCCGCGCCGTGGTCGGCGGAACGGCATCGCCCCGCTTGACCGCGGCGGAGGTGCCGCCACTTCCCACCGAGAGGGGGCCGTGCCTCCACCACATTATTGGGGTAAGAGATTTAACCGCGCCCATCTCTCGCCTGATCCTGAGCCAGTGGCGCTAATTCGCTCTTCTGCAGGACTTGAGGGATGCGGTCGTTGGCTTCAACCGCGTGGTGGAGGCCGGAAGCGAGATCGAGGGTCTTCTGGGTAGGCTAGGCGTAGCCTGGTCCCATGCGAGCAGGGGACTCGGTCAGGTATCCGCCGCACATCGTGAGCTCCAGAGCGGCGTCGACGACGTAGCGGAGCATATCCGCGAGGTTCGGGAGCACGCCGCCGCCGAGGCTCGGGAGGAGGTCGCCGACGAAGTCCGTCAGACAGAAGCGGCGGCGGTGAAGCGTGAGGAGGAGCTCGTTGCTAAGAGCCGTCGCCAGCGCGAGCTCATGCAGAAAGAGCTCGACAGCCTCCGCCGGGCCTTGGACGACAAGGAGCTCGAGCGCCTCGCTTGAGCCGAGCCATGACTTATTTGGAGAGGGAGCGACGCCAAAGGGAAGGCTCTCCAGGACCGCGAAGCCGAGCTGGAAGGTAATCGCTACTTCCCAAGCTCATTGTCTCCCTTGTTTTCCTTTGAGCGCTTAGGCTGATAGGTGGGTATTTTAGTTTACGACCACGAGGCCGCCGATGGGTCGATTTTGTTTGGCGCTTCGGAGGCTGAGAGAATTCGGCTCGATGCCGAGAATCTCGCCTTGTGGGAGGAGCGGGAGGAGCTTTACCAGGCGCTGGCATGTAAGGAGCCCCTCTTTTTCCTGCTTTTTGATCTCACGAGTTTGATTTGTTTACTTCTCTGCAGCCGAGAAGAAGAAGTCGGCCGGGGTTGGCTCGGGAGCTTGAGGGGAAAGGATCAGTCCCGCCGCCGCGGAGTCCTCGCCGACGCATACCCCGGCTCGTCTTTGGAGCAGAAAGAGAAGGACCTTCAGCAGCGGACGCGTGAACTCGTGGCCGTGCAGAATGGTCTCCAGAAGGCGGCCGAGGAGCTCCGGTCCAGGGAAACTGAAGCCTTGGGTCTCTTGGAGCGGACAACAAAACCGAGGCCGCGGCTTGAGGCGGGCGGGGCGAGCACACCAACCTCGTGCTCGACGTTGAGTGTGTGTCTGCGAGGCCCTTGGAGTTGAGGAGGTGGAAGGGCCGGGCGCCACGAGTGCCAGCGCCCGGCCGTGGTGAGGGATAACGCCCCGCCGCTGTCCATAAGGCGTTGGCCGTGGTCCTCGCCCACTATCCTAAGATGCGGACCTCGACCAAGATAGTGGGCAAGGGCTGGCCCGAGCCGTCCGAGGGCGTCGAGTGGAAGACATCGTTGCCGGCGCGGAGGCCCGCTCGGAGAAGCTGTCGCGGAAAGCTCGGCCGGCTCGCCCGTCCCGAGGAGCTCGAGGTGTTCGAGCCTCACCGCCGGGCGAGGCCGAGGTGGAGACGGATTCATCGACGACGAGGAGTGAGCTGCGAGAGTAGTTAGCTTGAGGCGCCGCCTCTTTTGTCTTGAACAAAGTCCCCAGAGCTCGGGGCATTGTGTAAAAATGACAATCTATTTAAGTTATGAATGAATTGTTTTGTTTTTTTCCCAGAACCGTGCTTCAAAGCAAGCTCGTAGTTTTCTCGAGTTTTACATTCTATCGACTAAGGCAATGGGCCCTTTACTCTTTGGCCGCGGGGCGCTAGAGCTCGTTGGGCAAGCGCATTGGACCTTGTCGAGGATGTTGTTCAGAAGACCTTTTCAACTGTCGGACTCGTAAACTTCTTTGGAAGGGTAGGTAACGAGTGTGAGGTTGAGCTGATCGAGCTCTTCCTGAGTGTTCGTGTTGTTTGCAAAAAACGAGTTTGTAAAAAAGGCGGGGTGTGCGCCCCGTCCCCTGTAGCCCCCGAGCAAGGGCGGGCCTTGCTGGAGCTAAAGGGCAGCCGTTGCTTAACAGCTGTGAAAAGAAAATCGAATGTTTGCACAACTTTTGCGTCGAGGTGTGTCATTATTATTCGAGTTCGTACAAAAGAAGACATTACAGAATGCATCTAAGGGTAGAAGCGACGTAGCTGTTCGATGTTCCAAGAGTTGGCGAGCTCGCGTCCGCGAGAGTCCTGGATCTTATATGAGCCCGGGCGAAGGACTCGGGCGATGGTGAACGGTCCTTCCCACGGCGCAGAGAGTTTGTGTTTCTCTTTCGTGCTCTGTACTCGTCGCAGGACTTGATCGCCGACTTGGAAGGCTCGCCCTCGAACGTGGCGGTCGTGGTAGCGGCGCATCGACTGCTGGTACTTGGCTGAGTGTGCGACCGCAGATCTCACGGGCCTCCTCGAGCTGATTCGCCGCGGTCTTCCAGCGAGGTTTGGTTGCCGGCGTCGTTGTAGGCTTATACCGTGGCGCACCGTAGTCGAGGTCGGTGGGAGCACGGCCTCGAACCGAAGACGAGGAAGAAGGGGGTGCGATCCGTCGACCGCTTGAGTAGTCCCGAGGCTCCAAATGACCGCGGGGAGCTCGGAGAGCCATCGCCCCCAAATTTCTCCAATCTCTTGAAGATTCTCGGTTTTAACCCCTGCAAGATTAGACCATTTGGCGCTTTCGACTTGCCCGTTCGTTCTTGGATGGCTGACGGAAGCCCGTCACCCGTATGTTGTAGTCGCCGCACTGGGCCGAGGAAGATCTGCCCGGTGAAGTTGGTGCCGTTGTCGGTGATGATCGAGTTCGGTACGCCGAAGCGGTGGATGATGCCGTCGAAGAACTTGACCGTCTCCTGCGATCTCGTGCGTGAGATGGGCATCACCTCAATCCACTTGGTGAACTTATCGATGGCGACGAGGAGGTGGGTGAAGCCCCGGGCGACCTTGCGAAGGGACCGACCATGTCGAGGCCCCAGACCGCGAAAGGCCAAGTGATGGGGATCGTCTGGAGGGCCTGCGGCTGGAGGTGCGTCACGCTTGGCGAAGAACTGGCATCCTCGCAGCGCACGGTCCGGTTGGCGTCGGACGGCGGTCGGCCAATAAAAACCTTGGCGGAATGCCTTGCCTACGAGCTCGTGGAGCCGCGTGATGTCCACATTCGCCGGCGTGGATCTCTCTCGATGAGCTCGTGCCCCTCCTCGAAGGTGACGTAGGCGTTGGAGCACCGGATGCATGCCCTTCCCTGTAGAGCTCGTGTTTGATGACGGCGTAAGACTTGGCTCGACGGGCGATGCGCCTAGCCTCTTCTTTTTTCCGCAGGAGCCGGCCATCCCGTAGCCATGCTAGGATGGGGAGCCGCGGTCGGGCCTTGGGGCTTCACACTCCGAGGTCGCAGAGGCCCCGAGGCCGACGAGGTTGACCCCGAGTCGATCTCCATAGACGAAAGCTCGAGCTCGAGTTGTCCTCGGCCCTGGTGGGAGAGGGCACAAAGCGGGGTCCCCGACGGGTCCGCGGCGCTGGTTCGAGCCCTCTCCTTCAAGCCGGATGGAAGGTATGTACTGGTCGCGGAGCGAACACGCCCGGGCGGGACCTCAAGGCGATCGGAAGCGAGCTTGGCGAGGACGTCGCGTCGTTGTTGAACGGGCGACGGATGTGTTTGAATTCGAGCCCGCCGGCGTTCTTCGAGCTCGTACCTTTGCGGAGTACGCAATCATCCTCGAGCCGACGCAGTCTGCTTCCTTCGTGGCTTTGGTCCGCGACGAGCTTGGAATCCCCCCGATCTCGAGGCGCTTGATGCCGAGTTCGGCGGCGATGCGCATGCCGTTCACCAAAGCCTCATACTCCGGCAACGTTGTTGGAGGCGGTAAAGTGAAGGCGGATTGAGTACCTCATGCGCCACGTTGCGTGGTGAGATGAAGACCAGGCCAGCCCGGCACCGTATTTCTTCACGGAGCCGTCGAAGTAGAGTGTCCAGTACTCGACGTCGCCGGTCTTGGTGGCAGCTGTGTCTCCGTCCATTACGCCCGCGAAGTCGGGGAGGACCTCGAGATTTGATGGCGTCTCTCGGGGCGTATGAGATGTCCGACCCCATGAGCTCGATTCCCCCACTTGGCGCGCGTCCTGCGGCCTCGGGGCCGCGGATGATCTCGCCGAGCGGAAATTCTGAGACGACGGTGATCGGGTGGGCGTCGGGTAGTGTCGAGCTACGGCGGCGTGACTAGGAGCGCGTAGGCGAGCTTTCGAGCCGGGGGTATCGCGTCTTCGTGTCGGGAGAGGACCTCGGCCGACAAGTAGACCGGTCGTTGCACACGGAGTGCGTGGCCTTCTTCCTCCCTTTCGACTACGAGGACCGTGCTCACCACCTGCGAGGTGGCCGCGATGTACAACAACATCGGTTCGCCGGGCTTGGGTGGAGTGAGTATGGGTGGGTTCATCAAGAGCTCTTTCAGAGAGTCGAAGCGCCGACGGGCCTCGGCGGTCCAGCGGCGCTCCGACTTCTTCAAGAGCTTGTATAGCGGGAGACTTCGTTCGCCTAGCCGAGCAATGAATACGCTAAGGGCGGCCAAACACCCCGTAGCCGTTAACGTTCTTGACGCTCTTGATGGGGCCCATGTTGCGGATGGCCTCGACTTTCTCGGGGTTGGCCTCGATGCCGCGCTCGGACACGATGAAGCCCAGGAGCTTTCCTCGGGGGACTCCGAACACGCATTTTTCGGGATTGAGCTTTACCCCGAACTCACGAAGCTTGCCGAAGACTTCTTTGAGGTCGGGGATGAGCTCTCCCGTGCGCCTTGTCTTGACCACGATGTCATCGACGTACGCCTCTACGCGCTTTCCAAGAAGCTCCTTGAAGACTCTCTGCATGCACCTCTGAAAAGTGGCACCGGCGTTCTTTAGCCCGAAGGGCATAGTTACGTAGCAGAACGCGCCGAAGGGAGTGATGAAGGAGGTGGCGAGCTGATCGAGCTCGTTCATCGCGATTTGATGATAGCCGGAGTATGCGTCAAGAAAACAGAGTGTCTCGCACCCGGAGGTGGAGTCAACGATTTGGTCGATGCGCGGCAAAGGAAACGGATCCTTCGGGCATGCCCTGTTGAGACTCGTATAATCAACACACATTCTCCATTTCCCATTCTTCTTCTTAACTAGTACAGGGTTGGCTATCCACTCGGGATGATACACCTCCTTAACAAAGCCCGCCGCTAAGAGCTTATCTATTTCCTCGGCGATTGCCTGCGTCGCCGTCATCGAAGCGTCGGAGCCGGGCCGCTTCACCGGCCGAGAACCGGGCTTGATGTTTAAGGAGTGCTCGGGCGACTTCCCTCGGTATGCCGGGCATGTCCGAGGGTCTCCACGCGAATACGCCGAGGTTCGCGCGGAGGAAGTCGACGGCTCGCTTTCCTATTTTGAGAGAGCCTCGGCACCGACAAAGACGCGTCGCGTCCCTCCCGTCGACCTTCACCGTCTTGGCGTCTTCGGGTCCGGCTCGGCGGATCCCGCCGCCTCCTCGAGCTCGTCGGAGGAGCTCGCCACCTTCTTTGGACACGCCGCGGTCTTCTTTAGCTCGGCGGAGTCCTCCGCGCGCACCACGGTAACATCTCGAGGGGATGAGCCTCTCTCGACTCGATGAGGGCGGCATCGCACGGCCTCCTTGTCGCAGATTGAAGGCGCGCCGAAGGTGGAGTTGACGGTGATCACGCCGCCCGGGGATCTTGAGCTTGAGGTGCGTGTAGTTGGGAACGGCCATGAACCCGGCGTAGCACGGCCGCCCCAACAAGGCATGGTAAGCGCTCTTATACGGAGCACTGAAGGTGAGTACTTCCTTGCGGAAGTTGTTCGGGTCGCCGAAAGTGACGGGAGGTCAATCCGATCGAGCGGAAACGCCGCTTCCCCGGCACTACCCCGTGGATGGGGTCCGTGGAGGGTCGAGCCGAGCTCGCGTGATGCCGAGGGCCTCCATGGTGTCGACGTGGGGAGGTTGAGGCCGCTTCCCCCGTCCATCGGTACCTTGCCGAGGGCTTGGTGCCGACTATGGGATCGACGACGAGAGGGAACCTCCGAGGTGTGGCACGTGCACGGGTGGTCCTTCTTGTCGAAGGTGATCGGGCTTCGGACCACTTGAGGTAGGAGGGCGTTGCGGGCTCGGTGAAGAGGACTTCAATTTGTAGGAGCTTCGGCGGCGCTTGGACTCAGACGGTGGGCGCCCGAAGACAGACGTTAACGGCGCCGTCTTCGAAGAAAACGTCCTTGTCGCCCGCGACCGTCGAGCTCGCCATCGTGGCGCTCGCCGCCCGCGGCCTCTCCTTCCCCCGCCGGCCGGCTACAAATTTCGCAGAGCCGGCAATCCCTAAGCTTGTGCTTGACCGGGCCTTCGTGGTTGGGGCAGGGCGGTCGAGCTTCTTTTCAAGAAGTCCTTGGGAGCATCGGGCTTCGCGGCCTTGGCACCGGCTTCTTCTTTTCGGTGACGCGACAAAGTCATCCTCGCGCCGCCGCTTGTTCTTGTTCTTCTTTTTGGGTCGTGAGCTCGAGCCTTCGCCGGCCTCCTCGGCGGCCTTCTCCTTGCCCTTGCCCGTGGTGCCATGGAGAACTGCGGAGATAGCCTCCTCACCCCGGTGTGGTTCGTGGCGAGGTGAGGGAGGTCCTTCACCGTCTTGGGCTTGCGTGTGCCGAGCTCTCGGATGAGCGTCTCGCGGTCGTGCTGAAGGTGAAGGCGGTGATGATCTCCTCGCGTCCGGTGGCGTCCGGTGAGCTCGTTGCAGCAGCTTGAGAGCGCCCGGATGTAATCGCAGCTCTCAGTTCCTCGCCGCTTACAACTGCGGAGGTCCCACGTGTGCTCGGGCGCGAGTAGGTTCCCCGAAAGTTGCCAACGAAGACATCGCGGAGGTCGCGCCGGCCTGTCGATCATACCTGCGGGCGCAGGTGCTCGAGCCAGGAGCGAGGTATAGGGGAGGTTGCGAATGATGAAGAGCTCGTTGTTGGCTCCTCCCGACACGCGAGGCGGTAATCTTCGAGCGCCGACGCCGGGGTCCGTCTCCCGTTGTACTTCTGGACGGAGGTTGGGGCTCGGAAGCGGCGAGGAACGGGCGCGTCGTGAACCCGGCGCCCGAATACCCGTGGCCTCCTTCCGTCCGGGGTGGGGCTCCGCCCTCGCGTTCCCCTCGAGCTCGAGCATCGCGAGGTGAGGGGCGCTGCGCCGCCTCCCGACCTCGGGGGATTTGGACCGCGGCCACGTCCTCCCGACCTGTCGTAGCGCCGCCTCTCCTCTTCTTTGGAGGGACTGGCGGGGCCGTCGCCGTCTCGTCGTGTCGCGGCGGTTGCGGCGCCGGACGTCTGGCGCTTCCTCAGTGCCTCAGCGCGTCGTCGCTGGCGCCGAGGGTGCCTCCGGGCGTCGGTTTTCTCCTACCCGTCGTCGCGCGTGGACACGCGAGGACTCTCCTCGGTTCGGCCTTTGGTTGGAGGAGGCCTCATGCTCTTCGGTCGTGCGTGCGACTTAGAGCTCTCCACCTTCTGCTCCGCGGCTTCCTCGATGAGGGAGCGCAGCCGTTGGTGGAGCCTTCGAGCTTCCGGCGCCTCGGGCTCGGGGAGCTCGTGGAGGAGCTCCGTGGCCGCTGCGAGGTTCTGTGTCGCCCGCCCGAAAAGCGGCGGAGGTCATCGGCCTCGTCGATGCGGCGTCGCATCTCGTCCTCGAGCTTCGCGCGTGTCGGCGACCTCCAACCTCCTCGAGGAGGCGTCGTTCTCTCGCGCGATCTCACGCTCGGCCTCCTCGAGCTCGTTGAGACTTCGTGCACCGTTTAGGGGCGCCGTTGAGCGAGCCGTCGAGTCTCGACCCGAGCGCCGGGGGTGTCTTTGGGAGGACTCGTCCCTTCGTGGTAGCCGTGTACGGCGCCGTCCGGCGTTGGGCACATGTAACACTCGTGTGGGGTCGACCCCTGCGAGAGGCTTAAGGCGCGGCGTGGTCTCGAGACCGTTGCTCGAGCTCGGCGTCATACTTCCCGGCAAGAAGAGTTGTCCCGCGGGTACATCTGCCGTAGGCCGCGAGGAACTCGTCGGGAAAGCGGCTCCGCCCGGCCGTGACTGCAGGGGCGATATTGGCGGTGGAAAAGGTGACGTCGTGAAAGAGCTCCTGAGTCGGCTCAGGGCTAGGATGTGCGGGAGCAGGTCCGCGATGGCGACGAAGAAGTGGTCGGCCGCCGTTCGTGCGGGGCTCAACGGAGCCGGTCGAATCCCGGCCGGAACGCGTCAAAGACGCGGCGTCGGCGGCATCACGGACGAGGCGGGCGTCATCCCGCCCCCGCACCATCTCGAGGGAAGGTGGCTCCGACGAGGGAGCCCTCGAGCTAGCGCCGGCGAAGTCCAGTGGTCCCGAAAGCGCATCGGTCGCAGGCGCGGGACCGGTGAAGGAAGCCATCGGTGGTGATCGCCACACTAGCGCTGCCCCTACCGGGCGCGCCAACCGTCGGGTCGTATACCACGGTCACAAGAATCGGTCTGGGCTAATGTGTGCAACGATGGCCTAGCTCGAGAACAATGACACGGTGATTTATACCGTTCGGGCAATCGAGCACCCTAGTCCGCTGTGTGGCACTATCGAGCTCAAAACGTCAGATCGGGGCGCATACAAGCCGGGGAGAGGGAGATGAGCTCCCCAGCCTCAATGTGATGAGTGAAATCGAGTGATGTGTGTTTTCTGTGTGCAGGAGGGCCTTCCCTCCCCGGGCGGCCGAACCCTCCCTTTTATAGTTATAAGGGGAGCTTCACGGGGGCCGAGCGGAGGGGCTTAGAGATAGAAGGAATACAAGTTTGGGGGTGGAGAGGAAAAGTTCCTCCAATGTCGGGCACGTCGGGCTGTCCGGCGTGCGCGCGTGCCGCCGCCCGACTTCTAGGCACGCCGCCGGCCGTCCGAGAGTAGAATAGGGGTGGCTCCGTATCCCGATACATTGTACGCGCGGGTGACGAGCTCGGAGCTCATCGGTCGGGCGTAGCGGGGACAATGAGCTCGTCCGCCGCTGTTGCGTTTCTTGCATTCTACCGCCCGCCGCACGCCGGCATGCTGCGCGGGGGAGATCATAGAGGCGCCGTCTTGCATTAAATGCGCGTGCCTGGGGTCTCGGGGAAACGTGCGGTCGGAGAGAGCTCGCCAGGAACTTGACCTCGCCCGCCGAGGTCATCCTTGTCGCAGCGTTTGTCCCCGTGGTCTGTCGGGACCTGGCGTGACTTCGACGACTCCGTCGTCGCGCGTGCCGCCGGGGTCTTGCCCCGCAGGCCGATAGGGTCATAGGTTGCGCGCCGGGTCGCGTGAGCTGAACCTCGACCCCCTCGATCGCACGCCGGATTCTCTTGATCGTTCTTGGGTCCGCGCCGGGAGCTCGCTCGAGACGGAGAAGAGCTCGTTATCAGAGTGGACCTCGTCACATCCACGAGCTCCCTAGGAGCTCGCTCGAGACGGAGAGGTTTTCCCGGGGACGAGCTCGGGCTCGCCTCCCGAGCCTTCGCGGGTCCACGAGAGGCCGTCCCGAGACGGGATGCCCTCATCGTATTCCAGCCCTGCGCGGCGGGTAACACCCCGCTACTTGACGAGCGTTTTTCCCCTCTAACGCGTTTGCTACGGACGAGTTGAGATGGTTGACTTCGATCCGAATATTCGCGTCCCACAACATCGAAACAATAAATACACCAAAAGACGCATGACAGAGTATGAAATGTAAGTAAAAAATAAACTAATTACACGTTTAGATGTAAATTGAGACGATTTTTTTTTGAGCCTAGTTACCCCATGGTAGGATAATATTTACCACAAACAAATGAAACGTGCTACAATATTTTCAGTTCGCTATCCGTGCCAAATTTTGGCCAAAATTGCCAAACTTTGCCCAAACATTTGGGTTATAAATACACCCTAAACACCATGGCAAAAAAAAAAAAATAGCAAAACTTTGGATTAATTTTTTTTTTTTTTTTTGGCATTTTGGGACTTTAGAGGCCCAAAAGTTTTCAATTTGCCAAAATATCCTATGAAAAAAAAATTTGTCATGCAAAGAATATGCTCGATGTTTGTTGCAACAATTTATTTTTCAAAACAAAAGAAATTTTATAAAAATATAAAAAAGGGAATTCTTCAGCATGCCCATGTAATCCAGTCAGACCCGACCCATGTACTTCAGGCTTAAATGGCCCAGCCCATGAGCGCAGCCCTGGAGGAGGCCGACCGAGCTACTAGCTTGGCCCGCCGCCGGCTCCTCCAACACCCTCCGGACCTCCGGTCAGCCGACCAAGGTCGTCGCCGTCCCGCACCCCGCGCACGCGGCGCTTCTCCCGATCTCGCTTCCCGATTTCCTTTCCTACTGGTGGCAGCGGAGGCGGATCGGTAGCTCTCCACTCGGCTTGGCTGGTGCGGCTGCGGGTAGCGGCCACAGGCTGGGCGGCCCGCGGCTGGGGCAGGTCCGCAGCAGGCAGCAACCAGGGGCATCGTCGCGCCCGGCACCCGCTGAGGCCGGCGCGGCAGTGAGGCGGTGCGGCACCGAGCCTGCGCTGACCTCCGACAGTCGTGCGCCGGCTGAGCGCCGCGGTGAGCCTCCTCTATCCTTTCTCCGTGTCTCCTATCTACAATCTCCAATCTCGTTCCGCACACAGTGATTCAGTGATTGTGGTTTTGTTCAGGCGTACTGAGATAGTAGTGAAATAGAATTATAGAAACACATCAAACATTGATGTTCAACAGCACAGTAGAGAGTAGATTAAGGTCAGTGAAGTGAAATTTTGTGAATTTGTTACTTGTGCTAGATTTGATGTACGCAGCAGTGCAATAACAATAGAGATATTCATAAAAAAAAAAAACAATACAGAGTTTATTCTTTGGATCACTGAGATATAATTTGTTCATGTGCTAGAGCACAGTACAGAGTTGGTTCGAAATGGATGAAGATGAAACGCTCAATACTTTCATGTCCATTAGAAGGCATAGGGACAAACAACAAGTAATTTCACGCTCCGCTACTTCAACGCAGATGGGTCTCAACGCCGTGGTGGCCGCTTTCTACGCCTTTCCAGTACTCATCTCTGTGCTCACAGTCCGCTTCTTCTATGTGCTGTGGCGCAGTGGCCAACCTGCATCGAGGCCACGCACCACTGGATTGCGATGTCTCATAGTCCTTGGCTCTGGTGAGTACGAATTGTGGTCTTTTCTGTCAAGTACCTTATGGACAAGTTTTAGATATGGTTGCCTGGTATATAAAACTGTACTCAAAGGTGTAAGGGCAAAGGGCATGAATGAATACCAATATGTGGTTATACTGAATAATTGTCGGTAACTGCAAGTTCATATGCGACTTTATTTTCTTCTAAGGTAATTAAAGCACAACTCTTGGTCTCCATATATGGGAGTTGCATTTTCACTGACTTAAACATGTCACAAAGAGATCGTGGGACAAAATCTTGTTTCATCCAGAAACATTAGTGTTTTGCTCCCAATCAACCGTAACATTTGTGCTGCAGCAGTTCTGCTTCCTAGAGGGCATTATCACAATTCATACAAACATGGTGTACGTTTAAACTCAGTTTCTATATATGTTGCCATGCGCAAAGTTCATAAGACAGATTGAACTAAAGATGTTTGTTAACTAATAAGATAGCTTATATATGATGTTTAGTTACAACACTAGGAATCATCATGCTCCTTGTGCAACTCTGATGACCCTGAACTGAGTTAGAGTCTCCTTTTTTGTAGCATCTGCTAGATAATTTTCAGCTCCAGCTTCTATTCTAAGCAGGGCACATTTTTTTTTTTTGCACTTTGGTTGACTTCAGCAGTTGCCAATTTGCTAGTGTTACAATGTCTTGTCTTAGTCGCATGTTCATTCTCGCTCTATTTAGCATGTATTGGCTTCTTTAATAGCAGTATTAATACCGTCAAGATATCATTTTACAATTTTACAATTTACAATTACGAAGCACAATTGTATCTCTTTGTAATACGTATATTTATGCTTTTCTTTGACTTTTCATTTCCTCATTGGGAAATTTTATTCACATTGGATAACACTATTAAATAGCACATCACTGGCATTATTACTATTTTACTGGACTCTTGTTCACACTATTGCCAGAACAATTGCTATTTTTTTTTAGTTATCAAGTTGTAAGATATGTAGCTTGATGAAACATGTATTGTTTTGTGTTTTGGTTGTTAGGAGGGCATACCGCAGAAATGATGAATATTGTAACAACACTTCAGAAGGATAGGTTCACACCAAGATACTATGTGGCTGCACTTACTGACAATATGAGTCTTCAAAAGGCACAGGTCTATGAACAGTCACTTATTCAGGTGGAGGTCAATTATTATGTTGCACTGAACCAATTATATGCTTGGAACTTGCTAAACTATTTAGAATATGGAATATGATTATATTTAGTGCCATTTCAGAGCGATGGAATGAAGACCGCCAAGAATGCTCATTTCATGCAGATATACCGTAGTCGTGAAGTAGGCCAATCTTATATTACATCCATCGCAACAACATTGCTGGCCACATTGCATGCTATGTGGCTAGTAATAAAAATCAGACCACAAGTGGTGTGTACCTAGTTCAAACTATTAGAGCCCTTTGCAGAATGAGTTCAAATACTAAAGTTTTGTAATACTTTCAGATATTTTGCAATGGTCCAGGGACATGCTTTCCTCTATGCATCTCAGCTTTCCTTTTGAAGGTAGCCCTCACACCCTAGCTTCTATGCTTGCCTACTTGATGCAGTATGGGACTTCTGCAATTGATATTGGAGGATAAATGGATAATATTGCCATTGATCTTACTGGGATTGCTAATTTCTTTCGCCCCAAGTTTCAAGTTGATGCCATGTTTTCTAGTATCTAACTAGTTAAGGATTGCTGTCTTTGTGTAGGTGCTTGGTTTGGGATGGTCCTCCATTTTCTACATTGAAAGCATTGCAAGAGTGAAGAAGCTATCATTGAGTGGTTTACTGTTGTACAAGCTACGCATAGCTGACCAGTTCTTCGTGCAGTGGCCCCAGCTGCAGCATAAGTATCCTCGAGCATGCTATAAAGGTCGTTTGATGTGAAGGCTTGACCATATCTCACATTGGTGGGATACCATATTTTCCAACTCAGTTTCAGAAATCGATGACACTTGTGTACACTTTAACAGATACAATTGTAGTTGCCTTAAAAGAAAGGCTTCACAAAAACTCACATTACACAAAAACTTTCTGAATGTAAGAATCAGAGTGGGCTTATCAAGTTATTGCACAGTGTAAAATTTTGTTTTGTATGTTTTGAGAGATAATCTGTTTATAATTGTGCCTGGTCCCATTTGATGATTCTAGTCATCAATGACTTGTGCGTTGCCTTTCAGTTCAATATAATCTTCACAGTATTTGCAAATTTCTCTAAAATTTAGTGCTGTTCATAGATACAACAGCCAATATGATTCCTGTTAAGAGCTACTTCGGTCATTTGAATCAAACAATGGCTACCATGAGAACACTTTTGTTTTTTTTTTTTTTTTTTTTTTTTGAGTAAAGCCCTCCTTTATTATATCACATTGTAGGTATTACAAACTCCAACAGAGGCTCAAGGAACCAAACATAACGACCAGACTAAAGAGTTTACATGACTTCTAGCTAGACAATGAGCATCATGGTTTGCTCTTCTACTCTCATGAACGAACTCCACCTTCACAAAATTCCCCATGATGTGCTTAATATCCCGAACCACAGGACCATACACGCCGCCCCTTCGCCATGGATACCCTCGACGCATTAGCACGGTCACTTGCAATCCTCGAGACCGGAGGTTAAGATCGCTAGCAAGCGATAGACCTTCCCGGCATGCCATGACTTCGACGATCTCCGCATCCAGTATAACCCTCAACAACAATTACGAAGCTCCTAGGAAATTCCGGTTTCATCGCGAGCCACGCCAGCCAGCCGAAGCTCTTTCTGTTGTTCTTGAAACTGCAGCATCCACATTGAGCTTCGGGCGCCCCAGGAGGTGCAATCCAAATTTGGCCGACACTACCCCCGGCCGCTTATCTCGCTTCTTAGGAGATGCAATCTCCAAATCTTGAATAAAACGCTCCACGAAACAATGTGTCGAGAGCGGGCTCTGAAATTTATTCTCATGCAATGCCTGTCTACGGGCATACCAAATCGCCCAGAGCCGGACAACAACCCTGGTGAGCTCCTCGTGTTTGAGTACCCTAAATACTTCTGCAAGCCATGCTTTCGCTTCTTGGGTATCAATCTGATAGATGAACTCTGTGATCTCTTCTCTCTCCAAAGCCCAAACGCTCTTGGCTAGGTTACACTTTTGTTAGCTCGTGCAGGATTCGTTCCGGGCCTTATTGTACAGGAACAAATTCAAGTCGGGCCTGATTTAGTTCCAGCCCAGACCGAAACGAACAGACATTTTCGCCCTCGTCCGGATTGAAAACAGGCCTTTGCATTCCACCTGGATTGGGCTGCATTCCAGGCCGATCCGATGGAACCGAATGGGCCCTAAATGGAGATTTGGAGCTTAACCCCTATCACGGCTGTCATAGTATTGGCTGCAAAGAGATTTCATGAGTGTTTCTACAGCTGAAACTCTTGCAAGCAGGAACGTAAAAAACACACTGTGACTTAGGATTTTTGTTTTTTGTTTTTTTTTTTTGGATAAGCTGTGCTTTAGGATTTTTTTTTTTTTTTGGATAAGCTGTGCCAGTTGATAAGGGCAGAACGACACGTTTTAAGTGGGACGCCTGATACACGGACGCACTCCCTGATACACGGACGCACTCCTCACCGCCCGGGTTCGCTCCAGTCGCCGCCCGGCTCTAGTGCTCCTCCCCGCCACTCCCATCATCTTCTCCGGCGACAGTTGATTGGGATCTGCGCGTGACGAGTCCGGCTGCTAGCCGGGCTATTGCCCTTCCGACCGCACAAGAGGTGAGCAAGCAATGGACTCTCAAACTCTCAATGCCCCCAAATCCCAGCGATAAATAACCCTATACCCTAGTGAATCCATTCGGTGCCAATGGTAACCAGGCGCCGCCGCATGAATTGCAGGTTCATGCAGCTCTTCCATCTACATGGAGGAAGGGAGCCGCCGGCCGGCGGCGGCGGCGGCCGGCCGTCCCTCCCGGTCCCGGACGAACTCATCGTTGAGATCCTCGCGGCTACCGGCCAAGTCGCTCTGCCTCTCGCAAGTGCGCGCCTCGCGGGCCGGGGCGCACCTTCATCTCCGATCCGACCAACCGCCTCAGTTTCGCCCCGACATTTGCCGGGCCTCTTCTTCTCCAATCCCTACGAAAGCAACCCGACCTGGGATTTTATCGGCTTGTCCATGTCTTCGGTCTCGCCTCCGCCTCTCGGGGTCGAGCACGGCGCTCTCCTTCCTGCCCCCACCTATGGGGAGATAGAGCTGCTCGACTCTTGCAATGGGTTGCTCCTCTTGAGGTGCCAGGACTCAAGGGAACCGCCTTCACCACCCTTCTACGTCGTGTGCAATCCAGCCACCGGGGAGTGGGTTACCTTAACCCAACCAAGCCACGTACCAAGCGACGTTCCAGGTCTTGTTGACACCAGCACAGCAGCACTAGGCTTCGATCCGTCCATCTCCCCACATTTCCATGTGTTTCAGCTGGTGCAGGAGTTGGATTTGGATTGTTATGAATTCAATGTCCAGGCAGTGGAGATATACTCCTCCGAAACGGGAAGATGGGCTCTCAGAGAAGCCCCATTTGACTGTGACATAGATAATGTCCAATGCTCTGGCCAAATGACCTATTTCAAAGGCTTCCTGCATTTCCGCATGACACGCCATTCAGTCGTGTCGGTGGACACAGAGGGCCAGACATAGAGGATTGTTGACGGTCGTTATCTACATATTTTATACCGTCAACATTAGTATAAAACTACCAAAACACAATAGTGATAGGGCTTTTTAAGCTAACCTTTTCCACAAGTTTTGGTACTTCACTTGTTTTGTGGGGCAATGTTGAAAACATATATATATTGGGCCAAAAGCAAAGGAAAATATACAAGATAAAAATGGCCCAAAGCAAAGCAAGGAGAAGAGATGAGAAATGCCCATAAATATGAATATCAACATCTATACATAAGCCCAAGAAGTCGAGGCCCAAATCCAAACATGAAATCATACCGGGCCGCAGGACATGGGTTCAATGTTTTGGGCATAACTTTCTCATACGAAATCGGATTTCAGTGATCCACCGGTCAAAACGAAGCTTACTCCGAGGGCCCACGCACTCCTGCAAAATTTCAGGCCAAACGGCCCACATCTTGGTGCGGGCGCACCAAGTGGTGCGCGCCGCACCGGCGGCCGCCAACCGGGCCCGGCTTTTCGAGGCGGTTCATTACTTTCAAAAAGTGTGTTGCCGACGTTGGTTGGTCGGTTTGGGCTGATTAGGAAGGTATTCCAAGGTCGGTTTTGCTCCTTCCATGTGGGGATGGCAATCTTCCAAAGAGCCCCCTCCTCTCTACCTATAAAGGAGGCTCTCTCCCTCTCATTCAACACACACCAATTCCATACAACACAAGGAGGAGCCACAATGTAATAGAGAGGAGAGAGTTCCATTCTTGTTCTTCTTCCCCTCTTAGTTCTAATGGAGAGTGAGAGAGGAAAGGCTAGAAGGAAGTTTTGTTCCTTCTACTGAGTTGTCGGTCCGCCTCGGTGTGCCGCGGTTCCTAGGAAGTCGGAGTAATGGAGTTGCCTGCATTACCGCCGCTTCTACCTCTACAAGCTACTTACACTTTGGTAAGAAAGCTTGTGATTATCTTTCGGCTTATTGTTCTTCAACCATATTATCTTAGCTGTTGTAGACTTGCGGGATTGGTAGTCGTACCTTCGAAGTCGTAACTCTTGGAGAAGGAACTCTTTGACCGTGGGAACCTTGTATGACCCAAGAGTTGTGGATGGTAGTGCAAACGTGGTGTTTGGGCTAGCATTCACCTACCTTTTTGCGGTGCATCCCACGGTTGAGGGGGTAGGCGGCTTGGTCGTGACAAGCCTTGTCCGTCCCCTTGAAATCCCCCCCACGCTCGGGTCGTGTCGAGAGCTAATTGCCGGACTCTACCCATTTGGGAGTGGGCCGGTGCCCGAAGTGAGTAGATAACAAGCCCTAGAAATCCCTGCCGAAACCTAAGCCCATAAAGATACCTCACTATCCATAGTTATCCTAGGGTGACCCCTCAAAGATTAGAGCGCAACCGTTCTCTGTGGAAAATACGATACCTCGAATATTTCCGGTGAAAGCTACAACGATAATTCCGCGGCGCTTGCGGATTTATCTGTGTCGCGTTAAGAAACGCGTCAACAAGCTTTTCGGCGCCGTTGCGGGAACGGTAGTCGTAATTCTCTCCCGAGCCTAGAGCACCCGTGTGTTGTATCCAAAAAAAAAAAAGCACAAAAATAGTTATTTGTTTTCTTTTTTCAAATTGAAGCCTACTCCATTTCGAAAACCTTCTCGCTTCAATGGGGGAGTTCACAAGAGCCACAATCTTTTTCAAAAACCAAAATTTTTTTCTGGCTATGAACTCACCCTAATAAAAAAAAAAAAAACTTTGGTTCGGGCACACTCCATCTCTGGTGACCATTTTGAAAATCTATGTTGCCACCTACAAGATTTTGAGGAATTATGATCATGCCTCAAAGCATTCCCTGGCATGATCCAAGAAATTCACGTATGGAATTTGTTTCGCTCTCCCTCATAGGAAAAGCAAAACAATAGTACACTATTGTCGTAGGAAGTTTGAATGGGGACTGAGAAGAACTCAAAGACAATTTTTTGTCTAGCATTCTTCCCCATCAATGCCTACCAAGGACAATCCTCGATCTCAAGTAGGATGAGAAGGAGTCCATAGGTGCAGCCTAGGCCAGATTTATAATGTTTATACATGTTGGCCTAGACTTGTCATTACCCGATAGTGTGCCTTTGCATATGTTTTTTTGGGTCTTGACATAGATGCTGCCCTATGCCTTGACATGACCGTTGGAGGGTTGTTTGCACGTAAACCTACAACGGAACATAGGAAACCCTTGAACACATCCTAGAGAAGCTTGCTTCTCCCGTTGTAGAACCTACCCCCCTCCATGACAAGGGCATGTCAAGCTTTGAGGAGCCCTCATCAGTCAAACCATTCCTCATACCATCGTTAGAACCGACCGTTGAGCCCTCTCCCCGAACCACGAACACCGAAGGAAGGAATGCTTCGTCCTTCGGGAGTTCGCGATTGAATTCAAGGATGATGACAAAACCTCTAAAGCCGAGGTATGCTTAGACTTTCATATCTATCTCATCCTTAACTTCAATCTTCTCATAGGCTACCCTCTAGAAAAAAAAAAAAACGTTTTCAAAAAAAACCCATAGAGGAGAGAGCCGTGATGAGAAGTTGGGAAAGATTGCTTCCGCCTCTCACACCTAGACATCCAAAAGGCGAAGCATCTCCCCAACCAAAACCCGTTCGAGGAGGCGAAGTTCATAACTTTGTTCGCTTCACCTAAGTTGCTTCCGCATCTTAGTGAAACGAAACACCTGTCGCCTTCACACGAACACAAGTCATGTCCCTCTGACCAAAGCAAAACGTTGTTCTTGACAATGGTCAAGATTAAACGTTAGATCCTTCACGACAAATCTTTTAAGGGTAAAACCTCATGTGCCATGGACATGCACGAAGCAACAACTCTTGAGACCAAGCGTAAATTTGTTTTTGAGCATAACAAGTTGTCACTTGAGACTTCCTACATGCTCACCCTTGGGTCTTCTTGAGTTTGTTTTGCTTTCTAGCCGAAAGTGCTTCCACGAAGATCACAACCATCTCTTGGTTCTCTTTGTAAACCTTTTTAAGAGAATGGTTGCAAATCTCGTAGTAGCATGATGACGCTAACCTTGCAACTTGAGCGTAATGCTAAAATTCTTAGTGGCTAAACGGGGAACTTCACCACCAAATTGCCGAGGATGTTTTCTCACACGGTCAAGCTTACGACCATAAAGAAAGCACCGCCGGGAGATACCCCTGGACTATCTTTAAAAAAAAGAGCACAAAAAAGTCTTTTCTCTTCTTATTAATAAAAGCAAGAACATGTTATCAAGTTAGTATGCACCTTCGGGTATTCTTGTCGCTAACCATTTCGGTGGAGATCGATTAAGAAGAACAAAGAGGCATGCGACGCTCGAAAACATGAGGGCTACATCAAAAAAAAAAAAATTATTATGATGTTCATGGGTGGTGGAACATACTCAAGAGGAGACCCGGACCTTGCATACTTGACTTTTACACAAAAGTCTAAGTGTGGGGAAGATGGTGACAATCCCAAGTTCCATCCACCGGGGGATCATACAAAAAAAAAAAAAAAAAAATGATGAGTGAATAAAAAGATGATGTCAGCCCCTGCCTTGCTAAAAAAAAAAAAGAGAGAGATGAAGAAAAAAAAAATGTGAAAAAAAAAAGAGAGAAAAAGAAGAAGAGAGAAGAGATTAAAAAAAAAAGATGAGAGAAAAATATATATATATATATATATATATATATAAGAATGTTGTTGAAAAAAAAATATAGAATAGAAAAAAAAAACAATAAGGGAGGGAGGAGTAGGTTGGCCCCACATGGTCAAGATAAACATCAATGAGCTGCTCGACTCCACCCTTCATTGCTTCAACAAGCAAGAAGGGCTCGCCTCTCATCCTTTTGTCGCTATCATCAAGACCCATGGCCCGCACACACGTCATGTGTGTGTATGGCCTAGCCTTGAGATGCACCTGGGCTAAGCCATCAAGCAAACCGCAGCAACTCCTTCAATGCTTCATCCATAAATGCCGACGGTATTTACACTTTCGTGTATGCAAAGGTAATATTCACCATCTCCTCACTCATTTCTTGTCTCCATGAAAATAAAACTTTATGCTTCCCATGCCATGACACATGCTTTGAGTTTGGGTGTACCTACATGGGCCCATGTAATACATTCATAGGTTTTTTTAAATTGAGCATGGTGCTTAGGTTAAAAAGATCTCCTTTAATCGAACTTTGACTTGGTGTCGAGCTAGGTTAATAAACTTAGAGCTTTGCTATCATGATCTTTGGGAGTATCTTATGTTGGAGATGAATCAAGACTATGCTTACACTTGCCTCTTTTATGAGCCTTGCTTGAGTCATGTTGAGGTGAACAAATAAAAAAATAAAATAAAATAAAATAAAGTTTTCTCATAATAAAGGCTCCACGGTGTTTAAGCGGGGTAGAGCCATGTGTGTGCTTTTTTTTTTGTTTTGTTTTGTTTTGTTTGAATAAAAACAGTACAAGAATAAGTGTGGGGAGACCTCTCAAGCATTCAATTACACCCATCCGAGATCTCCCCAAAGATAAATGCACGAGCACCGAGAAATTCATGACGGAGAAGGACAAGACGAACAACTACCATTAACTCCTTCCTCTTCAAACGGTGGTTTGTGCTACTCCCTCTCTCACATCCTCCATAAAGTTTTGAGGTCCGAAATTGAACAAATCAAAAAGACAAAACTTCTTGAAAAAAAAAACTCCATCTCGGTCTACCAATTGATTCATGGCATGCATACTCTTTATTCCTCGCCAAAACCATACTTTGATGAGCAACTACGTTAGGGACCCCATGTTCATCTAAACAATTGAGCTTTGAGATATGGTAGAATGACTTGATGCTTGCTCTCTTATGCAATGAGACTTGGTTTTATTTCAAAAATTCAAATAAAGCATGCTCCTGGTCCGACTTAGACAAATCCTACCAAAGCCCTGAATAATGACATGAATATCCACTATAGCTACTTCCTCTTTGTATTGAGTTTTGTCGGGGAGCTCGGATTGATTGAAGCGTTGAGAGAGGCTCATACCCCCAAGATCGGAAAACACGCACACCCACATATACACGCCAGTTCTCACGTTGAGAATTGTGCACAACATGCATCTTTACCATCCACCAAATAAATACTCCATCCATTATACCATGATCATCTCCTCGTTATCAAGAAAAATGCAGAGAAAGAAAGATACTGCCGCAAAAAAAAAAAAAAGAATAAGAGATGAAAAGGGACATGTGTCCAGGGCGAGTAGAGCCCACATCTCAAAAAAAAAAAAAAAAAAAAAAAAGAAAGAAAAGAGAAAAGAAAGACAAAAGGAAAAGTAGCATGTATCTCTCCGGAAGCATACAAAAGAAAGGAAAGAGATCATGGGTCAAGGAGTAACCACAAAGAAAATATATCATCAATATTCTCCACACACTTTTGCACATTTCAATCTAAGGGTATGGCACTTCTTTCCAACGATCCGAGCTTGACCCGACAAAACATACGAGAGAATACGTATGCAACACTCCACTCCAAAGATCCACAAAACCCCCGCAAAAAGATAGGATGAGTGAGAGCGAAGAGTGCTTTGGCAAGGAAACACAAATGAGTGACTATGTGAGAATCAACCATGGAGCATTGCTATTTTATCTAAAAAAAAACCAAGTCTTTGCACATGAGTAGTAGCAAGAAGATACGATTTCATGACCGTTCCATTGCTCAATCGTCCAAGAAAACATGGTAGCCACTCTTGAATGCTCACAAAGCGAGGTGAGGCCCGGAATAACTTGTATGCAGGGTCTACATCTTGGAGATTGGACCACTTTAGTCCCTATGCCTTCACTCGAGGACGAGCAAAGGACTAAGTGTGGGGAGTTTGTTGACGGTCGTTATCTACATATTTTTATACCGTCAACATTAGTATAAAACTACCAAAACACAATAGTGATAGGGCTTTAAGCTAACCTTTTCCACAAGTTTTGGTACTTCACTTGTTTTGCGGGAATGTTGAAAACATATATATATTGGGCCAAAAGCAAAGGAAAATATACAAGATAAAAATGGCCCAAAGCAAAGCAAGGAGAAGAGAGGAGAAATGCCCATAAATATGAATATCAACATCTATACATAAGCCCAAGAAGTCGAGGCCCAAATCCAAACATGAAATCATACCGGGCCGCAGGACATGGGTTCAATGTTTTGGGCATAACTTTCTCATACGAAATCGGATTTCAGTGATCCACCAGTCAAAACGAAGCTTACTCCGAGGCCCACGCACTCCTGCAAAATTTCAGGCCAAACGGCCCACATCTTGGTGCGGGCGCACCAAGTGGTGCGCGCGCACCCTGGCGGCTGCCAACCGGGCCCAGCTTTCTCGAGGCGGTTCATTACTTTCCAAAAAGTGTGTTGCCGACGTTGGTTGGTCGGTTTGGGCTGATTAGGAAGGTATTCCAAGGTCGGTTTTGCTCCTTCCATGTGGGGATGGCAATCTTCCAAAGAGCCCCTCCTCTCTACCTATAAAGGAGGCTCTCTCCCCTCATTCAACACACACCAATTCCATACAACACAAGGAGGAGCCACAATGTAATAGAGAGGAGAGAGTTCCATTCTTGTTCTTCTTCCCCTCTTAGTTCTAATGGAGAGTGAGAGAGGAAAGGCTAGAAGGAAGTTTTGTTCCTTCTACCTGGAGTTGTCGGTCCGCCCCGGTGTGCCGCTGGTTCCTAGGAAGTCGAGTACGGAGTTGTCGGTACCGCTTAAACTAATACCTCTACAAGCTACTTACACTTTGGTAAGAAAGCTTGTGATTATCTTTTCGACTTATTGTTCTTCAAGCATATTATTTTAGCTGTTGTAGACTTGCGGGATTGGTAGTCGTACCTTCGAAGTCGTAACTCTTGGAGAAGGAACTCTTTGACCAGGGAACCTTGTACGACCCAAGAGTTGTGGATGGTAGTGCAAACGTGGTGTTTGGGCTAGCATTCACCTACCTTTTGCGGTGCATCCCACGGTTGAGGGGGTAGGCGGCTTGGTCGTGACAAGCCTTGTCCGTCCCTTGAAATCCCCCCACGTTCGGCTGTGTCGTAGAGCTAATTGCCGGACTCTACCCATTTGGGAGTGGGCCGGTGCCCGAAGTGAGTAGATAACAAGCCCTAGAAATCCCTGCCTGAAACCTAAGCCCATAAAGATACCTCACTATCCATAGTTATCCTAGGGTGACCCTGCTCAAAGATTAGAGCGCAACCGTTCCCTGTGGAAAATACGATACCCTGAATATTTCCGGGTGAAAGCTACAACGACAATTCCGTGCGCTTGCGGATTTATCTGTGTGCGTTAAGAAACGTCAACAAGGATCTCCCAAGTGAGGCAAAATGTGGGTGGCGGCGTTTCTACTGTTTGTCATTCTCAGGGCCGCTTACTTTATGTTGATTGCAATATCTGGTCAAGTGATCCCATGTCAATCTATGTTCTTGAGGATCTTGAAAGTGAGGAATGGACGTGGGTCTTCAAGCAAAGCATCAACAAACCAGATCTATTTGGACCAATAATGCCAGGAACGGTATGGATGTACAACATAGCTGCATTTCATCCAGACAGTGATTTGATCTTCTTCTATGATTATATGAAGAAAAGACTGGTGTCCTATGATATGAAACACAGGGTTGTGCATGCTTGTACTCTGCATCTTGAGTCTCTACCAACAGAAGATGTGCATCGTAGAATTTTCTCATATGTTCCATTGTATTCAGGGGCATTACCATTATCTAGTCTCAGCTAGAAACGCTTCACAACATTCAATACAGGGTCTAAATTTGGCATTGATTTCTTCAGAAGGAGCTCGTAAACTAAATTATTTTTGGGAGTTTCATGATGGAGGAACCACTTCTTGTGATTAGCTTGGTTTGGTGATTCAAGAGAGTTTTGATGTTGTTGAGATGGAAATATGTTTGTGTCAATCTGCCATCCACAATTTATATGAGCTGCTAGCAATGCTTTGGTCAATTAGCTGGCTACATTAGTCAATATCAGTGATGCATTCTTGATCTGTGCTTCTGAAGCTTCGTGAAAAGAAGATTGAAATTTCAAGCATTGGTTTCAGCAGCAAGGCAGATGAGGCCTTCGTTCCGTTGAACCTGCTGGCGATATATCCTATCTTTTATTTAATATGTTGGACAAGTTTTAGATGTTATTACTAGTATTTCTGGATGTAATGAATTGGAAAGTAGACTACTTGTTATGAGTCTTTTTCTTGTTTATCTGCCTTTGTTATTCCACTTGTTTGGTGCTGTACAATTCCTAATTCAGTAACTATTCCGAGTGCACTTGGAGCAACTAGCATTATATTTGTGGCAATGCAATGTGTTGTTTTATTATGATGTACTTGAATTTGTTTTGGTTGCTAACCACAGATCTTGGTCAAATTGCTAAGCTATTTCAAATGATATTGCTAAGCTTCCTAGAGGGCATTGTCACCATTCATACAAACATGGTGTACGTTTAAACTCAGTTTTCTATATATGTTGCCATGTGCAAAGTTCATAAGACAGATCGAACTAAAGATGTTTGTTAACTAATAAGATAGCTTATATATGATGTTTAGTTACAACACTAGGAATCATCATGCCCCTTGTTCAACTCTGATGACCCTGAACTGAGTTAGGAGTCTCCTTTCTGTGGCATCTGCTAGACAATTTTCAGCTCCAGCTTCTATTCTAAGCAGGGCACATTTTTTTTTAATATTCGTTTTTGCACTTTGGTTGACTTCCTTCAGCAGTTGCCAATTTGCTAGTGTCACAATATCTTGTCTTAGTCCCATATTCATTCTCACCCTATTTAGTTCGTATTGGCTTCTTCAATAGCACACTAGTGGTATTAAAACTGTCAAGATGTTATCATTTTTACAATTTAAATTTACAAAGCACACTTGTATCTCATTGTAATAAGTATATTTATGCTTTGTATCTCTTTGTAATAAGTATATTTATGCTTTTTTCTCTTGGCTTTTCATTTTCCCCTTGTGAAATTACATTGAAATTGGATCACTATCAAATGGCACATGACTAGCATTGCTAATTTCTTCGCCCCAAGTTTCAAGTCGATGCCATGTTTTCTAGTATCTATAACTAGTTAAGGATTGCTGTCTTTGTGTAGGTGCTTGGTTTGGGATGGTCCTCCATTTTCGACATTGAAAGCATTGCAAGAGTGAAGAAGCTGTCATTGAGTGGTTTTCTGTTGTACAAGCTACGCATAGCTGACCGGTTCTTCGTGCAGTGGCCCCAGCTGCAGCATAAATATCCTCGATCATGCTGTGCAGGTCGTTTGATGTGAAGGCTTGACCATATCTCACATTGGGATACCATATATATTTTCCAACTGAGTTTCAGAATACGATGACAATCTGTATGTACACTTTAACAGATACAGTTGTAGTAGCCTTAAAAAGAAAGGCTCCACAGAAACTCACATTTCATATATGCGGGCATGGAAATGCAAGTTACTTACATGTAGTTTCTCTTTCTGAATGTAAGAATCAGAGTGGGCTTATCAAGTTATTGCACAGTGTAAAAATTTTGTTTTGTATGTTTTGAGAGATATAATCTGTTTATAATTGTGCCTGATCCCATTTGATGATTCTAGTCAGCAATGACTTGTGCGTTGCCTTTCAGTTCAATATAATCTTCACAGTATTTGCAAATTTCTCTAAAATTTAGTGCTGTTCATAGATACAACAGCCAAAATGATTCCTGTTAAAAAAACTCGACCCCTGGGGTAAGACAGCCCCGGGCATTGTCTTTAAGAAGAAGACCTTCTCACGCAGGTCGAGAAAAATCCCCGAACCCCTGTCCCACCCCCGACACGGGGGTACCGTCACCTGGTGAGCTGTTAAGAGCGACTTCGGTCATTTGAATTTGAATCAAACAATAGCTACCATGAGAACACTTTTGTTAGCTCGTCCAGGTCTGAATTTGGCATCCGCTAAACTGAGATTTGGAGCTTAACCTGTCACGGCTGTCATAGTATTGGCTGAAAAGAGATTTCACGAGTGTTCATACAGCTGAGACTTTTTTTTTTTTTTTTTTGATAAGCTGCGCCTTGGGATTTACTAGGAACAGGTTCAAAAAAAAAAAAGATTTACTAAACCTTTCAGAGGGACAGGGGTCTGACAGGTGGACCAACAGAACGGTGGCCGCACCCACACGTTTCAGTGGACGCCTGATACTCACCGCCCGGGCTCGCTCCAGTCGCCGCCGGCTCCAGTGCTCCTCCCCGCCCCTTCCATCCGTCATCTTCTCCGGCGACAGTTGATTGGGATCTGCAGCGACGAGTCCGTCGCAGCGGGGCTATTCCCCTTCCCGACCGCACAAGAGGTGAGCAAGCAATGGACTCTCAAACTCTCAATGCCCCCAAATCCCAGCGATAAATAACCCTATACCCTAGTGAATCCATTCGGGTCCCAATGGTAACCAGGCGCCGCCGCATGAATTGCAGGTTCCGCTGCAGCTCTTCCATCTACATGGAGGAAGGGAGCCGCCGGCCGGCAGCGGCAGCGGCTTCGGCCGTCCTCCCGGTCCCGGACGAACTCATCGTCGAGATCCTGGCGCGGCTGCCGGCCAAGTCGCTCTGCCTCTGCAAGTGCGTCTCGCGGGCCTGGCGCACCTTCATCTCCGATCCGACCAACCGCCGCAGGTTCGCCCAGACATTGTCGGGCCTCTTCTTCTCCAATCCCAACGACAGCAGCTTTTCCTGGGATTTTATCGGCTTGTCTGTGACTTCGGTTCTTCCTCCGCCTCCTGGGGTCGATACGGCCCTCTCCTTCCTGCCCCCCACCTGTGGGAAGATGGAGCTGCTGGACTCTTGCAATGGGTTGCTCCTCCTGCTGTGCGAGGACTCAAGGGAAGAGGACTCAGGGGAAGAGGATTCACCACCACCCTTCTACGTCGTGTGCAATCCAGCCACCAGGGAGTGGGTTACCTTACCCCGACCAAGCTACTATCCGGGTCTTGACCCTGTGGATCTATCCATAGACACATGCACAGCAGCGCTAGGCTTTGATCCGTCCATCTCCCTGCATTTCCATGTGTTTCAGCTAGAGCAGAAGTTGGACTATTACAATTTTGTCGTCTGGGCAGTGGAGATATACTCGTCCCAAACGGGAAGATGGGTTCTCAGGGAAGCCCCATTTGACAGTGTCTTAGATAACGTTGAATGCACTGGCCAAATGACCTATTTCAAAGGCTTCCTGCATTGCTGCATGATACGCAATTCAGTCGTGTCGGTGGACACAGAGGGCCATACATGGAAGATCTCCCAAGTGAGGCAAACTGTGGGTGGCGGCCTTTCTACTGTTTGTCATTCTCAGGGCCGCTTACTTTATGTTGATGGTGGCGATCTCTGGTCAAGTGATACCATGTCAATCTATGTTCTTGAGGATTATGAAAGTGAGGAATGGACGTGGGTCTTCAAGCAGAGCATTAACAAGCCGGATCTATTTGGACCAAGAATTCCAGGAAGGATATGGGTCTACAACACAGCTGCATTTCATCCAGACAGTGATTTGATCTTCTTCTATGATTGGCCTCAGAAAAGACTGGTGTCCTATGATATGAAACACAGGGATGTGCATGTTATCTGTACTCTAGAAATGCCCTATTTTGAGTTTCTACCAACACAAAATGTGCATCGTAAATTTTTTCGCATATGTTCCACTGTACTCAGGGACATTACCATCATCTAGTCTCAATTAGAAATGCTTCACAACATTCAATACAAGGTCCAAATTTGGCATTGATTTCTTCAGAAGGAGCTGGTAAACTAAATTATTTTAGGGAGTTTCATGATGGAGGCACCACTTCTTGTTGCGATTAGCTCTGTTTGGTGACTCAAGAGGGTTTCGTGCTGTTGAGATGGAAAAATGTTTGTGTCAATCTGCCATCCACAATTTATATGAGCTGCTAACAATGCTTTGGTCAATTGGCTCGCTACATCCTATCTTCTAGTTCTATGTTGGATGGGTACAAGTTTTAGACATTACTAGTAATTATGGATGTAATGAATTGGAAAGCAGACTACCTGTTAAGAGTCTTTAAGTTTTCTTGTTTATCTGCCTTTGTTATACCACTTGTTTGGTGCTGTATAATTCCTAATTTAGTAACTATTCTGAGTGCACTTGGAGCAACTAGTAGGACTAATCTTGTTGTTATATTTGTGACAATGCAATGTGTGGTTTTATTATGATGTACTTGCATTTTTGTTGTTGCTAACAGCAGATCTTGGTCAAATTGCTTAGCTATTTGAAATGATATTGATGACGGATCTAGATGGGTCTAGTGGTCATACCATGATCTGGTTGTTTTGCAAAGATGGAGGCATGTGAGCTTAATGTTCACTGTGATAATCAGCAGATTCATGCTAGTGTTTTGGCTTTAACAAACAGCAGCGGACAATTATGGATATGACTGGCATTTAAAAGTTTGGTTACTTCAGGTAATGTCATTGAATAAACCACTTACTGATGGTTTTCACTAACTGGCATTATTGAATATGTAGGATCGACATTTTTTTTTTTTTTTGGTCAGCTGGCTGCATTAAGCAATATTTTAAGGATTTGTGCATAACTGTTAAAGATTGAAGCAGAATTTTCATGAAATTCAGGTTCTGAAGGATCAATTTAAGGGAACACTGAACAGCGAGCTGCTTATTTTCTTTGTCACCTTCTTTGTTTCCTGATTGTAATTATCAGACTTTGTACTTTTTTGCCAAAAGTTTCAATAAAGTTCAGTAAGGGGCAACCCGTGCTGCTTCATAAAAAAAAAGATAAGTGTTTTAGTAACTACAGTAGCTTACTAGTCTGATTCCATTTGGAACACGCAGTACCAAGACCTATCGTGGAACTGCATTTGTGGAATGCAAACATATAGTTTCCATTTGTTGTGTATCACCATGTCTGGTTGATGAACTGCAGTATCATTTACTTTTTGAAATAGTGCACATGGATTTAAACTTTTTCGTGAAGCTATCGAGTTCAAGTGAACTATAACATAACAGAATTCGTTTTGCTAACTCAATGGACAAATGCACCTCTTTTGTTTTAGGAAACAATAGTGGCAATTGTGGAGACGATATAATGCCAACATTTTTTGAAGAGTGGTTCAGGGATCTTGTTGAAGGAACCTGACAGTATATTAGAAAAAGGTCTGCAATTTAATTTACATTGATTTTTCTGTATACTCTTGCTTTTGTTGTAAGCTTGATCTGAACGTTTCTTCTAAAAGTAAATTAACTACAGTGATCGACATTTCGTGCAAGGATAGGTAAAGGCATCAGGTGTAAGTTGTTCACGGTAACTGATTTAACTTTGGTCCGAGCAAATTGTTGGCGCTAAGATAAACAAAGGGAGATACAAGGGTGTTTGTTAATTTCTCTTTTGGTTGGCTGAACCTCGTAGGATACAGATGAACTTCTGTTACAGATGTCAATTTTCCTATTGATTTTTTCCCCTTGGTAGTAACGTAGTAGCAAAGCAACAACCGTGCATTCATCTTTGCTTTGAGTATTTGAAGCTAGGCTGTCTCTTTGACTTTGTCATATTCTTAGTTGGTGTGCACATGCATCTTGCACTGCCACATACTTGAATCAGTTCGAATCAGGTCAAGCTTTCTGACTTTCAAAATAAGCGCATAATTTCCTGGACTCTGAACTCTGATTTTTGAAGTTTTTTTTTTAATATGAAGTCTTTTTGTCAGTTACACTAGTAGACAGCACCACTATATATGTTTTTTTTTTTCACTATATGCTTAGTCAAGATTTTCTTTGTTAAATCAGCACATCACATTGATATTGCATTATTTTCTTTTTCTGTTGTATTGGTCCTTTTCCTTTTTTTTTTGTCTTGTTATTTCATACTGATTTATACGGTGCTAAATCAGCTCAGCAAATTACTTATTTCATTTTCTTTTCTGTTGCATTAGCCCCCCTTGTTATTTCATACTGATATGCAGTGCACCATCTTCTCCAGGATCAGTGCCTTTTTAAAAAAAAAAAAAAAAAAACAGAAGTTCTCAGTTTTGATATCATTTCTTATTTCCCAAAAGATTGTTTGATTGATATGCTTTTGTCATTTTTTTCAAACTTTAGATATGAATGTGAGTAGCACTCTAGATCAATTTTAGGATATAATGAGCTTTTTCCCAGTAATAGATATGCGACAGGATTGTGGAAGGTTGGCAGACGGGCATTCTGCTTCTCAGGTGAGTTTGGACCCCTCACTGCCAAACGAAGCCTGAAGCTTCCTGTCATTGCTGGACATCATGCTTTGGTTCTGTTGCCTTCCTACACAGTAACACAGGGGAAGAGCCTTACAAACGCGATTGCCACTTTCCGGCTGTCAATGGATTTGTTATAATGATGAGGCACAACAAATGCTCGTCGTGTATCTCACGTCTCTACCTTGAGATTACCTTGAGATTTTGATGTAATAGATGTAACTGATCAATATTTTTTACTATATTAATATAAAGCAGCAGTCTTACATAAAGGCCCTAGAAAAGGACCATATTATAGAAAGGACCCCTAGATCTAGATCTAGAAGCCACCACCAGGAGGGGAAGCGGCCGGGCCGCAGCTGCAGCGGCAACCGGAGGGCGCGTAGATGCAGCGGTGCGGAAGGGCTTCCGAACTGGAAGCTTGAAGTGGTCGGCGGCGACTTCTTTGCGAAACTTCACCGACGGCCCAAAGGTGAGGATGAAATCGGCGTCGGTGGGTAGATGATTGTCGCCGTCCAAGGCGGTGGGAGGCTCGCTTCCCAGGGCGACGGTGGCGCGTGGTCCTATGAAGACAAGTCGCTTGGAAGGCGGAGGCGAAGGTGGGAGGGGAGCGGCGGCGACCATGGCGAGGGAGGGGAGCAGATCTTGGCGTAGGTGGATTAGGGGAAAGATGGAGCGGGGGGGGATGAGCTCGCAGGGGAGCGGTAGAAAAACCTTTATTTGTCAAACTCACCGAAGTCATGGGGGCCGTCGGCGGCGAGGTAGACCGCCAAAGACGGGCGGTGATGGCGACGGCGGCGCTAGGGGCAGACTTCGGGCGGAGACTAGCCATACGTGGGCAAACTAAAAAAAGTAGTAGAAACTATAGGTGGAGAAAGGAAAGGGGGGAATTGGACCCCCACCCTCATCGCCCGGTCGCCGGAGAGGGCGGGTAGGGGCCAGCGACGGTCGAGGGAGGAAGGGGACGGCATATCGCCAGGGCCACAAAGGGACTGGAGTAAGCTTTTTGCTTGGCTGACCGTATAGGCATGTGGAAGCATGAATGATACACTGCTGTGAAATTACAAATGCCGAGCTGCCATAAATTCTCAACTTCCTCTGGTTCTTTACACTCGAGTAGGTGGCGGTAACAATATAGTGGGTGGAGTTCATATATAGTGGTGACATCGTGAAGTAGGCCAATCTTATATTACATCCATCGCAACAACATTGCTAGCCACATTGCATGCTATGTGGCTAGTAATAAAAATCAGACACAAGTGGTGTGTACCTAGTTCAAACTGTTGGAGCTCTTTGCAGCATGAGTTCAAATACTAAAGTTTTGTAATACTCCTTCAGATACTTTGCAATGGTCCAGGGACATGCTTTCCTCTATGTATCTCAGCTTTCCTTCTGAAGGTAGCCCTCACACCCTAGCATCTGTGCTTGCTTACTTGATGCAGTATGAGACTTCCGCAACTGATATTGGAGGATAAATGGATAATATTGCCATTGATCTTACTGGGATTGCTAATTTCTTCGCCCCAAGTTTCAGGTTGATGCCATGTTTTCTAGTATCTAACTAGTTAAGGATTGTTGTCTTTGTGTAGGTGCTTGGTTTGGGATGGTCCTCCATTTTCTACTTGGTTTGGGAAATTCCAACTTCTATGCATCAAAAACTAAGGGGTGCTCACAATTTTGGCAGGGTTTACATAAAGTCAAACACCTTTTTAAATAGGGGGGCTGTTTTTAAAATAGGAAATGGTATGACTTGCCGATTCTGGCAAGATTGTTGGATCATGAAGGTCCCTCTATGCATAGCTTATGAGGATCTGTATAAACTTGCTAGAGACCCGGAATGCCTAGTAAGTGAATGTTGTGATGAGGGGGAATGGGAAGTTGATTTCAAAAGAGCTTTGTCCATAGGGGAATTCAATAGATGGTCTGAACTTAAGGAGGTTTTGGGTGAGGTAATTTTAAATGAGAATATGGATGAGGTCATTTGGGAATTGAATAAGTCTAAACAATATACTACCCAATCTCTTTATAGATTCATCACAGATAGAGGGATGCCGAGCAAAGTGGCTGGGTATATTTGGAAGAGTAAGCTTCCTTTAAAGATTCGATTCTTTCTTTGGCAAGTGTTCAATAACAGACTTCAAGTAGCTCAAGAACTGGTTAAAAGGGGTTGGAAGGGATCGGGTGACTGCTGTCTGGGAGATGGTACTGAAGGTGTTGAACATGTTTTGTTCAAATGTCACACAACTAAATTTGTATGGGGAGTCATCAAGGAAGTCTTACATTTGGATGAGTGTCCAAATTCATTAACAGAACTGACTTTCAGGTGGATTTACAACAAAGGGGGCTGCATCCTAGAATCATTGTGTTCTTATTTGCATGTTTTGCATGGACTTTATGGACTAATAGAAATAAAATGGCAATTGAAAAATTTCCCGAAGATGCCAACTGATATCATCTTTCGTGCATTGTCATTAATACAGAAGTGGGCGATTTTGCTTAAGGAACAAGACAGAAGTCGTGTGATGGACGTCAAGCAGGAGATCTTGGAGTGGATCAAGAATTTCTCACCAAAAAGTCTTGTCTCTACAGATATTATGGAACTGTAGTCCTTAGTCTCTATTTTTGTTCCATTTTCCTTTTGTTATGGTTGTTCTCTTGTAGCTGGCAACCCCAGCAAGTTGGATGATGTAACAAACGCGTTGGCTTTCTTAAAAGCCGAGTTATAAAACTCTTTTCGGAAAAAAAAGCATTGCAAGAGTGAAGAAGCTGTCATTGAGTGGTTTACTGTTGTACAAGCTACACATAGCTGACCAGTTCTTCGTGCAGTGGCCCCAGCTGCAGCATAAGTATCCTCGAGCATGCTATGCAGGTCGTTTGATGTGAAGGCCTGACCATATCTCACATTGGTGGGATACCATATTTTCCAACTCAGAGTTTCAGAATTCGATGACACTCTGTGTACACTTTAACAGATACAATTGTAGTTGCCTTGAAAAGAAAGGCTTCACAAAAACTCACATTTCATATATCCGGGCATGGAAATGCAAGTTACTTACATTTGATATATTTTGTAAGAATCAGAGTGGGCTTATCAAGTTATTGCACAGTGTAAAATATATTTTGTATGTTTTGAGAGATATAATATGTTTATAATTGTGCCTGGTCCCATTTGATGATTCTAGTCAGCAATGACTTGTGCGTTGCCTTTCAGTTCAATAATCTTCACAGTATTTGCAAATTTCTCTAAAATTTAGCGTTGTTCATAGATACAACAGCCAAAATGATTCCTGTTAAGAGCTACTTCGGTCATTTGAATCAAACAATGGCTACCATGAGAACACTTTTGTTAGCTCGTGCAGGTCCGAATTTGGCATTCGCTAAACTGAGATTTGCAGCTTAACCTATCACGGCTAGCATAGTATTGTCTGCAAAGAGATTTCATGAGTGTTTCTACAGCTGAAACTCTTGCAAGCAGGAACGTAAAACACACTGTGCCTTAGGATTTTTTTTTTTTTTTTTTTACTAGGAACCTTTCACAGGGATAGGGGTCTGACAGGTGGACCAACAGAACGGTGGCCACACCCACACGTTTCAGTGGACGCCTGATGGACGCACGCACTCCTCATCACCCGGGCTCGCTCCAGTCGCCACCGGCTCCAGTGCTCCTCCCCGCCCCTCCCATCCGTCATCTTCTCCGGCGACAGTTGATTGGGATCTGCAGCGACAAGTCCGCCGCGGTGGGGCTATTCCCTTCCCGACCGCACAAGAGGTGAGCAAGCAATCGACTCTCAAACTCTCAATGCCCCCAAATCCCAGCGATAAATAACCCTATACCCTAGTGAATCCATTCGGGTCCCAATGGTAACCAGGCGCCGCCGCATGACTTGCAGGTTCCGCTGCAGCTATTCCATCGAGATGGAGGAAGGGAGCCGCCGGGCGGCAGCGGCAGGGGCTTCGGCCGTCCTCCCGGTCCCGGACGAGCTCATCGTCGAGATCCTCGCGCGGCTGCCGGCCAAGTCGCTCTGCCTCTGCAAGTGCGTCTCGCGGGCCTGGCGCACCTTCATCTCCGATCCGACCAATAGCCGCAGGTTCGCCCAGACATTGTCGGGCCTCTTCTTCTCCAATCCCTACCACAGCAACCCGACCTGGGATTTTATCGGCTTGTCCATGTCTTCGGTCTCGCCTCCGCCTCCCAGGGTCGATACGGCGCTCTCCTTCCTGCCCCCACCTATGGGGAGATGGAGCTGCTCGACTCTTGCAATGGGTTGCTCCTCCTGAGGTGCCAGGACTCAAGGGAACTGCCTTCACCACCCTTCTACGTCGTGTGCAATCCAGCCACTGGGGACTGGGTTACCTTAACCGAACCAAGACACGTACCAAGCGACGTTCCAGGTCTTGTTGACACCAGCACAGCAGCACTAGGCTTCGATCCGTCCATCTCCCCACATTTCCATGTGTTTCAGCTGGTGCAGGAGTTGGATTTGGATTGTTATGAATTCAATGTCCAGGCAGTGGAGATATACTCCTCTGAAACGGGAAGATGGGCTCTCAGAGAAGCCCCATTTGACTGTGACATAGATAATGTCCAATGCTCTGGCCAAATGACCTATTTCAAAGGCTTCCTGCATTTCCGCATGACACGCCATTCAGTCGTGTCGGTGGACACAGAGGGCCAGACATGGAGGATCTCCCAAGTGAGGCAAAATGTGGGTGGCGGCGTTTCTACTGTTTGTCATTCTCAGGGCCGCTTACTTTATGTTGATTGCAATATCTGGTCAAGTGATCCCATGTCAATCTATGTTCTTGAGGATCTTGAAAGTGAGGAATGGACGTGGGTCTTCAAGCAAAGCATCAACAAGCCAGATCTATTTGGACCAATAATGCCAGGAACGGTATGGATGTACAACATAGCTGCATTTCATCCAGACAGTGATTTGATCTTCTTCTATGATTATATGAAGAAAAGACTGGTGTCCTATGATATGAAACACAGGGTTGTGCATGCTTGTACTCTGCATTTTGAGTCTCTACCAACAGAAGATGTGCATCGTAGAATTTTCTCATATGTTCCATTGTATTCAGGGGCATTACCATTATCTAGTCTCAGCTAGAAACGCTTCACAACATTCAATACAGGGTCTAAATTTGGCATTGATTTCTTCAGAAGGAGCTCGTAAACTAAATTATTTTTGGGAGTTTCATGATGGAGGAACCACTTCTTGTGATTAGCTTGGTTTGGTGATTCAAGAGAGTTTTGATGTTGTTGAGATGAAAATATGTTTGTGTCAATGTGCCATCCACAATTTATATGAGCTGCTAGCAATGCTTTGGTCAATTAGCTGGCTACATTAGTCAATATCAGTGATGCATTCATCATCTGTGCTTCTGAAGCTTCGTGAAAAGAAGATTGAAATTTCAAGCATTGGTTTCAGCAGCAAGGCAGATGAGGCCTTCGTTCCGTTGAACCTGCTGGCGATATATCCTATCTTTTTATTTAATATGTTGGACAAGTTTTAGATGTTATTACTAGTATTTCTGGATGTAATGAATTGGAAAGTAGACTACTTGTTAAGAGTCTTTTAAGTTTTCTTGTTTATCAGCCTTTGATATTCCACTTGTTTGGTGCTGTATAATTCCTAATTTAGTAACTATTCGAGTGCACTTGGAGCAACTAGTATTATATTTTGGCAATGCGATGTGTCGTTTTATTATGATGTACTTGCATTTTGTTGGTAGCTAACCACAGATCTTGGTCAAACTGCTTAGCTATTTGAAATGATATTGGTGGATCTAGATAGGTCTGGTGGTGATATTGTTATCTGGTTGTTTTGCAAAGAGTGAGGCATGTGAGCATAATGTTCGCTGTCATAATCAGCAGATTCATGCTAGCATTTTGGCTTTAATAAATTGCAATGGCCAATTATGGATATGGCTGGCATTTCAAAGTGTTGTTACTTCAGGGAATCTCATTGAAGAAACCACTCACTGATGGCTTTCGGTAATTAGCCATTGCCTGGCATGATGAAATCTGTAGGATCAACATTTTTGTCAGCTGGCTGCATCAAGCAATATTTTAAGGATGCGTGCATTAACTGTAATATAGATTGAAGCATGATTTTTTCATGAAGTTTGAGTTATGAAGGATTAAGATAAGCAAAGCCCCATTTTTTGAAGATAAGTGTTGTGATAGAGGAGCGCTGATTGCCTTTGAATTCAGCTGACCTTATATTTTCATATGAGATTTATTATGTAGCCTTACCTATTAAGAGGGAATGATTGCGTGTATTCTCCACCTTTTATATGCAGAATTTATTCAATGCTGATTGATTTCAGTTTTAGTAATTACATTAGCTTACTAGCCTGGTTCCATTTGGAACATGCAGTACCTTCCATTTTGTTGCATATCACCATGTCTAGTTGATGAAGTGCAATGTATGTTTAAATTCATTTAGTTTTTGAAATGGTGTACATGGATTTAAACTTGTCTTGTGTAGCTTTCGAGTTCGAGTAGCATGACTGAATTCGTTGTGCTATCTCAGTGGACGAATACACCTCTTTGGTTTTAGGAATTAATAGTGGCAATGTTGGAGACGATATAATGCCAACATTTTTCGGAGAGTGGTTAATACCAAGATCCTGTCGAAGGAACCTGGCAGTATATTATTAGAAAATGATCTTGAATTTAGTTACATTTTTTTCTGTATAGTCTTGCTTTTGTTGTAAGCATGATCTGAACGTTTCTTCTAAAACTAAAACTAAAACTACTGTGTCGACATTTTGTGCCAGGATAGGTAAAGTCTGTAATTCGTCCAGTCCAGGGTATAACTAATTTAACTTTGGTCCGAGCAAATTTTTGGTGATAAGATAAACAGGGGAGATACAAGGGTGTTTGTTACATATGTCAATTTTCTTATGGATTTTTCCCCCCTTGGTATACCGTAGTAGCAAGCAACAGTCGTGCATTCATCTTTGTCATTCTTACTTGGTGTGCACATGCATCTTGCATTGCCTTATACTTGAATCAGTTCGAATCAGGTCAGTAATTACTTGTGCGTTGGCTCAGTTCAGTAATCTTCACAGTGTTTGCAAATTCCTCTAAAATAGTGATGGAGAGAGGGAGAGTACTGACAGGCTCAATAATACAAATATTTCTCCTACTGTTTTTTTTCACGAACAGGGTTTTTGACCTATGTTTCATTAAGACAAATGGAATTTTTTGTTACAAAAGATTCTTAGTAAATGACCACGTTAGCTAGACTAAAGAATCGACGGACCACGGTAGATTCCTGAAGACACCTCGCCATCCGGCTCTCTTCGTTTTCCCCTGCAACGCTTCCCGCTCCTCCCGTCCTCCGCTCGTCCATCACATCCGGCCACCAGCGCGAACTCAACCACACATCCTGCTCCGGCGGCTCCGGTCCGGTGCCTGTCGATTGGGCTCTACAGAGAGGAGTCTGCGGCGGGGCGACGGAGCTACCGCTATTCCTCCTCCGGCTGCACAAGAGGTGAGCAATCTGAGCATGTGATGCATTCTCGATCTGGCCAAATCCCAGTGATTCGATTGATAAGCAAACGCAGTGCATCCATTCGTCCCCCAACTTCAACCAGGCGCCGCCGTATGAATCACAGGTTCTGCAGCGTCTCGCTCGTTTAGGATGGAGGAAGGGGAGCCACCGGGGGCGGCGGCGGCGGCCGTGCTCCCGGACGAGATCATCCTCGAGATCCTCGCGCGACTTCCGGTCAAGTCGCTCTGCCGCTCCAAGTGTGTGTCGCCGGCCTGGCGCGCCCTCATCTCCGACCCGGCCAACCGTCGCAGATTCGCGCACACGCTGTCGGGACTCTTCTTCCAACGCCCCTACGGCAGCCGCCCGGCCTGGGACTTCATCGGCTTGTCCCTGTCTTCGGTTTCGCCTCCGCCTCCCGGCGTTGATACGGCGCTCTCCTTCCTGCCCCCACCTGTGGGGAAATGGAGCTGCTCGACTCCTGCAATGGGCTCCTTCTCTTGTGCTGCAAGGGCGTCCATGAATCTCCTGCGCCACCACCATTCTACGTCGTGTGCAATCCAGCTACCGGGGAGTGGGTTGCCTTACCCCAACCAAGCCGCGCCCCGGGTCAAGTTGGCTATTCTACCTATGTCGGTCCAACGATAGACACCGGCTCAGCAGCACTAGGCTTCGATCCATCCATCTCCCCACATTTCCATGTGTTTCAGCTGGTGCAGATGTTGTATGTTGACGATTTCTACCTCCAGGAAGTGGAGATATACTCATCCCAAACTGGCAGATGGGTTCTCAGTAAAATCAAGTGCAGTGACAGAGAATACATCAAATATAATAGCCACATGACCTATTTCAGAGGCTTCCTGCATATCTGCGTAGGCAATGGAGTTGCATCGGTGGACACAAAGGGCCAAACATGGAGAATCACCCATGTGAGGCAAGATGTGGGTTGGTGCCGTGGTTCTTCGGTCTGTCATTCTCAGGGACGCTTACTTTATGTTGATTGCTGTGTCCAGTCAGTCATTTCCATCTATGTTCTTAACGATCATGACAGTGAGGAGTGGACATGGGTCTTCAAGCAAAGCATCAAGAAGCTAGATCTATTTGGATCACTAAAGGTAGGAACGATATGGGACTACCACACAGCTGCATTTCATCCGGACTGTGATTTGATTTTCTTCTATGATTGGTCTCAGGAAAAACTGATTTGCTATGATATGAAACACAGGGATGTGCATGTTATCTGTCCTCTAGAAGTGCCCTATTTTGACTTTCAAGAAACGGACGATGTGCAACGTAAATTTTTCCCATATGTTCCATTGTACTCAAGGGCATTACCATCATCTAGTCTCAACTAGAAATGCTTCACAACTTTTAATACAAGGCTCAAATTTGGCATTGGTTTCCTCAGAAGGAGCTGGCAAACTAAATTATTTTAGTGAGTTTCACAATGGAGGAACCATTTGTTGTTGGGATTAGCTTTGTTGGCTGATTTAAGAGGGTTTTGATGCTGTTGAGATGGAAAATATGTTTGTGTCAATCTGACATCAGCAATATTTTTAAGCTGCTAAAACAATGCTTTGTTCAGTTAGCTGTCTATATCAGGCAACATAGTCTGCTCAGACATGTGCTTCTGAAGCTTCTTGAGAAGAAGATTGAAATTTCAAGAACTGTCTTGAGCAGCATAGGCTGCATAGCAGTTGAGGCCTTTGTTCCTTTGAACCATGCTGGCAATATATCCTCTAGATTACCTTTTAAGAGTCTTAATTTTTTTTTTTTTGTTTATCTGCCTTTGTTATTCCACTTGTTTGGTGCTGTATAATTCCTAATTTAGTAACTATTCTGAGTGCACTTGGAGCAACTAGTAGGACTAATCTTGTTATTATATCTGCGGCAATGCAATGTGTGGTTTTATTATGATGTACATGCATCTTTTTTGTTGCTAACCATAGATCTTGGTCAAATTTCTTAGCTATTTGAAAATACATTGATGGATCTAGATGGGTCTGGTGGTGCATTATCTGGTTGTTTTGCAAAGAGGGCGGCATGTGAGCATAATGTTCACTGTGATAAACTGATAATCAGCAGATTCATGCTAGCGTTTTGGCTTTAACAAACAGCAATGGCCGATTATGGATATGGCTGTCATTTGAATGTATGGTTACTTCAGGGAATCTCATTGAAGAAACCACTAACTGATGGTTTTCGCTAATTAACCATTGACTGGCATGATGAAATCTGTAGGATCAACATGTTTTTGGTCAGCTGGCAGCATCAGGCAATACTATAAGGATTTGTGCATCAACTGTTAAAGGTTGAAATTTGGGTTTTGAGGGATTAAGATAAGCAAACACCGAACAGTGAGTTGTAAAGCCCCTTTTTTTGAAGATAAGTGTTGTGATAGAGGAGCACTGATTGCCTTTGAATTCAGCTGACCAGAATTTATTCAATGTTGATTGATTTCAGTTTAAGTAATTACATTAGCTTACTGATTCCATTTGGTACATGCAGTACCTTCCATTTTGTTGCCTATCACCATGTCTGGTTGATGAACTGCAATGTATATTGAAATTTATTTATTTTTGAAATGGACTACATGGATTTAAACTTGTCTCGTGCAGCTATTGAGTTCAATTGAACTATAGCATAACAGAATTCATTATGCTAACTCAGTGGATGAATGCACCTCTTTGGTTTTACAAACTAATAATGGCAATTGTGGAGACGATATAATGCCAACATTTTTTTGGAGAGTGGTGCCTATTGAATGAAGCGGACAGTATATTACAAAAAGATCTGCAATTTAATTTCATTTTTTGTTCTGTGGTCTTGCTTTTGTTGTAAGCATGATCTGAACATTTCTTCTAAAACTACTGTGATCGACGTTTTGTGCTAGAATATGTAAAGTGATCAGGTATAATTTGTCGGTAACTAATTTAACTTTGGTCCGAGCAAATTGTTGGTGATAAGATAAACAGGGGAGGTACAAGGGTGTTTGTTAATTCTCTTTTGGTTGGCTACACCTCACAGGATATAGAGGAACTTCTGTTATAGATGTCAATTTTCTTATGGTTTTTCTTTTTTTTTTCCTTGGTAGTACCGTAGTAGCAAAGCAACAATTGTGCATTCATCTTTGCTTTGAGTATTTGAAGCTCTTTGACCCTGTCGTTCTACTTGGTGTGCACGTGCATCTTGCATTGCCTGTACTTGAATCAGTTTGAATCAGGTCAGTGATTACTTGTGCGTTTTTTTTTTTTTTTTTTTTTGACAACATACTTGTGCGTTGGCTCAGTTCAGTAATCTTCACAGTATTTGCAAATTTCTCTAAAATAGTGTTGTTCATATCTGCAACAGCCAAAATGATTTCTGTTAGGAGCTACTCTCTCTATCCCAAAATTTTTTTTTTTTTTCACTTCCCGAGATGTTAAACTTTTAATTTTGACAAAATATATATAAAAATACATAATTAATATTGTCAGATAGATCGTTGAAGGCATTGTCATAATAAACTTATTTGGATTTACAACTTGTTAATATTTTTTTTATAAAACTAGTCAAACTTTGAAAAAAGTTTGATGAGCATGAATACCATAGCAACACGTTACTTTTTTTGTGGAATGGAGGAGTACTACGGTCATTACGTGTGTGTTTCAGATTTTGCCCCACCCTAAGCCGACTTATCCGGGCCATAAATTGGTGTTTGGTTGCATTTTTTTGGGCTCCTGGCCAGTCCTGGGCGCCGTGCGCCACTTATAGCTGGCTCCCGAAAATGGAGTTGCCGGCCGAGGTGCGGCCGTTTTTCCTAGGGCCGGGCTTGGGCCAACGCGCGCCAGATTCTCGTCACCGCCCTCATTGGCACGGTGTCTCGTCCTCCTCCTCCCCTCGTCCCCATCTAGATCCACGAAGAAGACGCCGTCCCTCGAAACTTCGTCTTCGCCCCCCGTCCCCCGTCCCGATCGCCCGGAGGTCGGATTCCTCCGCATCTAGCTCGGCGGTGCTTCTTCTCCACCACCGGCCCTCCTTGATCTCCCGTCACGGCTCGCGGATCGGTGATGCACTCCTCGGGGCGGTGCTTGAGCGGAGCTCCCTTCCCGCTACCCGAGGCAAACGAGGAGAGGAGCGCCAGGGCGGAGTCGGAGGTCGCGCGCCGATCGTGGACTGGCGGCGCCTTGAATAAGGTGGATCTCGTGGAGCCGCGTGAGTGGAGTGCGTGGTGGAGCGCTGCGGCGCCGGCGAGCGGTGGCTCGGCGAGCCGGTGTTGGCGATGCCGCTCGAGCCGGAGGCGAGCTTGGCGCGCGCGCGGACACGGCCGTGCTTCCGAGGATGGTCGCCATGGCGGTCATCACGCCGGCGCTCTGTTGGAGGAGGAGCACGTACGCCATCCTTGGGCGCGGTGCTGCGCTCCTCACCGACCCGCTCTCCCGTGCCGGTCTTTGGCAGGGACGGGCGCTGGGGGAGGACAGGTGGAATCAAACTTCTGGACGGGGGGAGGATGAGCTTGGTTGGTGGAGGAGCACGTCACGCCATGGCTAGAAGGTGCTCATGATCACCACCTGTTCAATGAAATCCCTCTAAGAGGGTAAACTTACCAGCACTAGCATAAGGTGATTCTATCCTAGAAAAACAGCTAACCAAACACTTGTTTATCGAAGCCACGCCAAGGATTGCAGCAAACCAAACAAACCCATGTTAGCTGTTGGAGACAGGTCTAGCCTAGGCTCGCTCCGGTCCTAGCCGGGCTCCAACTAAGCTGTGAAACGAAACACACCCTACAGTACTCATGAACCAAATAATGGCTGGGTCCGAATTTGGTATCCGCTTAACAGAGTGTTTGTTCTTAGTTAATCGCTTAACGGAGTGTTCCTTCCCTCCAAGCCGGAACGGAAGGTGGATAGTATGTCTAGGGCTTCAGTGTCCGTCCGGTTGGGAGATGGGGAGACCGCCCGCTTCTGGACAGACTCCTGGCTCTCTGATGGGGCCATCTGCACCACCGTGCCCAACCTATTCCATGCACGCAGGACATCGCGGGGGTGGACACGGCTTCGGTACTGGTGGAGTACGCCCTGCTCTGGGACAAGCTCTAGGAGGCCGTTCTGCAGCCAGGAGTGCTGGACAAGGTCGTCTGGAAGTGGACCGCAGGCGGAGATTACTCGAGCTCCTCGGCCTACAAGGCCTTCTTCATCGGTTCCACGACACTGCTGGGTGCCAAGGAGGTCTGGCGTGCATCTGCACCGCCAAAAGTAAAGTTCTTCTGGTTGCCCCTGCATGGCCAGCTCTGGACTACTGACAGACGACGACGCCACAGACTTCAAGCTTCTGCCGAGTGCGCTCTCTGCAACCAGGAGGACAAATCAGCGGATCTCCTCCTCTTGGCTTGTGTCTACACTCGCGAGGTATGGTTCCGCATCCTTAGCCGCGCCGACTTGCAGCACCTTGGACCGGCACCCCAGGACCGCTTGGTGGACTGGTGGCTGTCCACACGCTCCCAGGTGTCGGCTGCCCTTCGTCACGCCTTCGACTCCCGCATCTTACTAGTCGCCTGGGAGATTTGGAAAAGAACGTATCCGACACACCTTCGAGGGCTCTAGCTTGTCGACCGGGCAATTCCTCGCCCGCATTCGTCACGAGGTCGAGTCTTGGAAGGCGGCGGGCTTCTCCAAGCTAGCTAGCCTGTTGGCGGCAACAGGCGCTTAGTGCTCCCTCACTCCCAGTGTCTACCCCCGTGTCGCAAAATTGTTTTCTTACTTAGTACGCCTCCCTAAGCGGCACCGTTGAAACCGGTGATTTATGTACGCGTGTCTTCGTCCCAGGCTGAGGCATCTCGTCGTCAGTTTTGGGGGGGTGTTTAACCAAACTCTAATTTTCTCTTAATGCAAAAACGTGCCAAGTATGTTTTCGAAAAAAAAAAAACTTAACATGTCATAGCTGGCATGCCATTAAGTTCAAAGGCCAATGCTGAGTCTGCTGAGTGTTCGGAGAATGAAGCTTTTCACCCAGATTTTCTTCAATGAAACCAAGAACAGGAATGTCAAAAGTGACGAAGATTTACATACATAAGACTAATGCCAAGGCTCTGTTTGTCAAAAGAAAAAATGCCAAGGCTCATTCATTAGCATCCCAAGCGTTTTGGCATACTCTGTTTTCTTCCTAATCCAACTATTACATCTTGTAGCAATGAGAATCATGTTAGCAGGTGTCCTCTTGAAGAAGCACTACATGATGTAAATGTCCATTTTTGTACTGCTATTGCAGCAATTTTCTGCTGAATAAATAAATAAACTAAGCTTTTCATAAAAAAAAGTTCCAACAGCTGAGACGCATCAAGCAGGAACATAAAAGAGAACCGTAGACACTCTCACAGTCGCGGTCTCGCAGACATGGAGAGACAAGGGAGAGGAATCTGACAGGTGGAGCAACAAAACGGTGGATACAGGTTTCAGTGGACGGACGCCTGATGCGCGCACTCCTCACCGCCCGGGCTCGCTCCAGTCGCCGCCGGCTCCAGTGCTCCTCCCGCCACTCCCATCCGTCATCTTCTCCGGCGACAGTTGATTGGGATCTGCAGCGACGAGTCCGCCGCGGCGGGGCTATTCCCCTTCCCGACCGCACAAGAGGTGAGCAAGCAATCGGCTCTCAAACCCTCAATGCCCCAAAATCCCAGCGATAAATAGCCCTATACGTACCCTAGTGAATCCATTCGGGTCCCAATGGTAACCAGGCGCCGCCGCATGAATTGCAGGTTCCGCTGCAGCTCTTCCATCGAGATGGAGGAAGGGAGCCGCCGGGCGGCAGCGGCAGCGGCTTCGGCCGTCCTCCCGGTCCCGGACGAGCTCATCGTCGAGATCCTCGCGCGGCTGCCGGCCAAGTCGCTCTGCCTCTGCAAGTGCGTCTCGCGGGCCTGGCGCAGCTTCATCTCCGATCCGACCAACCGCCCCAGGTTCGCCCAGACGCTGTCGGGCCTCTTCTTCTCAATCCCTACGACAGCAGCCCGACCTGGGATTTTATCGGCTTGTCCATGTCTTCGGTCTCGCCTCCGCCTCCCGGGGTCGATACGGCGCTCTCCTTCCTGCCCCCCACCTATGGGGAGATGGAGCTGCTCGACTCTTGCAATGGGTTGCTCCTCTTGAGGTGCCAGGACTCAAGGGAACTGCCTTCACCACCCTTCTACGTCGTGTGCAATCCAGCCACCGGGGAGTGGGTTACCTTAACCCAACCAAGCCACGTACCAAGCGACGTTCCAGGTCTTGTTGACACCAGCACAGCAGCACTAGGCTTCGATCCATCCATCTCCCCACATTTCCATGTGTTTCAGCTGGTGCAGGAGTTGGATTTGGATTGTTATGAATTCAATGTCCAGGCAGTGGAGATATACTCCTCCGAAACGGGAAGATGGGCTCTCAGAGAAGCCCCATTTGACTGTGACATAGATAATGTCCAATGCTCTGGCCAAATGACCTATTTCAAAGGCTTCCTGCATTTCCGCATGACACGCCATTCAGTCGTGTCGGGTGGACACAGAGGGCCAGACATGGAGGATCTCCCAAGTGAGGCAAAATGTGGGTGGCGGCGTTTCTACTGTTTGTCATTCTCAGGGCCGCTTACTTTTATGTTGATTGCAATATCTGGTCAAGTGATCCCATGTCAATCTATGTTCTTGAGGATCTTGAAAGTGAGGAATGGACGTGGGTCTTCAAGCAAAGCATCAACAAGCCAGATCTATTTGGACCAATAATGCCAGGAACGGTATGGATGTACAACATAGCTGCATTTCATCCAGACAGTGATTTGATCTTCTTCTATGATTATATGAAGAAAAGACTGGTGTCCTATGATATGAAACACAGGGTTGTGCATGCTTGTACTCTGCATTTTGAGTCTCTACCAACAGAAGATGTGCATCGTAGAATTTTCTCATATGTTCCATTGTATTCAGGGGCATTACCATTATCTAGTCTCAGCTAGAAACGCTTCACAACATTCAATACAGGGTCTAAATTTGGCTTTGATTTCTTCAGAAGGAGCTTTTGAACTAAATTATTTTTGGGAGTTTCATGATGGAGGAACCACTTCTTGTGATTAGCTTGGTTTGGTGATTCAAGAGAGTTTTGATGTTGTTGAGATGGAAATATGTTTGTGTCAATCTGCCATCCACAATTTATATGAGCTGCTAGCAATGCTTTGGTCAATTAGCTGGCTACATTAGTCAATATCAGTGATGCATTCATGATCTGTGCTTCTGAAGCTTTCGTGAAAAGAAGATTGAAATTTCAAGCATTGGTTTCAGCAGCAAGGCAGATGAGGCCTTCGAACCAGCTGGCGATATATCCTATCTTTTTATTTAATATGTTGGACAAGTTTTAGATGTTATTACTAGTATTTCTGGATGTAATGAATTGGAAAGTAGACTACTTGTTATGAGTCTTTTTCTTGTTTATCTGCCTTTGTTATTCCACTTGTTTGGTGCTGTACAATTCTAATTCAGTAACTATTCGAGTGCACTTGGAGCAACTAGCATTATATTTGTGGCAATGCAATGTGTTGTTTTATTATGATGTACTTGAATTTGTTTTGGTTGCTAACCACAGATCTTGGTCAAATTGCTAAGCTATTTCAAATGATATTGCTAAGCTTCCTAGAGGGCATTGTCACCATTCATACAAGCGTGGTGTAATGCGTTTAAACTCAGTTTCTATATATGTTGCCATGTGCAAAGTTCATAAGACAGATCGAACTAAAGATGTTTGTTAACTAATAAGATAGCTTATATATGATGTTTAGTTACAACACTAGGAATCATCATGCCCCCTTGTTCAACTCTGATGACCCTGAACTGAGTTAGGAGTCTCCTTTCTGTGGCATCTGCTAGACAATTTTCAGCTCCAGCTTCTATTCTAAGCAGGGCACATTTTTTTTAATATTCGTTTTTGCACTTTGGTTGGCTTCCTTCAGCAGTTGCCAATTTGCTAGTGTCACAATATCTTGTCTTAGTCCCATATTCATTCTCACCCTATTTAGTTCGTATTGGCTTCTTCAATAGCAGACTAGTGGTATTAAAACTGTCAAGATGTTATCATTTTACAATTTAAATTTACAAAGCACACTTGTATCTCTTTGTAATAAGTATATTTCTGCTTTGTATCTCTTTGTAATAAGTATATTTATGCTTTTATCTTGGCTTTTCATTTTCCCCTTGTGAAATTACATTGAAATTGGATCACTATCAAATGGCACATGACTAGCATTGCTAATTTCTTAAGCCCCAAGTTTCAAGTCGATGCCATGTTTTCTAGTATCTAACTAGTTAAGGATTGCTGTCTTTTGTGTAGGTGCTTTGTTTGGGATGGTCCTCCATTTTCGACATTGAAAGCATTGCAAGAGTGAAGAAGCTGTCATTGAGTGGTTTTTCTGTTGTACAAGCAGGGTTTTTTTTACCGACCGGTTGAACAAAACGCCGGGGTCGGTTTTGATTTCGGACGGTTACGGTAAACCGGCCGGTTACCGGTCGGTTTGGTTTTTTGAATTCAAATGAATTCAAATTTTCGATTCATCGGTAAAAATCCGGTTTACGAGCGGTATTTAATTTATACGCCCGGTTTGAGCGGAAACCGCTCCTCCCGGGGGAGAAATGTCGGTTTTTTTTTTTTTTCAAACTTCAATTCAAATTTTTTTTATACCAAAAGCGAACTCAAATTTGAAAAATGTTGCACCGTTGGCTTCTATAAATCGCAAACTATTTTACGTATTTTTCCCGATTTTTTTCAATTTTTAGATTTTGAATTTCAAATCTTTTTACGGCGGTCCGGATACCGGGCGGACGGTAAGACCGGTAACGCGGTTTCCAGCGGGGAAACCGACCGGTATAAAAAACCCTGGTACAAGCTACGCATAGCTGACCGGTTCTTCGTGCAGTGGCCCCAGCTGCAGCATAAATATCCTCGATCATGCTGTGCAGGTCGTTTGATGTGAAGGCTTGACCATATCTCACATTGGGATACCATATATATTTTCCAACTCTGAGTTTCAGAATACGATGACAATCTGTATGTACACTTTAACAGATACAGTGGTAGTTGCCTTAAAAAAGAAAGGCTTCACAGAAACTCACATTATTACTTCTCTTTAGAGGGGGTGGCACTACCGCGGCCTCAGCGTGACCGCGTCACCTCTTTTACCATGCGTCGCCTGATCCCCATCGCGTGGCCGCCCTCGCCGCCGTACGCGGCCATTGCCCTGAATATATACCGGCTCCAACTGAACCCTAGCGCCCTCATGTTGTCTCCTCCCTCTCCTCCTCTCTCGCGGCGGCGGCGGCGGGGTGAAGCCGCCCCCTGCTCAGTGGCATGGCGCCCAGGTGAGGCCACCCTGAGTGCAGCGGCGACACGCTGGTCCCCGGAGATGGAGGCTCGAGCCTCGGCACGAGCGGCGGTGCGAGGGTCCTGGGCGTTGGCGCAGGCCCTGCCAGCCGACGGTCGTCGCCGCCGCCAGCCCCAGTTGTGGGCGAGGTGGCCATCGGCCAGCCGCTGCGTAAGGTGCTCTCTCTCTTTCTCTCTCCCCCCTTCCCTCGCCGACGCCGGACGATGGACGTCGATCTAGGCTTGCCCGCTCAGTCTTCCTTGCTGACGGAGGCCAAAACCGGCGTCCAGTGCCTCTACTGCCGGATCTGTCCGCGTCGTCCTGCCGGATCTGTGTGGATGACCAGGCACAAGGATCCGTCCGCCTGCAGTGCCTGAGCGCGTCTGCACCGGCCCTTGGTTGCCCGGTTGTCCCGCATCTGCTGCTGGGAGGGCCTGCCTTGTGCCATAGCGCCGTAGGCGTTGTCGATCAGGAGAGCCATCCTGCACACCACTCACTGGAGGCCGTGTGGATCTCTTGTGTCCAAATCGACTCTGGTGGTATCTGTGGTAGCTGCCGACGGCTTCCTCTTCGCTAGCGACAACTTCATGCCCCTTTTGATAAAAATCTGTTTCTGGTCGGCAGCAGCTTGGCACAACCAGCCACATGCTTTGTCCAATCAGGGCATTTGAACAGAGGTGATGCAGTTCTATTGCTTCTGTGCTATTTTACTGAATGTAGGTCTGCCCCATTTGTTGCTCTTGTATTCTACCGAATGGAATGCAGAGAAAAAATGTGAGACAAATCGTGGACAACAATTGTTAGTTTGAGGGGTCCATGACTGTTTATTTTTCACTATCTGTAATGAGATGAATTTGATGTTGCTCTTTTATCATGCGGGCTCACTAATTAAATTAACACCTATTCTTCTTGGTCATAAAACTTAGAAATACTACATGAACGCATTCACATTAATGTACCATGCTTGGCTCCTTTATCATTGAAATTTAGCCTTTAGTGCTAAAGTTTAGCACATGTCAATGGATCCAAACCCCGTGTACTTTTTTTTCTTCCTTGTTTCTTGGCTCATCTATTGGACTGCTACATCCAGATGTCTTGTTTTATTTTTTATTATTCTGCTAACCTATTTTATTTTGTTATCCTAATGTCATGCTTTATGTTTTTATCCTAATGTCATGCAACCCTTCAGTACTGCATATAATGTTTCAGGACATATGAAAGTGGCTTCAGGGTTAGTTAATAATCTTATTTAACTGAAAGATATTTAATTGAATTGAAAGATTGTTAGAACTTGCCTATCTGAGACAACTCAAATATTTATGCATAGGATTGTTTTACTACTATTTGAAGGGATACTTACAAGGGATTGTGTGATCATATATTTGCAGTTCTGTTGAAGGTTGGTCCCCCTTTATAGCGCAAGGGCAATGCAGATGAAACCATTGGGATTTCTGAAGGATCAAGTGAACTATGAAGCCATGGCTCACGTATTCCTTTCTTACATCAAGAGAAAAGGTGCCTTCTGGTTTGGTTTTTCTTCATGCTAATTTTTCCTCTTGTGTCTATTACCTGAATGTTCTTTTCTAACTTTTTGAGATATATGTATGCATCTGTAGTGGTGTAAATCTCTATGCTAATTTCCCAATGTAGGTGCAAGTTAAGTGGCTTCTTCTATGTTGGCATTCAATGAGCATAATCAGCATATGTTAGGTTGATTGCCTCCAAGGCCATGTATAGAACTTAGATAGCGTTGTTTCTTAATTTATGAACTCACCCATGTCTCTGAAAAATTCCTTTTTAAGAAACTGTGTCAACGTCGAGGTGTTCAATTCTAATTGGTGTGGCAAATATTACACACTGTATGCAACAGGGGATGTCGTGTACAGGTGAAGGCGTCATTCATTATGAATTGTGGCTATCCCATCGTTGTATAGTTGGAAAGAGCAAGCCATTACCGTTGCATTGTTTCTTTATGTTTCAAAAATTTGGAGCAAGTGGATTGATAACACAATCACTACTGACTACTCTAACTATGCTATGTTTCAGAAATGCTGGCTTACAAACATGAGGGGTTTTGAATAGAGGTGGAGGACCACTTGAGTAATTGCTCATCTATGATGGTTTTGGCCTACCACTTTTGATAACGTTCTCTACAGCAAGAGGTTATTGTCCTCATCCTAACGTTCTCTACAGAATTGCTCAACGAGCTCTTAAGCAAACCAATTTTTTTTTGCTTATTACACATGCCAATGGTCTTTCAGTTTTTACTTATGATATGTATTATGGTAATCAGTAATGCCTGGAGTATTAGATGCTTCTTACGAGGATGTTGGAGTGGTCTGCATGGGAGCTTGGAGTTAAGCAGACTAAAAGGGGTTTAAAATCATAGAATTGCATGTATCTTGCAATTCCTTGGTTGCAGAATTCTCTCTGTAGACGCCTTCCATGAAGCGGTTTAGCAATGATGTCAGTGAATCAGTGATACTGACAAAATGATAAGAGAATTATAGTGTATTTTTGTAAGTTACATAGCTTTAAATATAGATTAAATTTCAACTGTCTTATGTGTGTTAGGTTATGTCATTCATCTTATGATCAGTGGTATTAGCTAGCGTGTCATAAGTTTGTAATCTGCATATATCTTGGATCTACTTTGTACTTTGTTTTGTATGTCATTGTTTATAGTCAGCTATACTTTTATATATATAAAAAAACAATCTATGGTGCCAACCCTACGGCGCAAGAAGGGCACACACCAAACACTGCTTATAGTTTTTAAGACCTAATTTCCTAAGTCCTAACAACTACATCATCTTATTAGGTTGAATTTAGTGAAGTGTTTGACTGCACCCGGATTTGTCATTGATGTTTTTTCATACTCGCTGCTAAGTTTAAGTTATGCAAGAACAATACGTGTGGTGCCATCATGCGCGCGGCGGGGAGCCATCTTTAGATGGATGAAAATATGGAAGCATTTCGGTTGCAATATATTTCTATGTGTGCTTTTACCTTTTTCTTTTACTGTTCTCTTCGACTGAATTTTGTTCTTACCCCAATTCCTATATATGGCTAACATTTTTGTAAATTTGATATATGATGGTGGTTGTTGCGAAGAAAAGGGAGTGTGGAGGACCTCACTATTAGACTAGCCTATTATTAGTCTTTGTGTGTGGAGTGCCTAAGGGCCTCAGTTGTGTTGTGGGTGCGTGAGTAACTCAAGGCATGGAGACCCGGCATGGTTGGCGAGGAATACTCCATGCACGCTATATGTATCGCACCCCTCTAATCGAATCAATCAAGGAATTATTCCGGCCATAATCTCTTTCATGGTATCGGTAGCCTGGGGATGCGCTTCCGCCACCCCTCGCGCCGGCTCTCGCGCGGCTTGGCCCTCCTCCGCGACGCCGCTCTCCCCGTAGCGGCCGGCTCTTCACCGCGCCGCGTGCGGATCCTCCACGATCGGCCGGCCTCGGCCGTCGGCTGGGCATGCGCTCGGCTTCGCCACCCCACTCGCCGGGGCACATCGCGCGGCGGGCCGCCCCCGGTGCCCGATCCGGCGGCTCGCCCGATCGGCCAGCGATCCACGACGCGCGGCGACCGCGCCGATCCAGCGTCCCCGACGCTCTCCGTCGCCAAGGTGGTCGTGATCTCGGCGCGACGACCGCAGATCACCCGACTTGCCGACACGGCTCCGCATCGTCCATCGCCGCCTCGACTCCGATCGTGCGTGGTCGCGGTCTCGATTCACGTGAACCCGTCTTACGCGTCATTACGGCGAAACGCCTCAGCGTAGCGCCCGCGGCCGGCGCCGCCGCCCGCATCGCAGTCTCGGCCGCCCGCGACATGGTCGCCGTCAGCGCCGCGTGCGACCGGACGTGACGCTTTCGCGGTGATCGCGCGGGTCCGATGCTCGGTTTTCGTGCGTGACTTGTCCGCCGCGTGAGGAGTAAAAAAAAAAAAAAACATGCGATTTTGGGCCGGCGGTGGTGAGCGCCCCCCGGCCATCCTACTACAACCCATGGTCGGGGACCAATCCGGATGTGGCCGGAGGCCGCCCCCAGCTCGGCTCCCATCCCGGTGGCCCCCATTTGCCGGCACTGGTCGCTGCGTAGCGGCCAGTGCGGCAGCAAAGAACACGCCCTCCCCGCGCAGCCACGACGGTTAGGCCAAGCGGGAAGAAGTCGGCGTCGCACGACGGTGGGGCGCCCTCGACTCTGGCTCGATCCGGTGGTCGGTCTTCCGTCGTGGGATCCGTCGGCTCGCCTCCGCGTTCAACGGCGACGACGCCGAACCCTCCGCGTCCAACGAGTGGTACCGACTCGGGTGCTACTTCACATATGACCCTCTGTCCTCCTCACTTTCACATATTTCTTCCCCACGGTACCCTACTCCTTCATCCATTGTTGTCGGTAATGGCTCTCGCTTCTGTCTCGGCCATTGGCTCTCTGAGAGTTACCTCCTTTTCGTCTTAATAATGTGCTTGTGTCCCCTCAAATTATTAAGAACCTCGTCTCTGTTCGCCAATTTACTACCGATAACAATTGCTCTATTGAGTTCGACCCGCCCGGTTGTTACGTGAAGGCTCTTCCATCTCGGAGAGAGATCGTCGATACAATAGCTGGGGGCGTTGTATCCACTCCACCTACCACCCCCCCACTCCCTCGTCGCTCGGTCGTCTTCCCATTTGTGGCATCGGCGTCTTGGCCACCGGGTCATGAAGCTTTGTCCAAACTTGATTCGGTGTCTCTGTCATATTCGGGGACTTTCGGAGTTGTGTCATGCCCGGTCGGTTAGGGGCGTCATGTTAGATTGCCTTTTCATGAGTCTACTTCTCGTCGTCAAATAAGTTTGATCTTATACATTGTGATCTATGGACCTCTCGGTCGTGAGCATTTACGGTTACAAATACTATTTGGTCATTCTTGATGATTGCACTCACTACTTATGGACTTTTCCTTTCGCCTAAAATCGACACTTTCGGACACTCCAAAGCTTCATCGCCCACGCCTCTACCGATTCGATTGCCGCGTCAAAGCTGTCGGTGTGACAATGGGCGCGAGTCGACAACTCTAGCTCCGACAATTCTTCCTCACCCGGGGCCTCCATCTGCGTATGTCCCCCCACACCTTGCCTCAAAGCGGTAAATTTGAGCGCATTATCCGCTCCATCAATAATGTCGTTAAAGCTCCTTGCTCTTTCGGGCATCCATGCCCCGAATCCTATTAAATTTGAGGCTCTCAACACGACCCACGTTCTTCGTAACATCTTGCCCACAAAGACTCTAGACTTCTCCACGCCCCACCTTGCCCTCTGGGTAAGCCACCCACATCTGATCATCTACGAATCTTGATTTGCAAATGTTATCCAAACATGTCGGTCACAACACCTCACAAACTCGCTCCTCGATTGCGTCCTCTGTGTCTTCCTAGGATATTCCGCTCATCACAAAGGGTACCCGGCCGCCTTGACCTCTCCTCCAAGCGAGTCATTATCTCCCGAGACGTCATCTTTGATGAAGCGGCCTTTCCCTTTCTTTGGCGTCCACGGTCCTAGTGCTCGGCCGGACCGGATTCCTCGAGGGCGATTCTCTGACGACTTCTGTGCTACCTCCCATTGGGACCGGTGCACAAGTTTTTGTCTGCCGAGGCACACCCACGGCGTCTCGGCGTCCCAGCGCCCTGTCGGTCCCTCGTGGCGTGCACGGGGCGCCCTCACCGTCGGCCGACGATGTAGTCTCACCGGTGTCCCGAGCTCTACATCCCCCCGCTCTTGGACGCTAGGGGGACCTGCGCCGCACGCGGCGGCCACGGCATCGCCGGGGCGCCCCACATCCCACCAAGGCGCTACGGGTGACACCCACGACGCCCTCTCCGGCGCCACGCGGCCCCTCGCCATTCCCACCCCGGTGCACCCTCCCGGGTCTCCGCCCCGCCATGTCGCGGGAGCCCGGGGCACGCCCGGGGTTTTTCCACCTCTTCGCCGGCACACCTCACCCAAAGGCGACCGCCGAGGCGCGAGACCGCGCCCTCGATGCCCAGGCTCGATCTTTCCCAAAGGGTCTTTGTGGCGGTCCCTCCGGTGACAAACCAGCACCCCATGATACACGGGCCAAGAGCGGCTTTCGGGGATGCCGGCCGCCTACCACATCGCCTCTATCTCGCTTGCATCAGAGACCTTCGGCGCTGGCTGATCCCAATTGGCGCGCAGCTATGGAAGAGGAACACTGATGCTCTCCTTCGGAATCACACACGGGATCTCGTGCCTCGACCCCCTCGGGCCAACGTTGTCAGGGAAGTGGATCTTCAAGCACAAGTTCGATCGATGGCTCCCCTTGAGAGGTACAAGGCTCGTTGGGTCGCCGTGGATTCACCCGGCGACACGGTGTTGACTTTGATGAGGCGTTCACCCTGTCGTCAAGCGCCCACGATTCGCCGCGGTGCTCTCCACGGCTCTCTCCCGCAGGTGGCCTATTCATCGTTGGATGTAAAGAATGCCTTTCTTCATGGCAATCGACCGAGAGGCATTTCTTGTCGGCCGGCCGGATTCGAGGATCCGGCTTCGTCCGGATCATGTCCTGCCTCCTCGGGGAAGTCTCTCTATGGGCTGGGCGGGTACCTGCGTGCATGGTACGGTCGCATGGCCTCTTTTTCGGTGTCCATCCAGTTTGTTGAAGCCAAGTCGACACCTCCCTCTTCGTCTATCGGCGTGGCTCGGATATTGCCTACTTGTTGCTCTATGTGGATGATATTGTCCTCACGGCTTCCACACCCGGTCTTCTTCGGGCGGATCATCTCCGCCCGGCAAGAGTTCGCCATGAAGGATCTTGGTGTCTGCATCACTTCCTCGGCATGCGGGTTCAAGCGATGGAGGCGACCTTCTCCTCTCCACGGCTGACGGTACATGCTCGATATTCAAGCGTGCGGGGATGTACGAATGCAAGTCGTGCTCCACTCCGGTTGACACCAATCCGAAGGTTCTTTGCGGTGAGGGGGCTTTTGTGTAATGCGATCCGAGCCGATTTCCGCGGCCTTCTTCAGGCGCTTCAGTACTTGACGCGTTCACTCGCCCGGACATCTCGTATGCGATTCAGCGAGGTGCGCCTCTATATGCATGATCCTCGTGAGCCTCACCTTGCAGCCTTAAAGCGGGATGCCGCTATGTTCGAGGCACCCTCCATCTTGGACTCCTCCTGCGGACCGTCCTCTTCGTCCGATCTTGTAGTCTACACCGATGCCGACTAGGCTGGTTGCCGGGACACCCGCCGGTCCACCTCGGGCTTCTGTTGTGTTCCTCGGTGACAACCTCGTCTCCCCGGTCCTCGGCGTCGAGAACACCGTGTCAAGATCTAGTGCGGCCCAGAGTATCGCGGAGTGGCAAATGGAGTTGCGAGAGGCCACTTGGTTCGCCGACTTCTTACGGAGCTGCACGCCCCCCGGTAGCGCCACACTAGTATATTGTGACAACATTAGTGCCATCTACATGACCTCCAATCCGATCTGACATCGGCGTACCAAGCACATTGAGATCGATCTTCGCCGTCCGAGAGCGTGTTGCTATTGGTGATGTTCGAGTCCCGCATGTCCCTACCTCCTCGCGGTATGCGATATCTTCACCAAAGGGCTACCTTCCTCGGTGTTCCGGGGTTTAGGTCCGTCCGAGCGTGCAAAGTGGTCGACGACGTTCGGCCGCGGGGAGTGTTAGACTAGCCTATTATTAGTGCTGTGTGTGGAGTGCCTAAGGGCCTCAGATTGTGTTGTGGGGTGCGTGAGTAACTCAAGGCATGGAGACGGCATGGTTGGCCGGGAATACTCCATGCCTGCTATATGTATCGCACCCTCTAATCTGAATCAATCAAGGAATTATTCCCAGCCATAATCTCTTTCACTCACCTCCATTTGCAGTTTTATAATGGAACGTTCATGTTCATAATAGCATGATTCTGTGATTGAGATGGATGCCAACATGGATTAGTTAAAATGATGTAGGGGCTTTGATTCCTTTTGCTTCTACAGCTTAGTTTTTCATCTAGAATTTAGAGGCTTTTTAGTAACCAGCCAAACTTTTTTATTTCTATTAACCTCAGGCAACGTCATTGTCTAAAGTATATGCTGCTAGCTCAAACATAATTGGAACAAACTTCTTTGGAAGTTTTGTTTGTTGCTAGCTCAAACATATCGATATTCAGATGACAGAGTGTAGAAATGACTGCTTGTACATATTTCCGTTGCCTCAACAGAAATTGTTTCTGGAACATTTAGACCTGAAGCAAAGTTTAAAGTATTTCATGCAAATAAAACTTTTTATGCAGCATGTGGCTCTTTCTGATGATTTAGTCATTCCAGTTGGAATCTCTTCACTTTTTAACCTATATAAAATGCTACTTCCATCAACCTGTACGAATCTGATTTATTCTAATTACAGTTTTAAGATACTTTCTCAAAGTTTCTCTTTCGATGGAAAGCCCCTGCATCATAATTTTATAATATGCTAGCTACTATCAACAAATCCAGTTTGGTGGCAAACTGAAGTTACACAGTAATTTTCTTTGGAATAGGAGAAATTGAAGAAGAGGTCTGTCTTTGAAGTTGAAGCCGTGTTTGGGAAATCAAATGGGTTGCATCTCCAGAAGAACCATCATAAATCGTAGGTCTGAATGGTATGGAATCTTATTCCCTGATAGCAAGTATTTTGTTTCAAAAAAAGTACTTTTCGGCAAACTAAGGTGTGGGGATAATTTATTCTGTTTGTTTGATTTGTGTGACCTCTTTAGAACTGAAGCTCCTTGGCTGATCCAGATAGAGCTATCATGCTTGGAGTCACAGGGTTACCATCTCGGCAAGTTCTTTCTCCCTCTGTCCTTTGCTCTCTAGGTGGTCCTAATGATTTCTATCAGACCTTGTGAAATGGTTCTTGAATGCTCATGATTGTAGATCCATAATGACCATTCATTGGGGAATGCATGAAGGGCTCAAGTTGGTTGCAGTTAAGATCAGTTTTTTTTATTAGCATACATACGGTTGGCATTGGCATGTTATTTTCTATGCAAACGATTGAATATATATCGCTGCGTTTTAGTTTTGCCCTTCATTTCCCATTTCTCAATATACAGGGTGCAGCGGCAGAATTGCCAGGCCGCTAATAGCTTGGAGTCCGACCATGTTTTGGCTAATAGCTTGGAGTCCGACCATGTTTTGGTTAATAGCTTGGAGTCTGACCGGAGCTGGCACCTTTCTTAAAGCCATCGAGATCCATGGAGCATCACCCATTCAGGAGAGAAAGAATGGATGAAACTTTGCAACCGTCGCAATCATGTGTTTTATCGTGTTTTCACTGACACTTAATTGTCTCTTTCTAAAAGCCATCGAGATCCATGGATCATCACGAGAGAAAGACTGGATGAAACTTCGCAACCGTCGCAATCATGTGTTTTATCGTGTTTTCACTGACACTTAATTGTCTCTTTACATCCTGCAACGTTAGGATGGTGCTTGAACTACCACAATGTATCGCATAGTGAGATATCTAGACAGCCTTAAATGTGTTATATATTTGATCATGTCATTTGTTTATCCTGTGACCTTGATTTTCATCAAACAACAGGTTTTCACTATGCTACACAACGCTTTAATGTATGAGCTTTGAGTCGAATTATTAGTTCCTAACTATTTGTGCTCCTGTTCGTGATGCCTTTGAATCATCAAAAAACACACCCCAATCTCTATGTTGAATAATGATTGATCTTGTGTTAGAACAATAAATTCCTGTTCGTGAGGCAAATGGCCGTGCAATCGTGCACGCCACTTAGTCTCCTGTGTTAGAACCTTGGCAGTAGCCATCGTTTATGACATTTTATTCATGTATCAGACATATCTATGTTGTCATCCTGTGCTTGACTACCCTTCGATTAAACTTAGAATGCACCAAAAATATGAATGTTATCATCCTGTCCTTAGCCATGGCTCTATTGAATGCATCTCCTATTTTATGTTTACACTATCGTTACAATTCACCATCCGTGCTTCACCAAGATACCCGCGGCACCATCATGCGCGCCGGGGCGCGCTGAAAGCCCTAGTTTCATATATGCGGGCATGGAAATGCAGTTACTTACATATACAGTTGTAGTCTCTCTTTCTGAATGGAAGAATCAGAGTGGGCTTATCAAGTTCTTTCAGTGTAAAATTTGTTGTATGTATTGAGAGATATAATCTGTTAATAATTGTGCCTGATCCCATTTGATGATTCTAGTCAGCAATGACTTGTGCGTTGGCTTTCAGTTCAATATAATCTTCACAGTATTTACAAATTTCTCTAAAATTTAGTGCTGTTCATAGATACAACAGCCAATATGATACCTGTTAAGAGCTACAACGGTCACTTGAATCAAACAATGGCTACCATGAGAACTTTTTTTGTTAGCTCGTGCAGGTCCGAAATTGGTATCCCGGAGATTTGGAGCTTAACCTATCACGGCTGGCATAGTATTGGCTGCAAAGAAATTTCATTAGTGTTCCTGCAGCTGAGAATCTTGTAAACAGAACGTAAAAAACACACTACTGCCTCAGGATTTACTAGGAACCTTTCAGAGGGATAGGGGTCTGACAGGTGGACCAACGGAACGGGCCACACCCACACGTTTCAGTGGACGCCTGATACACGCAGGCACTCCCGCCCGGGCTCGCTCCAGTCGCCGCCGGTCCAGAGCTCCTCCCCGCCACTCTCATCCGTCATCTTCTCCGGCGACAGTTGATTGGGATCCGCAGCGACGAGTCCGCCGCGGCGGAACTATTCCCCTTCCCGGCCGCACGAGAGGTAAGCAAGCAATCGACTCTCAAACTCTCAATGCCCCCAAATCCCAGCGATAAATAACCCTATACCCTAGTGAATCCATTCGGGTCCCAATGGTAACCAGGTGCCGCCGCATGAATTGCAGGTTCCGCTGCACCTCTTCCGTCGTTATGGAGGAAGGGAGCCGCCGGCCGGCAGCGGCAGCGGCTTCGGCCGTCCTCCCGGTCCCGGACGAGCTCATCGTCGAGATCCTCGCGCGGCTGCCGGCCAAGTCGCTCTGCCTCTGCAAGTGCGTCTCGCGGGCCTGGCGCAGCTTCATCTCCGATCCGACCAATCGCCGCAGGTTCGCCCAGACGCTGTCGGGCCTCTTCTTCTCCAGTCCCAATGACAGCAGTCCGACCTGGGATTTTATCGGCTTGTCTATGACTTCGGTTCTGCCTCCGCCTCCTGGGGTCGATACGGCCCTCTCCTTCCTGCCCCCCACCTGTGGGAAGATGGAGCTGCTGGACTCTTGCAATGGGTTGCTCCTCCTGCGGTGCGAGGACTCAAGGGAAGAGGACTCAGGGGAAGAGGATTCACCACCACCCTTCTACGTCGTGTGCAATCCAGCCACCAGGGAGTGGGTTACCTTACCCCGACCAAGCTACTATCCGGGTCTTGACCGTGTGGATCTACCCATAGACACATGCACAGCAGCACTAGGCTTCGATCCGTCCATCTCCCCGCATTTCCATGTGTTTCAGCTAGTGCAGAAGTTGGATTATTACAATTTCATCGTCTGGGCAGTGGACATATACTCGTCCCAAACGGGAAGATGGGTTCTCAGGGAAGCCCCATTTGACACTGTAGATAATATTGAATGCACTGGCCAAATGACCTATTTCAAAGGCTTCCTGCATTACTGCATGATACGCAATTCAGTCATGTCGGTGGACACAGAGGGCAAGACATGGAAGATGTCCCAAGTGAGGCAAACTGTGGGTGGCGGCCTTTCTGCTGTCTGTCATTCTCAGGGCCGCTTACTTTATGTTGATGGCAATCTCTGGTCAAGTGATACCATGTCAATCTATGTTCTTGAGGATCTTGAAAGTGAGGAATGGACGTGGGTCTTCAAGCAAAGCATCAACAAACCAGATGTATTTGGACCAACAATGCCAGGAACGGTATGGATCTACAACACAGTTGCATTTCATCCAGACAGTGATTTGATCTTCTTCTATGATTGGTTAGAGAAAAGACTGGTGTCCTATGATATGAAACACAGGGATCTGCATGTTATCTGTACTCTTGAAGTGCATTTTGAGGATCTACCAACAAAAGATGTGCATCGTAGAATTTTCCCATATACTCCAATGTACTCAGAGGCATTACCATCATCTAGTCTCAGCTAGAAATGCTTCACAACTTTCAATACAGGGTCCAAATTTGGCATTGATTTTTTGAGAAGGAGCTGGTAAACTAAATTATTTTAGGGAGTTTCATGATGGAGGAACCACTTGTTGCTATTAGCTTTGTTTGGTGATTCAAGAGGGTTTTGGTATTGCTGACTTGCTGAGATGGAAATATGTTTGTGTCAACTGCCATTCACAATTGATATGAGCTGCTAACAATGCTTTGGTCAATTAGCTGGCTACATCAGGCAATATCAGTGATGCATGCATGACATGTGCTTCGTGAAAAGAAGATTGAAATTTCAAGCATTGGTTTCAGCAGCAAGGCAGATGAGGCCTTCGTTACGTTGAACCTGCTGGCGATATATCCTATCTTTTATTTAATATGTTGGACAAGTTTTAGATGTTACTAGTATTTCTGGATGTAATGAATTGGAAAGTAGACTACATGTTAAGAGTCTTTAAGTTTTCTTGTTTATCAGCCTTTGATATTCCACTTGTTTGGTGCTGTATAATTCCTAATTTAGTAACTATTCCGAGTGCACTTGGAGCAACTAGTATTATATTTGTGGCAATGCAATGTGTCGTTTTATTATGATGTACTTGCATTTTGTTGGTAGCTAACCACAGATCTTGGTCAAAGTGCTTAGCTATTTGAAATGATATTGGTGGATCTAGATAGGTCTGGTGGTGATATCGTTATCTGGTTGTTTTGCAAAGAGTGAGGCATGTGAGCATAATGTTCGCTGTCATAATCAGCAGATTCATGCTAGCATTTTGGCTTTAATAAGTTGCAATGGCCAATTATGGATATGGCTGGCATTTCAAAGTGTTGTTACTTCAGGGAATCTCATTGAAGAAACCACTCACTGATGGCTTTCGGTAATTAGCCATTGCCTGGCATGATGAAATCTGTAGGATCAACATTTTTTGTCAGCTGGCTGCATCAAGCAATATTTTAAGGATGCGTGCATTAACTGTAATATAGATTGAAGCATGATTTTTTCATGAAGTTTGAGTTATGAAGGATTAAGATAAGCAAAGCCCCATTTTTTTTGAAGATAAGTGTTGTGATAGAGGAGCGCTGATTGCCTTTGAATTCAGCTGACCTTATATTTTCATATGAGATTTATTATGTAGCCTTACCTATTAAGAGGGAATGATTGCGTGTATTCTCCACCTTTTATATGCAGAATTTATTCAATGCTGATTGATTTCAGTTTTAGTAATTACATTAGCTTACTAGCCTGGTTCCATTTGGAACATGCAGTACCTTCCATTTTGTTGCATATCACCATGTCTAGTTGATGAAGTGCAATGTATGTTTAAATTCATTTAGTTTTTGAAATGGTGTACATGGATTTAAACTTGTCTTGTGTAGCTTTCGAGTTCGAGTAGCATGACTGAATTCGTTGTGCTATCTCAGTGGACGAATACACCTCTTTGGTTTTAGGAATTAATAGTGGCAATGTTGGAGACGATATAATGCCAACATTTTTTCGAGAGTGGTTAATACCAAGATCCTGTCGAAGGAACCTGGCAGTATATTATTAGAAAATGATCTTGAATTTAGTTACATTTTTTTTCTGTATAGTCTTGCTTTTGTTGTAAGCATGATCTGAACGTTTCTTCTAAAACTAAAACTAAAACTACTGTGTCGACATTTTGTGCCAGGATAGGTAAAGTCTGTAATTCGTCCAGTCCAGGGTATAACTAATTTAACTTTGGTCCGAGCAAATTTTTTGGTGATAAGATAAACAGGGGAGATACAAGGGTGTTTGTTACATATGTCAATTTTCTTATGGATTTTTTCCCCTTGGTATACCGTAGTAGCAAGCAACAGTCGTGCATTCATCTTTGTCATTCTTACTTGGTGTGCACATGCATCTTGCATTGCCTTATACTTGAATCAGTTCGAATCAGGTCAGTAATTACTTGTGCGTTGGCTCAGTTCAGTAATCTTCACAGTGTTTGCAAATTCCTCTAAAATAGTGATGGAGAGAGGGAGAGTACTGACAGGCTCAATAATACAAATATTTCTCCTACTGTTTTTTTTTTCACGAACAGGGTTTTTGACCTATGTTTCATTAAGACAAATGGAATTTTTGTTACAAAAGATTCTTAGTAAATGACCACGTTAGCTAGACTAAAGAATCGACGGACCACGGTAGATTCCTGAAGACACCTCGCCATCCGGCTCTCTTCGTTTTCCCCTGCAACGCTTCCCCGCTCCTCCCGTCCTCCGCTCGTCCATCACATCCGGCCACCAGCGCGAACTCAACCACACATCCTGCTCCGGCGGCTCCGGTCCGGTGCCTGTCGATTGGGCTCTACAGAGAGGAGTCTGCGGCGGGGCGACGGAGCTACCGCTATTCCTCCTCCGGCTGCACAAGAGGTGAGCAATCTGAGCATGTGATGCATTCTCGATCTGGCCAAATCCCAGTGATTCGATTGATAAGCAAACGCAGTGCATCCATTCGTCCCCCCAACTTCAACCAGGCGCCGCCGTATGAATCACAGGTTCTGCAGCGTCTCGCTCGTTTAGGATGGAGGAAGGGAGCCACCGGGGGCGGCGGCGGCGGCGGCCGTGCTCCCGGACGAGATCATCCTCGAGATCCTCGCGCGACTTCCGGTCAAGTCGCTCTGCCGCTCCAAGTGTGTGTCGCCGGCCTGGCGCGCCCTCATCTCCGACCCGGCCAACCGTCGCAGATTCGCGCACACGCTGTCGGGACTCTTCTTCCAACGCCCCTACGGCAGCCGCCCGGCCTGGGACTTCATCGGCTTGTCCCTGTCTTCGGTTTCGCCTCCGCCTCCCGGCGTTGATACGGCGCTCTCCTTCCTGCCCCCCACCTGTGGGGAAATGGAGCTGCTCGACTCCTGCAATGGGCTCCTTCTCTTGTGCTGCAAGGGCGTCCATGAATCTCCTGCGCCACCACCATTCTACGTCGTGTGCAATCCAGCTACCGGGGAGTGGGTTGCCTTACCAAACAAGCCGCGCCCCGGGTCAAGTTGGCTATTCTACCTATGTCGGTCCAACGATAGACACCGGCTCAGCAGCACTAGGCTTCGATCCATCCATCTCCCCACATTTCCATGTGTTTCAGCTGGTGCAGATGTTGTATGTTGACGATTTCTACCTCCAGGAAGTGGAGATATACTCATCCCAAACTGGCAGATGGGTTCTCAGTAAAATCAAGTGCAGTGACAGAGAATACATCAAATATAATAGCCACATGACCTATTTCAGAGGCTTCCTGCATATCTGCATAGGCAATGGAGTTGCATCGGTGGACACAAAGGGCCAAACATGGAGAATCACCCATGTGAGGCAAGATGTGGGTTGGTGCCGTGGTTCTTCTGTCTGTCATTCTCAGGGACACTTACTTTATGTTGATTGCTCTGTCCAGTCAGTCATTTCCATCTATGTTCTTAACGATGATGACAGTGAGTGGACATGGGTCTTCAAGCAAAGCATCAAGAAGCTAGATCTATTTGGATCACTAAGGGTAGGAACGATATGGGACTACCACACAGCTGCATTTCATCCGGACTGTGATTTGATCTTCTTCTATGATTGGTCTCAGGAAAAACTGATTTGCTATGATATGAAACACAGGGATGTGCATGCTATCTGTCCTCTAGAAGTGCCCTATTTTAACTTTCAAGAAACGGACGATGTGCAACGTAAATTTTTCCCATATGTTCCATTGTACTCAAGGGCATTACCATCATCTAGTCTCAACTAGAGATGCTTCGCAACTTTCAATACAAGGCTCAAATTTGGCATTGGTTTCCTCAGAAGGAGCTGGCAAACTAAATTATTTTAGTGAGTTTCACAATGGAGGAACCATTTGTTGTTGGGATTAGCTTTGTTGGCTGATTTAAGAGGGTTTTGATGCTGTTGAGATGGAAAATATGTTCGTGTCAATCTGACATCAACAATATTTTTAAGCTGCTAAAACAATGCTTTGTTCAGTTAGCTGTCTATATCAGGCAACATAGTCTCTGCTCAGACATGTGCTTCTGAAGCTTCTTGAGAAGAAGATTGAAATTTCAAGAACTGGCTTGAGCAGCATAGAAGATGAGGCCTTCGTTCCTTTGAACCATGCTGGCAATATATCCTCTAGATTACCTTTTAAGAGTCTTAATTTTTTTTTTTTTTTTTTTTTTGTTTATCTGCCTTTGTTATTCCACTTGTTTGGTGCTGTATAATTCCTAATTTAGTAACTATTCTAAGTGCACTTGGAGCAACTAGTAGGACTAATCTTGTTATTATATCTGCTGGCAATGCAATGTGTGGTTTTATTATGATGTACATGCATCTTTTTGTTGCTAACCATAGATCTTGGTCAAATTTCTTAGCTATTTGAAAATACATTGATGGATCTAGATGGGTCTGGTGGTGCATTATCTGGTTGTTTTGCAAAGAGGGCGGCATGTGAGCATAATGTTCACTGTGATAAACTGATAATCAGCAGATTCATGCTAGCGTTTTGGCTTTTAACAAACAGCAATGGCTAATTATGGATATGGCTGTCATTTGAATGTATGGTTACTTCAGGGAATCTCATTGAAGAAACCACTAACTGATGGTTTTCGCTAATTAACCATTGACTGGCATGATGAAATCTGTAGGATCAACATGTTTTTGGTCAGCTGGCAGCATCAGGCAATACTATAAGGATTTGTGCATCAACTGTTAAAGGTTGAAATTTGGGTTTTGAAGGATTAAGATAAGCAAACACCGAACAGTGAGCTGTAAAGCCCCTTTTTTTGAAGATAAGTGTTGTGATAGAGGAACACTGATTGCCTTTGAATTCAGCTGACCTTATATTTTAATATGAGATTTATTATGTAGCCTTACCTATTAAGAGGGAATGATTTCGTGTAGTCTCCACCTTTTATATGCAGAATTTATTCAATGTCGATTGATTTCAGTTTAAGTAATTACATTAGCTTACTAGCCTGATTCCATTTGGAACATGCAGTACCTTCCATTTTGTTGCCTATCACCATGTCTGGTTGATGAACTGCAATGTATATTGAAATTCATTTATTTTTGAAATGGTGTACATGGATTTAAACTTGTCTCATGTAGCTATCGAGTTTGAGTGAACTATAGCATAACAGAATTCATTATGCTAACTCAGTGGATGAATGCACCACTTTGGTTTTAGGAAATAATAGTGGCAATTGTGGAGACGATATAATGCCAACGTTTTTGGACAGTGGTTACTGCAGGGATCCTGTTGAATGAACCTGACAGTTTAATATTAGAAAAAGATCTGCAATTTAATTACATTTTTTTTTTCTGTATAGTCTTTTTTTTTTTTTTTTTTTTTGAGACCTGTATAGTCTTACTTTTTGTTGTAAGCATGATCTGAACGTTTCTTCTAAAACTAAAACTACTGTGATCGACATTTTGTGCCAAAACAGGTAAAGTCATCAGGTGTAATTCGTTCAGGGTAACTAATTTAACTTTGGACCGAGCAAATTGTTGGTGATAAGATAAACAGCGGAGATACAATCATACAAGGGTGTTTGTTAATTCTCTTTGGTTGGCTGCACCTCATAGGATATAGGGAACTTTTTTTTTTTTTTTTTCTTCCTTGGTATACCGTAGTAGCAAAGCAACAATCGTCGTGCACATCTTTGCTTTGAGTATTTGAAGCCAGCGTGTCTCTTTGACTGTCATTCTGTTGGCTCAGTTCAGTAATCTTCACAGTAATCTGCAAATATCTCTAAAATAGTGTTGTTCATATTTGCAACATCCAAAATGATTTATGTTAGAGCTACTTCCTGAGATATCAAACTTTTAATTTTGACCAAATATATATATATAATACATAATTAATATTGTCACATAGATCGTTGAACCAATTGCCATAATAAACTTATTTGGATTTACAACTTGTTAATATTTCTTATAAAATTAGTCAAACTTAAAAAAAAAAAGTTTTATCAACATGAATACCGTAGCAAGACTTTTACTTTTTTTAGGACTTTGGTAGATAATGGCTGGGTCCGAATTTGGTATCCGCGTAACGGACAATGCGTATTTTTGATTATCCGGTTACTCGTTTGAAACTTAACCTGCCATAGCCTTTCAAAGGCCAAGGCTGAGTCTCCCCTGATTGGAGAATGAAGCTTTTCACCCAGACTTTCTTCAATGAAACCAAGAACAGGGATGTCAAAGTGATGAAGATTTATAGAAGACTATGTCAAGGCTCATTCATTAGCATCCCAAGCGTTTAGGCATACTGTGTTTTCCTCCTAATCCTCTTACATCTTGTAGCAATGAGAATCATGTTAGCAGGTGTCCTCTTGAAGAAGCACTGCATGCATGATGTAAATGTCCAGTTCTGTACTGCTATTGCAGCAATTTCCTGCTAATTGAATAAACCAAGTTTTTCATTTATTTATTTATTTTTTAAAAAACCGTTCCAATAGTTGGAGTCGCAGACATGGAGAGACACAAAAAGGGTGGCCAGACGCCTGATTGATACACGCGCTCCTCACCGTCACCGCCCGGCCGCGGGCTCCAGTGTCCCTCCCCGCCACTCCCAACTCCCATCCGTCGTCTTGTCCGGCGATAGTTGATTGGGATCCGCGGCGGCGGTGCTATTCCCCTTCCTGACCGCACAAGAGGTGAGCAAGGAATTGATTTCCAGACCCTCAATGCCCCCAAATCAAATAACCCTAAACTCTAACCAGGCGCCGCCGCGTGCATGATTCGCAGCTTCTGCAGCGCCTCGCTCCTCGTCAAGATGGAGGAAGGGAGCCGCCGAGCGGCAGCGGCGGCGGCCGTCCTCCCGGACGAGCTCATCCTCGAGATCCTCGCGCGGCTTCCGGTCAAGTCGCTCTGCCGCTGCAATTGCGTCTCGCGGGCCTGGCGCGCCCTCATCTCCGACCCGGCCAACCGCCGCAGGTTCGCGCACACGCTGTCGGGCCTCTTCTTGTCCCGTCGCTATGGCAGCCGCCCGGCCTGGGACTTCATCGGCTTGTCCATGTCTTCGGTCTCGCCTCCGCCTCCGCCTCCCGGGGTTGATACGACGCTCTCCTTCCTGCCCCCACCTGTGGGGAGATGGAGCTGCTCGACTCCTGCAATGGGCTCCTTCTCTTGCGCTGCACGGGCATCCACGAGTCTCCTTCACCACCACCTTTCTACATAGTGTGCAATCCAGCCACCGAGGAGTGGGTTACCTTACCGTTACCCCAGTCAAGACTTGTTGGCTATTCTAGCTGTGTCGGTGCAACCATAGGCACCTCAGCAGCACTAGGCTTTGATCCATCCATCTCTTCGCATTTCCATGTGTTTCAGCTGGTGAAGATGTTGGTTAGATACGATTTCTTTGTCTGTACAGTGGAGATATACTCATCCCAAACTGGCAGGTGGGTTCTCAGTGAAATTGAGTTACAGGGTGAGATGGCAGATGCGCTGAACTACATCGGCCAAATGACCTATTTCAAAGGCTTCCTGCATTTCTGCAGGATGTCTGATGCAATTGTCTCGGTGGACACAGAGGGCAAGACATGGAAGATCTCGCAAAGGCAACATGGCAGTTATAACCCTGGTTTTTTTTTATATGTCATTCTCAGGGTCGCTTACTTTATGTTGACAGCAATGCCTGGTCGAAAGTGATGTCATGTCAATCTATGTTCTTGAGGATATTGATAGTGAGGAGTGGACGTGGGTCTTAAAGCAAAGCATCAACAAGACAGACATATTTGGACCAAGAATGCCAGGATACATATGGGCCTACCACACAGCTACATTTCATCCAGACAGTGATTTCATTTTCTTCTATGATTTGTCTCAGAAAAGACTGGTATCCTATGATATGAAACACAGGGATGTGCATGTTATCTGTACTCTAGAACTGCCCTATTCTGAGGTTCTACCAATAGACAATGTGCATCGTAAATTTTTTCCCATATGTTCCACTGTACTCAGGGGCATTACCACCATCTAGTCTCAATTAGAAATGCTTCGCAACATTCAATACAAGGTCCAAATTTGGCATTGATTTCTTCAGAAGGAGCTGGTCAACTAAATTATTTTAGGGAGTTTCATGATGGAGGAACCACTTCTTGTTGTGATTAGCTTTGTTTGGTGATTCAAGAGGGTTTTCGTGCTGTTGAGATGGAAAAATGTTTGTGTCAATCTGCCATCCACAATTTATATGTGCTGCTAATAATGATTTGGTCAATTGGCTCGCTACATCAGGCAATATGAGTGATGCATGCGACATATGTGTGCTTGTGAAGCTTCTTGACATGGCAGATGCAGCCTTCATGGCTTTGAACCATGCTGGCAATATATCATATCTTCTAGTTCTATGTTGGATAGGTACAAGTTTTAGACATTACTAGCAATTATGGATGTAATGAATTGGAAAGTAGACTACCTGTTAAGAGTCTTTAAGTTTTCTTGTTTATCTGCCTTTGTTATTCCACTTGTTTGGTGCTGTATAATTCCTAATTTAGTAACTATTCTGAGTGCACTTGGAGCAACTAGTAGGACTAATCTTGTTGTTATATTTGTGACAATGCAATGTGTGGTTTTATTATGATGTACTTGCATTTTTTGTTGTTGCTAACAGCAGATCTTGGTCAAATTGCTTAGCTATTTGAAATGATATTGATGATGGATCTAGATGGGTCTAGTGGTCATACCATGATCCTACATATAGTTTCCATTTTGTTGCGTATCACCATGTCTGGTTGATGAACTGCAATATATATTTAAGTACAGTATCATTTACTTTTTGAAATGGTGCACATGGATTTAAACTTTTCTCGTGAAGCTATCGAGTTCAAGTGAACTATAACATAACAGAATTCGTTGTGCTAACTCAGTGGACAAATGCACCTCTTTTGTTTTAGGAAACAATAGTGGCAATTGTGGAGATGATATAATGCCAACATTTTTTTGAAGAGTGGTTCAGGGATCTTGTTGAAGGAACCTGACAGTATATTAGAAAAAGATCTGCAATTTAATTTACATTGATTTTTCTGTATACTCTTGCTTTTGTCGTAGCTTGATCTGAACGTTTCTTCTAAATGTAAATTAACTACAGCGATCGACATTTTGTGCCAGGATAGGTAAAGTCATCAGGAGTCATCAGGTGTAATCGTGTAAGTTGTTCAGGGTAACTAATTTAACTTTGGTCCGAGCAAATTGTTGGGCTTAAGATAAACAAGGGAGATACAAAGGGTGTTTGTTAATTTTCTCTTTTGGTTGGCTGAACCTCATTGGATACAGAGGAACTTCTGTTACAAATGTCAATTTTCTTATGGATTTTCCCCCTTGGTAGTAACGTAGTAGCAAAGCAACAACCCTGCATTCATCTTTGCTTTGAGTATTTGAAGCTAGGGTGTCTCTTTGACTTTGTCATATTCTTAGTTGGTGTGCACATGCATCTTGCACTGCCACATACTTGAATCAGTTCGAATCAGGTCATGCTTTCTGACTTCCAAAATAAGCACATAATTTCCTGGACTCTCAAGAGTTTTGATTTTTTTTTTTAATATGAAGTCTTTTGCCAGTACCTTTTAGACCTACTCTTAAGCCAATTAGTTGATATATTTATATTTTCTAATGACAAGCCTGACAAAACAGTTACACTAGTATACAGCACCACTATATATGTTTTTTTTTTTCTCTATACGCTTAGTTAAGATTTGCTTTGTTAAATCAGCACATCACATTGAGTATTGCATTTTCTTTTTCTGTTGCATTGGTCCTTTACTTTTTCCTATCTTTCTTTTTTTTTCCCTTGTTATTTCATACTGATGTATGCGGTGCTAAATCAGCTCAGCACATTACTTATTTCATTTTCTTTTCTGTTGCATTAGCCCCCTTGTTATTTCATACTGATATGCAGTGCACCCTCTTCTCCAGGATCAGTGGGCCCCTCAAACTTGGATCTGAATTGATCTTGGATTAGTTGGTTACATCTGCTGTCTGTAGTCGTTGCTGTGTGGCCATAGTGCGTAGTAACACTAGCAGAGGGTTTAAGAAGTCTGGGACGAAGTGCTCTATCAATTAGTTTGCAGTATCGTAAATCTTAATAATTGTAGTGCTTGTTCACTCAAAGGTTAGTTTGTTCTTTGTCTTAACAAGGCTGCAAACAGGAAGTGCTTACAGTGGGGATTTTCTTTCTTTTTGTTTGTGTATAGACAACTAAGAGTTAACTAAGTTTCCCTTGATACTTTGCTTTGCAACAGATATAAGGATCTGAAGGTATGGAATGTTTGTTTTGCAATATTGGCCAGGAGAAGGAAGCAGCTGCAATATCTATTATTATGTTGTCTGAAGACTAACAAAGAGAGTTGATTAATTTTGCTATGAACCTAGTTTGTAACTTTATAAAATGCTTTGCTGAATTGTGGATGAGACGAGTCTTTGCAAGTTTAGATCATGCACTGTCCTATGGTCATGCTTGCACATGTTTTTTTTTTTTTTTTTAAAAAAAAAAGGAGTTCTCATTGCTACGTTTTTTGTCATTTTTTTCAAACTTTAGATATGAATGTGAGTAGCACTCTAGATCAATTTTAGGATATTATGAGCTTTTTTTTCTATTAATAGAAATGCGACAGAATTGGTGGAAAGGGTAAGGTGGTGAGTTTGGACCCCTCGCTGCCAAACCAAGCCTGAAGCTTAACCCGTCATTGCTGGGCACGCTTTGGTTCGCTGCCTTCCTACACAGTAACACAAGGGAAGAGCCTTTACAAAAGCGATTGCCACTTTCCGACTGTCAATGGATTTGTTATAATGATGAGGCACAACAAATGCTCGTTGCTTATCTCACGCCTCTACCTTTCGTTGCTTATCTCACGTCTCTACCTTGAGATTTTGATGTAATGGTTGTAGCTGATCAATTTATTTACTACTACTATGACGTGGCTCAAGTTGGTAGGAGCAACAATATATTGGGTTCGTCTGGAAGAATGATACACTGCTGTGAAATTACAGATGCCGAGCTGCCATAAATTCTCGCTTCCTCTGGTTCTTTACACTCGAGTAGGTGGCGGTAACAATATAGTGGGTGGAGTTCATATTGGAATAGTGGTGACATCGTGATCTTGATGCAGCCGATCCATTATCAAGGGACGCAGACAAAAAATGGCACATGTGCAAATACGTGTATCTGATCAACTGTGACCGGAATAACCAACCAACAGCACTGCAGATCATCCTACAGCTAAAAAAAAATAAAGTGAGGCGTATGAGTTGCTTAATCATTGAATATAAATGTCTAAAAAGACGTAATAAATGTGCGAACGATGTCGCTGTCCAGTCTCCGGTGACCCACCTCAATGATCTGAATTTAGCAGGTCTTTCAGCTCGTCAGCAATTGCCCGGTAGCAGAACTTGTATTGTTCCTGAAGAGAAGAAATATGCTTTTAAACAAAAAAATAGTTTGTAGCCCATGCGCACATTTATCTTGAAACCATAGAACATTACTTGTACTATAACACTATGAAAAGGTTCATTTGAAACTACTGATAACGGTTTTGTAAATTGTAATGTGAGACAACTTTTCAAAGTTATGTTTCATGTGCGAAATTATGCTGGGCATGTGATATCTTTAAGGTGAAAGTCTAAATCAGACTGCCCAATCAACAAACAACAGCAAGTCTTTTAGTCTCAAGCAGTTGGGGACTTGGGGTACGCAGTAGGCTCGATGGAACCCAACAAGAGCCACCAAAAGAAAGGTCAAGCGACTAAAAGTAAAATTAAAATAAAGCACAATTTACCTCTGTTTGGACCATTCCAGGTCGTTGGGATCTAAAATTCTTTACAGTTTCGACAAGATTGTAAGAGCTTTTATCTCCAAGGAGAATTCGCTCAATTGTATTATGGATTGTGATGTAAGCACCAGTTCTTCCGATACCTGCACTGCAGAAAGATACAATAACAGTGTTAATAGAATCAAATGCATGTGTCGGTGACATAGCTGAGCTGAAGGAAACCTGCAATGGATAACTATAGGATAATCCGTTGAAATGTGACGCAATCGATTCCAGATTTGCCGCACAGCATCGGTATTAGTTGGCACTCCATGGTCGGGCCAATCAGCATATTCTATGTGGAGTACAGAATGGACCTCGCCTGACTACATTATGAAATATACAATCAGAATAACCTTAATCATGAAATACCTATAGATGTACAAGGCTAATAAGCAAAAAAGATTTTCGACCACCACTCAAAACTCAAAAGGTACAATAAGTATGACATCTACCAGTGACGATGGCCACATCCATTGTCACATCTGACCAAACTGTGATCATTATCAAAAAAATTTAATCATTTAAACCATCACTAAACAATGTTACAGGTACAGCAAATCCATGAATAACTGATATGTTTGTAAGAACCTAGGGTTAACAATACAATTATATTTCAACAATAGAGCAGATAATTCATAAATCATAAATAAAAAGAAAGGATGCCATTGGCCAACTAGGAGATCTAATACAAACAAAATTTCATGATCAGACTCTAAGAGAGAAAACAAATACTAAGTTTTTGGAATAAATGTTATCTATTGCTGAAAAAGAGCACATTAAAGAAACAGAACAAGAAAACTGACGTCCATGTGTGCATTTTTTCTTTAATAGAAAGAAATCCTTACTCCTTAGTGAGATGAATAAGAGGAACAATGAAGTAACAAACACATGGATGCTTTCAAATTTCTTTACCTCATTATTTTGCACCTTGACATCACGCAACTGTAAACGGTGGCTATCTGTTCGTGTCTTCGCAATCTTGATATCATAATTCCCATATTTTCGTTGTTTACTTCAAGAGAGGAAGATATTCATCACACTGTCATTAATTAAACATAATTTCATCAATAGGACACATGAGTGTTTCAAAGCATAAATGTATATAGCACAGGCACAGTGAAAACCAATGGATCTTCCTACAGTTGAAAGTTCATCGTCATACCTATTACTCTCGCAAAAAAGCGACCTAGGACTCCAAATACCAAACCACACCTAATCACGTCAGATATTCAGATACTTGTATGAGTCTAGAGAATCTTCATAAAATCACCTGTGTCAGCCATCCCACTCCCAAAATAATAACTTATGGGATCACATTAGTTGATCACCAGTGCAAACAATCAACCAATCTTATCAAATTGTCTAGTCGACCCTAGTCGCCATGGGACCGAACAGGCGACTAATCATGATTAGTCATAGACCAGCATCATTAGTCGAGCCTAGTCACTCATAGTTAGGACACTTTTTTCCTCGCTTCATATAAAAGGGTTAACCCGAGGTGCTACATACAAGGTAATTAAGCTGGCCCTCACCCTACTAAACTTCCAAGATGGTATTAAACCCACCAACTAGAACCACACATGGGCCAACTACTACAGACTACTAACGGGCTGGGGTGTTACAGCAAAGGAGGTGAAAGGACAACATCGTGCGACGGTACATTTACTCGGCCATAGGGGTGGAGCTGGAAACACGCTTTTGGCCCAGGCTTGACAAGATTAAGTTATTTGAAGTTTGAACCTTTTGACATTTGTACAATGTCTAGAGGATTTATGAATTGGGGCATGACAGTTGACGGATTTTATTACCTTAATCCAACAAAAAATTATTTGTTCAACATGTCAATTAAAGGAAGTTGTGAGACAGGTAATTTGATCAAGCACTTATTACCTTAATACTGTCAAATTGAGTGAGCATAACAATTGCCGGGCACCGATATTCATAGACCATTTCCCAGAAATCTTGAAATGTCTTCACTAATGGACCTTGTGTAGAAATAAATGTTGCAGCTCTGTTGTCCTCAGTAGCCTGCAAGTTTCATACACCATAACTTTAAGCTACTTTTTTTTTTTTTTTTTTTTGCGACAAACTTTAATCTACTCCTGATTCCTGAATTATGCCAAACAGGATTCAGGAATAAACTACAACCTCAGATGCATAAAAAATGATAGAAAAGTTTTACCTTTATAAAGCTTGCGTTGATGTAATTGTTGTTTGCAGTACGTGCTGGGGATTTTAGAGGTACTCTGGTATCATCAACTAAACACAAGAAAGAATCAAATTCAACTTTTGCAATGCTTTTTAGTTGTAGGGAATCTTGCTTGTTGCACACACGAATAATAATCACAATGGAAACAAATACAGGTGGAGAACCTTACATGGTAAGACATCAATATATCGGTTCTTTTTTTCTCTATTAAAAGGATAATGAGCTACACTGATCGTTTTTCGTATGTCTAATATCCTGCAAAAGTGGCCATGAAACATTAAATACTTAGAATGCATAGATTTCATCATGACTAGAAGGCTAGAAGCATTCAGCAGCCTGCTAAAAAAAAAATTCAAAGCATATTACATAATAAATGGAGCATGATGTCCGCTTCAAAAGAATAAAAATATTATGAACTGTTGTGATCTGTAAGACAATTTCTGAAAATTTTGAAGGATGGAAGTTTATATTGTTATTTGTTTCTCAATACAACTTCTATAGATCTTCATGCATTTGTGTAAGACACCAAAACTGGGCTCTTAAAGTGAACAGAATTAAAAAAAAGCTGATCAATAGATCATGGAGGCGTTAGTCGATATGGCGGATTGGCCCTATTACAGAATGACATAACAACCCTTTTGATTTTATCTCCAAGAAGGTTAATGAAACAATAATATGAATAAATATATGACTGAGGAAAATATTCAGGCGACTAAATAAAGAAATTGTATTCCCTCTGACCATCATGTGATGCATATTTTGATTCGAAAAAAATTAAGAGTTTGCATCTTTTTGATCAACAATTTGACAAATTTTGTGTGTTTAGTGTAAAAACAATGTGTTCAAAGGCCTTTTAAGATGATGTTGACTTTTATAGCAATAGCAATTGATAACGTAGCAAGAGAAAGAGAAACTAGAACTCAAAATATACTTGGAGATTTCTCCTTAACAACATTTATGAATACCCTAGTGCAAAAAAAACTTTGGCAGTTTTTTTTTTAGACATAGATATAAATCAATGTCAAAACTGATAGTAATGACATTTTACTTCTTTTTAGAAAAACAAAAAAGAGGAAAAACTATTCATGATTAAAATCTTGTATTGCAGTTGAATTTAGCGAAGACATTTAACTTATTGTAGTATCCATACACGGCATCTATACCAAAACACTCCGATCAGATCCACGATGCTTCACATTAATAAAGCAACCCAAAAGCAACATCGTGCTTTGCATCGAAGCAAAAACAAGCAGAATCGAACAACAGTCATCCATACCGAGAGCGAGAGGCTTCTGTACTCATTGGACAAGTCATCCTGACGCTTCGCCTTGTCGTCGAAGTGCCTGAGCGCGTCACCACAGAGCCTGATCTGCTCGGGCGTCAGATCAGGCCGCCGCGGCGGGTCGGTATCGACGTCGAAGGGGTTGAAGGCGGCTCCGGGGCAGGAGCCCGGGCGGAAGAGGAGGAGGAGGACCCCGGCTCCGGGGCCCGGGGCGATCGGCGAGGGAGGGCGGCGGCGGCCCTCATCAACATGCCACGGAGGCCGCCGCCACTGGGACGTCCGCCGGCGCGGGAAGCCAGAGCGGCACGTGAGGATGCTCCGGAGGCGGGGTCGCCGCAGCGGTGGGTGGTTGAGGGGAGCGGAGGGCGCGCGAAGGTCTGGTTCGCCGGAGACGTGGGCGTGGACCGGAGTGGTGTCGCGTCGTGGTCGTGGACCTGAGTCTTCTAAAAAGAACTAATTAATGCGTTATAATCTTTATATTACAGAGAGGAAAATACGGAATTGTTTTTTTTTTTTTATGAGCAAAATGCGGAATTCTTTTACTGCTAGGCTTAATTTGGCCTGTAGGCCGTGCAAGGCCCAAGGCCCATGTTCATCCCAGTGGACACACGAATTCTCTCGACTTGGGCCTCTCTCGTCAGTTATGAACTTGATGAGAACTGATGAGATTCTCAGAAAAATGAAAACTGAGATCTATTGATGTAGTTTGGATTTTTAAACTTTAAAGAACCAAATATTCTACCTTTCATTTCTCAAAACCAATTTAATGGCTTCTCGGTTTTCATGATGGTTTTATATTTTTAAAAGATTTAAAATTTGATTAGAATATATGACAAAACTTTTAAACCACGTAAAAAATGTCTCTAAGCTTTTAAAACTTCAAGAATGATTATAAATATAGTTTGAGAAATAACAAACCCAAATAAAATAATTAGAGCTTCTGAAAGTATCTTTAAAAGGTTTGAAAGTATCCTAAAAAATCAGTAAAATTTCCTAAGCATCTTAATTGATGTTGAAAAACATTTTTTAAAGTAATCATAATAAAAACATGATATGCAACCAGCATGGCCGCATTCGGTTACATCTCATATATTTTGTGTGTTTCAAAGAAAATTGGTTACTTTTTTCTATTTTCCTAGAGTTGAATCTTATTTTTTTTTAAAAAATCTTCTAGAGATATTTACACAACCTCTAAATATTTTATTTTTGGTTTGCTGTGTTCTAAAATCTATAAGTGGTTTTCCAGGATTTCCAAATTATAAGCTTAGAGACGTTTTTTTCATGGTTAAAAAATCTTAATATATTTCCAAATTTTTAACTCAAACAGATTGAAAACGCCTCAAAATAATGGTAACCTAGATAGGAAGTATATTATATTCTTTCGAGAGTTAATACAATAAGATGTATTGTTCAAGGTGTGCACCGAAAGATTGTTTATTGCTAGTGAAGGACCGAAACGGCGACCGGAGGGGGGGTGAATGGGAGCCTCGATTTTCCTTTTCAATTTTGGGTCATCTACTCAACCCCCAACCTCAAAAAGCGAACTCACAAAGATATGAGTGATACACTTGCTAAGCGGTAGCAAGATATCAAACGCGAAGAGTTAGATACAATGAGTCCAACGAAACAAACAGGGGATCGAATCGAGCTCGAGCGAATAAACCGCGGATTTAAAAGGCAAGAGAGAAAATCCAAATCCAACCCGAGCACAACACTCAAGTTTTGAACGTGCAATGATTTATCCTGTAGCTTGAAAGTGACGTGTCAAAGGATTTTAGTTTCAATCACACACTCACGGAGCTGGCAAAAAGCAAGGCAGGCGAGCTGATAAAAAAACGAAGACAAGCTGCTGCACTTGTCTGCTGCTATCACCGAACAAACAAAGAAGCTGTTGGTCTGCTGAATAAATTTCTGCTGTTACTGCAAGTTTAGAAACATGCTCCTTCTCACGAACAACACAAGCTGATGGGTGCCGGTCTGCAAGCACTGCAAGAGAATAACGAACATCGATGATCAGCAGCCCTGCTGTTGGGGCGGTCGGCTTCCCTGATGTCGAGCACGAGACGGGATTGATCAGCTGCACAAGGAACTAGGTGCTGCCCTCATGAATCGAAGATCAAGAAAAATTGATTCAAAGAAACAGCAGTCCAAAGCTCAACAAAGCTGCAGTGCAAGGCCAATCAAAAATCAAGGAAGCAAGCTAAGGAGCTTTTGACCAAATAAAAATCATACGCACTAGCACTTACGACCTGCACTTCTGACGGACTGAAGAAACTGACGAACGGAGCTCTCCTATCGATGCTTGATGGAAATCCAAAAGCAGATCACGAGCAGGCAATTCACGAGGTGCTGAAATTAACGAGCAAACACTCACCACTGCAGCTAGTCACCGATCGAAGAAATTAACTCGGGCAGAAAAACAACAGCAAGCTGGACTCGACGACAGGGACTGTCTGCTCCTATCGCCAAAACCAGACGCAGAACCGGAGCCTGGCTCGATCCTAAAAGCGGTAGAGAGCTGCGGATTTCAGCAGACTCTGAACGACGGGCAAGCACCTGACAGTGCTGGGCACTCAACGCTGGAGCGACAAAGAAAGACCCGCAGCACACCCTCCAACTCGCACGAACAAAAGACAGCGGCGAACAGAAAACTGGAGACCGCAGAATCAACAAAATCTGATCCAAAACTCCAAGATTCGAACTCAAACTTTGGTCAGATGAAATTGGCCTAGCTACGAACTAAATCTACCAAAAAATCATTGCCTAGAATCAATCCGAACTCCGGGAAACACAGATCACAGCCATGACGAAAATAGAACAAGAACGCTGCACAAGACGAAAATCACAGACCAAAGTGACTCAATCTTGATCAAAATCCAGGAGGCGTGGTGGGTAAGGGCCACTCTTCCTACGAACGAAAATCACAAAGACAAATCCACACAAAATTGTGTTCTTGGGACCTCTAAACAAAGCTAACCCTAAAAAATGGGAAAAAAATAAACGAAAATAAAGAAAGAAAGAGGGAGGAGGTTGTCATCCTCCACATATAGTCTGAAATCCTCTTTCCCAAACTACCCCCAGATACATATGAGGCGAACCGCTAACCCTAAGCGCTAATTTAGTCCGACTTCGGGATAATTTGATCCGACGACCACCGCCTCCTCATCTGCAGCCTTGCTCCACGCAATCTCCCGGATGCCGCGTCGTGCCGTCATTCCGCCCACGGGAACGCTCGGGTTTTGAGGCCCAAAACCCGTAAAACCCGCCCGATGGTTTTGAGGCCCAAACCACCAAACCCGCACCGTGGTTTTGAGGCCCAAACCACGAAACTTCGCGACCGATGGTTTTGAGGACAAACCACCAAACCTCCTCGACACGCGTGTTATCGCCGTCTTGACCGCCCGAAGTCGCCAAGTCATCCGAGCTCCCCGCGCGCTGCCGCGCTCGCCGTCTTGACCCGATCGACCGCGGTCCCGCCACGTCCTCTTGCATTCGTCGATGTCCCGGATGTCGCCCACCATGGCTAGCCACCCGCCCGATCCGGTCCTCGGTCCAAGCCTCACGTCCGTCCTTCACCTCCAGCGGTCCGTCGGCCCAAGACGCCCTCCTTGGCCCCTTCACCTCGCCGTCAACTACCATCTCCGAGCTCCACACCGCATACAACACGAACCAAGAATACGCGTCTTCGACACACTCCATGTGTGCCGATGAACATAGCCGAAGCATAAAAGATAAAAAAGAAAATAGAAGTAAAATATTATTTGTTGACAATCACTCAATCACAAAACTAAACACATGTGACCTAAATCAACTATGTGTTCGCAGCTAGAGGTCCATAACGAAATTCTATCACTTGCCGAGTCTTATTTTTCGAAGAAAGAAGACTTATATTATATGATAGCTAGGTACATCAAGATATTACAAACACTCTGGATTACAAAATGTACCCATGTTGTGAATAGCACAGCTCCAAACTTAACTTGTTAGATGCTTTTACAGTGTGAATGACCGTACAGGCAACACTTGGCAACGAAAGACAGCCTAAGAATAAATACTCAACTTTGCTGAGTCTAGAGGACTGCTTTGAGCGCTCGAGCAAAGCCCGAAAATATCACATCAACATACTATACATTTCATATATTTTGGCACCATTTGGATAGTAGGAACGGTTCTAGGAGTAATTCTTAGTAGAATATGGCAAGTCAAAAGCCGCACCGCGACTCAGCTATTTTCATCCGGGCGAAAGGCTCCGCACGTGAAAAGAAAAACACGCCCAATCGGATGGCATATATATCAAGCTAAGGTCATGCTTAGACAAGCGTTTGCTCAGCATGAACTAGCGACCGTCAAACAGGAGTATTGGGGCACGAAGAACCTTGGACCAATGCAGGCTCCATACTGGAGATATATATTATCAAGTGATGCATGCACGCATGTGAAGAGAAATTGAGGTGAGACCTGCCTTTGTGGTAAGTTGCTTATCTACCTTGCGTGGGAGCTTGCCTTTGCAGCTTTGCTATAGCTAGACCATGACCTTGGATTAGGTGTGGTGGTGCTTAGCTTATATTATTGATACCACGAGCTAAATATTCATTACTTATCACATTTATACTTCTGCATTTGCTTGACTTTTGTTGTGTGCCTGTACTTTCCTAGAGAAGTTGTTGATAGGTGTGCATTTAAAATAGCTCCGTTTAGTTTTATATCTTTAGACAAACTTTTTTTTCCCGAATACACATGAAGTATCATTGTATTAGAAGATAGAAATGTATAATACTAAATCAGTTTCAAATTGTAGTTCGTTTGACTTTTTCAACCCCAACTTTGACCACTCGTCTTATTCAAAATTTTGTGCAAAATATCACTTCTTTTGTTATGGATTGCTTTATTAACAAATGGTCTTTAACAATGACTTAAATTTGACTATTTTTTACATAAATTTTTGAATAAGGCAGTGGTCAAAATAGATGTAAAAAAAAAAAGTCAAACTAATTATAATTTAGAACGGAGGGAGTAAAGACATGCCGTTTCCAGCCTGCCAGCTTCATTTAGAGCTAGTCTACACTTTTAAGGCTGACGACATTAGACAAAGCTTCAATGAACTAATTCCTCATATATTTCCCTTTTTGTATCACATCGTTGCCTAAAGTTTGGCTTAAAATTTGGAGAATTATTGTTGCCTAGCTACGACGAAATGTAAGCACATACATATGACCAGACTAACATAATGGTGCTTTTGAGAACTGAGATGACGCGATGACGAACGGATGTAGAATTAGGCTTGAGTTTGTTTTCGGTGAATTATTATTAACTGTTGGCTGCATCGAAACGATGCATGTTGACACAGTCATATCGATCCATGACTCTCTTCGTCTCTAATGTCAAACAGGAGTTGACATCAGCTCTCTGATTAGTAAGTCGAATGCATGTGTGCCCGAATGAAGAACGTACGCAAGCAGAGATGTGGAGATGTGAACACACAAAGATGCGGAGAACAGATAAATAAAATCATATCAAAAGCATAGCGTTGAGAATCCAAAATATACGAGCAGTCACTCTACATAGAAGAAAAGTAAAACGAACATGTAAGTAGAACGTCGTCAGTTATTCATGTATGCATGACACGTATGTGGCGTCTGCGTTGTACTTGTGTAATTTTAAAAAAAAACTACACGACGCATTACCCAGTTTTTCATTTGTAATTATCATTTAGTATATATTCTAAACGGTGACGAAGGCTGAAAAAAAATTTTAGGGCGGGCTGAAACAAAAGATATGTTTATTTGCATGAAGATTAAATGATGATTTTTTATTTTTTGCTACAGTAATTAACCTTGATTACCGGATTTTAGGGGGCTAGAGCCCCACCAGCCCTAGTGCTAGCTCCGTCCATGATTCTAAAGTTATCCAAGACAAATCAGCTATAGGTCGATACATAAGTTTTTTCGAAAAAACAAAGAAGAAGGTCGATATAGAAGTTGATCAATGTTAACAAGAGTTACAAGGCCCGAAAAGATCAACTGGCTGCTGTGTATATTCTTCAACGCAGTTTCGTTACACACGTGTCATATGTATACGTACGTATACGTGCATGCATGTATATGATAATGATAATAATATGTATAGTCTCGATCTATAATAATATGTATAGTCTCGATCTAAAGAGACAAAAATGGATAAATCCTACACATGAGACAAAAGATCACGGGTTTGAATCGGTGGACGCGTGCTAGCGCGATTTGTGACTATGTGGCAACCCCGCTTGGGCATGTAAATTCCGTTCTAGTATTTTTGTGCAGTTCATTTTATTTTTGACAACCAAAAATTGTCTCATTTCAACAATATGTGTCACAGTAGAAGTATCGATGACAATGTCTCATTTCAACAATTTGTGGCACGGTAGGAGTTTCAAAAGTCACACCATTAATTAGCAATCCATTTTAACATGTGTCTAAAAAACCGTCTGTGTGAAGGACATAGTTATCCCACGACCCGAGCACATGACCCCGCCCGCTGCAGTCTCCTGGCGACAAGTTGTCTTGGCCATTTACCTGTCGGGCCCGCCCTCCACTAAATCGTCATCACCATCAAGTGGTCGGTGGTAGCTGATGAGCCTCATCCCCATCCCATGCTCCATCCAAACCGTCGCCTCCACCACCACGGTCGGCGACGCTCTGCCATGTCTCACCACCCGCCCACCCACCACCTCCCCACATCACTGTAGAGTCCGTGGGAGGTAGCAAACCCTAACCCAGCGCATTGCTGGTGGAGGTGTGCCTCCAGTTTGGCGTGGTGCGGTTGCGCAGGTCCGTGACCGTCGCTCAGTAAACTTTGTGTTACAAACTCTAGCTATACATAATAAGAAAAGGTGGGTTAGGACTTAGGTACTGTCTAAATATAATATAATGGTCCTAGCTAGTAGATTTGGCCAAACAGATAGTGTTCGCGGGCAATAAACTACTATGATGTGTGCATGAGGTAGAGCATGAGTAGGTAGCCCTTCTAGAAGACGAGAAACACGCAGCAAATGATCAAACATCTAGGACCACACAATGAACGCGTGCGTGCGTGCGTGGCATATATTATATATTCTCTACGTATAAGAACTACTCCCTCCGTCCCTTTATGTGTGTGTCGCCCGAAAAAGCGTGTGCGTGAGGGAAACACGGTTTTCTAGAGACAAACATTTAGGGACGTATGAGTACGCTTTTGGTAAACTCATGCCGCCCTAGTGACGTATCTGTGTCGGCCCCCATTTGGTCCTGAAACTTGTTTCAAAGAAAAAGATAATTATATTGAAACTCAACATATATTTTTTAAAATTTCCTTACTTATTATATCCATATATATAAAAAAAAAGCTCACTCTTATATATAATTAATTTTGAGCACATAACAACATGTTCATATTCTTCGCTTGCTCACAAAGTCCCTCATCCATTAAGTGTGATACCAGTCCCACAAATTGACCATCTTATTTTTGTCTAGGCAATTAAAATTGCCATCCATTTTAAAAAAAAAAAAAAATTAAAATTGCCATCATTTTAGCAGCTAGGTTGAACAACATTGGGGAAAGTGGATCACCTTGCATTGTTTCTCCTTTTTGTATGATAAAAATAATAATCTCCCATGACATCATTTACCTTCCACACCGACGCAACCCATGAGCCGCCAGGCCACCACCACCAACCATCACGCTAGAGCTAGAGATCTGTGAAAACCCACTGCCGTCTTGTTCACCATCGCGCTAGAGCTAGAGGAGGAAAACGTATGCGCCGTCGCAGGAGCCTCTCCCAGTAATCAGGCGACTAAAATGTAGGAATTGTACGTCTCCGAATAATCAATCTTAGGCACCACAAAAGTTGGTCACTGAAAGATCTTCGAAGAAGGCATGCGTCCTCATTATTGTGATCTCGATTTAGACGGTTTCACTGTGGCTTCGATCATCAGAAACGCTAAAATAAAAACCTTTAGTCTGAAAAACTGAAGTCTTTGAATCGTTGTAGTGCAAAGTATACATAAAAATATATATGTGCATGGTGGTTGCTGCCCAGGAAATAGAGACGATGCATCGATACGTCAAAGGTTTTGCTATATTCTCCTGGATCGATTACGTGGTAATCAAGACACGAGAGAATCTTTCGAAAGTCCACCTCTAGGTTCTGCAATCCAAGAGAAATTGATCAGCTTCCATATATATCTACGCTAGCTATAACAAAATCTAAAACACTGTGGAAAAGTTGGCTCCGGTCCGGATTGCCAATCGTCTCAACTGGTATTATTCATGGGGCATTGTGCTCCATGTGTTGACCACGTCTTGAACTGCAAATTTCATTCGCGCCTGAAGTCTGAACGGCATCAGATCAACGTAACTATTGTGTCATAATGTCGTCAACAGTTGTAAGTTAACTATCAGTTTCAGTTGCTGATGTGTGATAGATGGTGTCAACTGTGTCATAATGCATGTGTCTGAACGGCATCTACAATCTACATACACTCTTGTCACAATCTGAATGAGTCTCACAAGAACATATTATAGCAGCAAGAAGATCGGATTGAAAAGCAGCAATAATCGTGACTCGTGAGAAACTGAGAATAGTCCTCGTCCTGGAAAACGTACCAGACAGATACCTCTCGCAGAAGTTCCAGGTGGTGGCGATCGGCATCATGCATCGATCACTGGTAACCTCACCTACCACTCGAGTAGAACTGCAGATAGCTATGTTAATTCCCAAGAAACGTGCGTGATAGAAAAAATTCCTACTACTCCGATCTAATTTTATTGGAGGTTGAAGTAAACCACCAAGAAATATGGGTGTTTCTAGTAACCTCCATGGAAATGACTCATTTGCTTGAGTGTACCGTTTCCTTGACTATTATTCTTAACCGCCAAGGAATTCCTTGGGTGTTATTATTATAAACCATCAATAAGTAAATTATCATTTCCTTAGCGGTTATTAGATTTTCCCGGCACCCAAGGAAATGCATATAAATATTTTTAGTCACTTGACAAAAAAAAAACAATAATATCCTAAAGGTGTCTAAAAAAGCCAATAATTTGGTATGAGATCATAATATGGTTGTACTATCTTGACATAAAATTTTCATATTAACGAAGTTGGACTATACATGATTCACATCCCTCACATAGTTATAACATAACTACATAACTATGTGAGAAATTAATATATAATACCATTTTGTTTAAATCATTTGATTTTTTCATGCAAAGATTTTTACACCAAAACCATGTTGTCATGCATGTGTGTAGAATTTTCCAACAAAATATAGATATTATTATAATTATGGTAGAAATATGAAAAGTTTCTATTCTTCATATTGTTCACATCCTGAAATTATAGGGATGTGCTAGTGGTTGAATCATTTTTCCGGTTCAACTCCCCAGAAACTTAGTTTATGTGTTGACAAGTGTTCCCATATTTAGCTATCCAAATGATTTGTCTTTGTCCAAGAAGAAAGAAGGTAACAATTATAATATGTGATATTAATTTAGAAATATGGAAAAATAATATACTCTATCATGTTAGTTATTTAAATCCAATATATATTATGGGTGTTACATGCATGTGGCCCTAAAACTAGCCCTTGATATTAAGAGCACATCAACACCAAGTGATATTAAGCTCTTGCTCTCAATCAGTCATGTGTACGCATACAATCGGCTGGATTTGTCTTGTGGACATTGAATCATCTGGTGTTACAAAGTGATAGAGAGACATTTGCAACAACGGTGACCCCAAGCATTACAATGAGGAATTAACTTGTGTGTTCAACAAAACCCTAGCTATCTTAGACTATATTAGCTCATGAATGTGCTCGTCTTTCCCATGTAAACCGGGTGGAAGAGTGGCTTATAACTCCACCAGATCTTAGGGACATTGTAGACATCGATTGTAACCGATTCATGGCTAATATATGAAGCTCTGGTTGCCCCCTCCCCCAACCCTTCACCCCCCAAAAAAAAAAAAAAAAAAAAATAAAACCTAGCTAGATTAGACTATATCTTAATGTTACATGCATCCAAAACAAAGGATGGAAAACAAGTTTGAAGTATCGAGTATAGCTATAGCATGCTTTGCAATTTGGAACCGGTTCCATTTGTACAAGAAGCGACCCTTTATATCATCAAGTAACATGTATATAAATCTCCGATACCACTCTCATCAGTAACTCTGGGAAAAAAAATTATGTCTCATTGTACCCCATTAAAATCCGAGTTCCATACTGAAAAAGGCTACTCTCTCCACTCCAAATTATAAGTCGCTTTGACTTATTTGGTACATCCATTTTGTGATGCATCTAGATATAATAATATGTCATCCATAGCAAAATGGATGAACCAAAAAAATCAAAGTGACTTATAATTTAGAATGGAGAGAGTATTCATCATCTAGATATTTTTTAAGAAACATGTGAAGCCTCTCTGCCGCCTGTCCCCCTGCCTCCCAAAAAAAAAATCTCATTGTCCAGAGGAGCCTCTCTACCACCTGTTCCAAAACCATAAGTTCTCCTAGGGAGGTAGTCTAAGCAATTGTTGATAGAAATATGTATAGGTAACTTTCATGCTTCAACCTAAACATTTTTAAAACATATTAACAATGAGAAGTTCTGAAATCCAGAAACTATTGATTTCCATAGCAAACAATGCATGCATGTTTGGCCTTGAACAACTATGCATACATACCTTAGTTGGCTTTTATAGTAGTGAACTCCACCAGATCTTAGGGACATTGTAGACATCGATTGTAACCAATTCATGGCTAATATATGAAGCTCTGGCTGCAAACACCCCCCTCCCACCACCACCACCCAAAAAAACCCTAGCTTAATTCTACATGCATCCAAAACAAAGGATGTAAAACAAGTTTGAAGTATCAAGTATAGCTATAGTCTGCTGCAATTTGTAACTGGTTCCATTTGTACAAGAAGCGACTCTTTTTATCACCAGCATGTATATAAATCTCTTGATATGTTATTAATATTTTTCCACTCCCATCAGTAACTCGGGGAAAAAAAAATTCTGTCTCGTTGTACCCCATTAAAATTCGAGTTTCAAACTGGAAAAAAAGCTACTCACTCCGCTCCAAATTATAAGTCGCTTTGACTTATTTGGTATATTCATTTTGTGATGCATCTAGATATAATAATATCTCTAGATCCATAGCAAAATGGATGAACCAAAAAAGTATAATTTAGAATGGAGGGAATATTCATCGTCTAGATATTTTTTTAAAAAAACATGTGAAGCTAGCCTCTCTGCCAGCTGTCCCCTGCCTCCCAAAAAAAAAAAAATCTCATTGTCCAGAGGAGCCTCTCTACCACCTGTTCCAAAACCAAAAGTTCTCCTAGAGAGGTAATCTAAGCAATTGTTGATAGAAATATGTAGAGGTAACTTTCATGCTTCAACCTATACATTTTTTAAAACATACTCCCTCCGTCCCAAAATAAACGACGTTGCGCTTCCCGAGAAACATCTGCCGGCAATTATATATTAAAATAGAATTAATATTTATATTACATAATTAGTATCATTGGAAAGATCTTTTGGTCTAGTTTTTTTAACAAATTTATTTGGAGATTTAAATCTTCTACGTATTTTCTACAAATCAAGTCAAACTTGTGGCATAAAAACCCAAAACGTCGTTTATTTTAGGACGGAGGGAGTATTAACAATGAGAAGTTCTGAAATCCAGAAACTATTGATGTCCATAGCAAACAATGCATGCATGTTTGACGCCAGAACAACTATGCATACCTACCACAAAAACGAGCTTCCTAATAAGCCTAGCAAAAAAAAAAAATAAAAAAATCAAGAAAGCTTGGATACCGTGCAGAGAGGTGCAGAAGCACACACACCTACTGAGTACTCACTGTCTACTGACCTACCCACCAAATTAGTCTCATCTAGGGCTGTGCGTGCGCCTTCTCATCTCCCTATCATACCTACTCAGTCAAATGTCACGGAGCGCGATGATGATCCGGCTCAGTGGGCCCTCTTTCTCTCTCCTCCTCATATAAACCAGATCGACACCTGCAGCGTTGCCATCATCGAACGCGAAGAAGATTCAGAATTCAGACATGGGGAGGTCGCCGTGCTGCGAGAAGGCTCACACGAACAAGGGCGCCTGGACCAAGGAGGAGGACCTGCGTCTCATCGCCTACATCAAGGCTCACGGCGAAGGCTGCTGGCGGTCGCTCCCCAAGGCGGCCGGCCTGCTGCGCTGCGGCAAGAGCTGCCGACTCCGGTGGATCAACTACCTCCGTCCCGACCTCAAGCGTGGCAACTTCACCCAGGAGGAAGACGAGCTCATCATCAGGTTTCACGGGCTCCTCGGAAACAAGTACGTTTACATACGGTACTGATGATCTCAGTACGTAGATTTTCAGAGAGATTGGTTGGTGAAATTACTAAACCGTGCATGAAACAGGTGGTCTTTGATCGCCGGGCGGCTGCCGGGGAGGACGGACAACGAGATCAAGAACTACTGGAACACGCACATCAAGCGCAAGCTCATCGCCCGCGGCATCGACCCCAAGACGCACAGACCGCTCGATGTCTCCACCACCTCCGGTGCCGCGGCAGAAAGCAGCCATCGCCGCCAGGACCAGGACCACCTGCTATCAGCGCGGTCCAGCTGCTCGCCGGAGAGCAGCGGCGACGACGATGGCAGCACATCTGCTGATCCACACGATGGTGGCATCGACCTCAACTTATCCATAAGCCCGCCGAGGCAACCGCCTTCGCCATCACCGTCGCCACTGCTGACGAGGCAAGAAGCAACAAACAGTAGTGAAACAGCAACTACACCTAAAAGAGAGTGGTACAAGCTCCTCATCTGCTGAGAGGAAAACAATATGCTTGTGCTTGAATCGCCTGGGTTTGCTGGGCACTGAGAGATGCACCTGCACTGATATATGATACATAGCTATTAGCTTAGTTATCTTCTTATTCCTTAGCTTTGAGGCAGGGAGATCAACCATGGTCGACTCACCGGCCAGTCGTTTAAATATTTAGGGCACATGCATGCATGCATGATGCTGAAATCAGTGATTTCCGCAGAGCGCGCTATCTATCATCATTTGATGATCGTGAACATGTCGATCTGCTCCCGTTCTTTGCAAGTCGTTCTTCACTAAAATCTATATATGCCACTTTGATCTTTCCAACGCTTGTGATGCAAACTAATGTTGCTCTGCTAGTCCTATCTGTGTAATAGCCTTAGCTTGCTTTCTTCTTTTCCATTGACGTCGAACTCTTTAGTCCATTACTAGAATCGCAGACTCCTTTGTGGCATCTTCTAGATCAGTGTAGGAAAAGCAACAGAACTCCTACAAGAGTCCGATCCCTCGTAATTAATCGATCACAAACAATTAATTCACTAGTACATATTTGAGGTTATTTTTGCTAGTTTCTCCATGGATTGTACCTTGAATCCTTGAATCGTCGCTATGTACACTCTGGGTACAAGCCTAGCTTTGAATTCCGACACCGGTAGCCAAGATGCATTGATGCTTATTGACCCTTCCAATGTAGTGTTTTGGATATCGTTCGGCCAAAAAAATCGGTGCCCAGCGATAGAAATGAATATCGGGAATTTTGGCGATTATCGAGTTTTTTTATCGCTGCAAAGATGTCCAAACTGACTTTAAAGAAATAACAAAATTTGTTCAAAATTTGAATTTCGCTGATTATCGGGCCGATATAGCTTAATATTGGGCCTGGCCGATAGAAACGAATTTCGCCGATTATCAGGAATTTCGGTCCGAAATTCTGAACCCTTGAATGAATCACCTCTTGCTAAGCATGTGCAGCTTTGCGCGCTTACTGTTAACTGAAGACAATATGCCACATCTCCATTCTGTTCCAAAACTTTGAAGGGACCAGGGGGCCACCTTGGTGCACAACGGCAAGGGTTACTCTACTGCCATTTATTTTTGAATAAGAATTGGAATTTAGTACTTGTGTGCTCTTAAATGAATGGAATAATACACGTTCCATCTTCAAAATATTAATATATGAGCATTCTTCTTCAAATAACGTAATTTGTATCATATATGCCATATTTAGAACAAGTAGTATATATCTTGAATGGAGTCTTATGTCAGTAACAGGACATACAATAGTCTGAATTTGCGAGATGAGTTGTTAATTGTGAAGTGTAGATGAATTCGTGAATTGTCAATCTCTTTTTATTAGCACCAGTATCAGAACATAGTTATTAGCACCAGTAAGGTACCTGTTATTCCCACAGGCAAGTACAAGCATTGATATATTTTTTTTTTTTTTGATATAGTCACATTCTTATCCATGCCCACCAAATTGCAACCAATATAGGGATACTAGCTCAATTCTGATGTTGGGTCAAGCTCCTAGCTTATTTTAATTAGCGAGTAGGTTTAGAACACAAATATTGTAACAAAATTTTCCAAATGGCGCTTGACACCAACCCATCTGCACCATGGAACATTTCTGATTGGAATTATGTTTCTACTCTGTTTGGTCTTTATTTGAGGCATCATTATGGACGGTACGTTGTCAATCGTCATACCCACACTACAAATGTTGCAATTGCTGCTGAAAAAAGAACAAACAGGAATTAATTCACCACATTTTACCTTTCACTTCGACTAGCTAATACACCAGACACAACCTAAAACAGAGTGCCGGACTAATATAACTAGTAATATAAAAGTCCAAAAATCCACTGTGGTGAAATGTTAGAGACGAATAGAACCATCGCCCATAGCTTATATCTCGAGCATATACATCTTATGTGAGATAGCTTTTTAGCATTGCTTTTTGTGTTGTTTACCATGCGTGTCACAACACAACGAAATTAAGTTTCGACCGCGTGGTGGGAAAAAAATCTCAAGCATATATAGCTTATGTGAGATATTGGATTGAACTATTTGCGTGCTTAAAAATCATATGGTGAGGTGGCCTGCTGATGGTTAATTGGTTTAAATATCAGTTCAACAGGTACACACCTTTTTTCAGTTAGGTACAGTTGTGATGCCATGACAAAGATCTGCCTGAGCTGCTTTTTCTTGTACGTGCTGATCGATCACAACCAACCCTAGCTAGCTATCTAGCTACCGATCTTCTAGAAAGGTTTAGTGGCCTGCTTAGTGCACCTTCCATCTTTTGATGTAACATGTAGTGAGATTCTTCATCTTTCTTTTGAGAGCAGTACATCAACTAATATAAAGTACTGTTCATGATCTCAAGTCTACAAAAACAACTGTTAAGTTTGCCTCATCATCATTGATCTTGCACCTTTTTTCATGATGTTTTATTACCTGCTAGTCATCTAGGCAGGGTTACACAATATCTATGCTCTACTACTCAAACCTTCTGACTCAATTGAGAAACAATATATAGTTCGGCGAGTTCTAGATGATGGAGCCTGATCAGTAAACTTGTTTTCCTTTTGTTTTCAGCCATCTGAGCCATGATTGCTGCATGTATCAATTACTTTTTGAAGCTAAGCAATGATTTTTCTTCTCAAAATATATAATCACGATGCATGTAATTACCATTTGTTATATATATATATCTCCACTACACTTTAGCATGTACAAAATGAATCACGGGATCTTATAGCCACCTCTGATGTTTCAGTCGATCAGATAAGGACACAATTTTTTTTTTCTCGAACAGATAAGGACAAGTCTATTTTACCATTGGTAGGGAAGCCACTGGGTGTGGGGCCACCTGCCCACCTTAGCTTCTAGAAGGTGAAGGCCCACACACATATAGAACTTTTTCAAGAAAGAGTGACTAATTAAGCTTTTGTCCCAGCCTATTGAAAGGACAGTAGAGATTTTTTAGAAAGATGATGTAGGGGCAGCTAGCTGACGTGCATAGAGAAAGGTAGTATAGTGCAAGCAGAAGCTGGGGTGCTCATGCAAAGGAGCTACCTACGCACTATGGATGGTTGTTCATAAGAGGCTGAGTGGTGTCATTGTGCTACCAACCACCAACTACCACCGCCAAATGTAAGATGACCATCGCAATCGCCATCAAAATTCTGTTTACTGACCAAACACTTATTTTTTTTAATGGAAGGATTAATAGTATATATCAAACATTTCCTAGTGGAGAAATTTTTCTCAGGTATATATACTATATATATAATTTTCTAGTGAAAAAATCACGTTTGTAACATCTTAGTTTAGAACTTAATCAGGCGCGTGCAACCGTGCAGAGAAAACTCCGACGAAGTTAGGATTCTCTCTGCTCCAATGGTTGGTACATAGAACAAAAACAAAAAGGTTGTCCAGTAGAGAAGCCTAGACTTCGACGAGGAAATTCATTTGAGCTTTTACCAAAAATTATTTCCCATTATACATAAATATATTCAAATCTGAATCGTTAAATTTTTAATTATATTTTGTATGTGTATGCTTATATAAATTTATTTGTTTTTATTCTTGGTCTGAAAGGGGGTCTAACTAAAGGAAGAAGAACACGAATAGTAAGATAAATGTTTTTACCAACTTCCAACAACGTGCCTCAGCCAGTTAGTATAGTTGTGTAGCATTTTCATTTCTGAAATGACTCTGGTTCTTGCATAGCAAGTAGCAACTCAACAGGTGTCAAGAATTTAGATTAATTTTCTAAGAATTTCCAACGATGAGATATGACAAGGATTGGACATGTGGAAAAGTACTTGGCATTAGTTTTCTCAAGCGTAGCTATAGCCTATATATAGGAATGATAGTCCTATTGGAGCGACAAAGACAAATGAGGACGCTTAGTCCCTGACTTGGTATCATGAAATGCCAAATGCATAGACACAATTGACAAAGATCCGGTTAGGTTAGGTGTTAGTAAAGATTGATAAGGACTTAATTTCTAATCTTTTATGTAATTTTTATATGATGCCATTATGCCATGAAGATTAATTACTTTGTTTGTTTTATATGTTTTTATTTAGTCTACGAGGGTAAAATGTGGAGGCAGAGAAAGGCTATATATTTAGACAATTGCACAAGTAATAGTACACGCCATAGTTGGCTTTATTATATCTGTATGTACCATTTTGGAAGAGATTGGTTTTGTATAATGTCTTTTGACTATTAAAAAAAAGTACCTAAGGGACACTTCAATATATTATATATAAGATAGCTACATATATATATAATTCCACATAAATATTTTGCCTATGTAGCAAAAATGATCTATGTCATGTACTTAGTTCCTTTGTGGTGAAAGACAGGTCCCAAGTGAGATTTTGGGAGGATAAGTGGTTGAGAAAATTACCACCGAGAGAGAGCAAATTATCCTTGTTTATGCAACGTTACTAGCTGCAAGCATACTACTTTAGCTAAGGTCTTTAGTACATCACTTCTAAACATTTCATGGAAACGTGATTTGATTTGACCCAAATTAGTCGTGCGGAATGACCTTCTTCGTAGAATTTCTACACCACCTTTGGAGTGAATCTATCTCGAAATCTATCGATTGGAAAGAGGATTCCCAAAGAAGCCTTAAAAAGGAAGGGCTTAGAGGCATTTGTAAGGCTTTTAGAAGGTCATGATGTCTTCACGACGCTCTCATTGTCACATAGAAATGGCACCTCATCAAATTTATAATCCCATAATCCAACAAAAAAGTTGCTCTCATCCATAAGCTAGCGATATTGTGCACAACAACTTCCCACGAAACCTCAGCCATTGATAGTGCAACCGAGTTTTGCTTCTTTGAGGACCATGACATTAAGTGATCTTACAATTAATTGATATGTGCCCGATGTGCTCTTCCTATATACCATCATACACCTATTTTGCAATGGAAATCTTTACCGGGAATACCATTCAACAAAGCTTACAACTTCCCCAAATAAAGTTATCAGTTCTAAGGTAGAGATCAACGGTTCTATCAAAGTCCGTCTTGAAAGTTGGTCAATCTCACGGAAATCATTTTTTGAGGCACCAAGCTTTTCCTACTGCATCTATAAGTGCCTCAATTTTTTTTAGAGACCACTAGAAAGCCCAAACACCTCTAAAAATCCATGTTTGGAAATGGTTAGGCTTTCTAGCTGCCACTAGAGAAATGGATTTCTAGAGGTGGTTGGCAATTTTACCGCATCTAAAAGTAGGTGCAACATAGTAAAATTTATAACTTCTCTTGATAAAGTTGGATGATGAAAAAATTTATATCAGAGTTATAGTACTAAAAAAAATCTACAACTTTATATGTAGTTGATGACATTTCCATTTACAATACTTGAAGGGCTACAAATTTGGGTTTAAGTTTAATGACATTGAATGATGAAACAATCTGAACTGAAGTTAAACTACTCGAAGTTGCCTGCAATTTTATATAGCTGACTACTTTTCATTTAAAATCATCATTACCCTAAAATTCAGTTTTTCTTTTGTTAGATGTTTAAATTCATTTTAGCTTTTCAGAATACTTTCAATGGAGAATGACCTAGCTAAACCGAAGTTGTAGAACTCGAAGAGGTATGCAACTTTGTAGTTGATGACTTGTTCATTTAAATTCATTTAGTGCATAAAATGTTTATTTAAAATTCAGTGATCCCGGATGGAGAAAATACCTAAGCTAAATTTTAGTACTCAAAGTGATGTAAAAAATAAGTTTAGTTTTTATTAATTAATACTTAGGGACGACTAGGTTTTGGCCTACCTTAAATCTGATTTCTAGAATTTGGATAACCAATTTCTAGAAATACACATGTGGAGGTAGAACAAATAGGCGTATTTATAAATCGTTTCCAACCACCTCGAAAAAACGCCTTTTGGATTGGGTAACTAAAACTTTAATCACCCTTGTTTTGGTCACTTTTAGTCACTTTACTTCAAAATAGGAGTGACTAAAATCCAAGAGGTGACTAAAATTAAGAAATCGAGGGTACCCCAACTTTTATATTTTAGTCGGTGACTAAAGTTTAGTCACCTAACTAAGAATCCAAACACCTTTGAGTGTAGTAGTGGAAATGCCCACAATTGGAGAGGGACGGGAAATACGGCTCGATCGTTGGGCACGTGTGCTTTCGGATGGAGGGCGGGGATGAAGAGAAATAAGTTTATCTTTTATAATATAATATAGCTAGCACTGTTGTGTCAAACACTCTCAACCCACCAAAAACAAGGTTGATATCGTGACGATGCCAGTGTCCAGTTATGTATAGCATTTGTTGTGGTTTAACCCATTAATGAGACGCAGCATCATTTATATTTTTCTAAATGTTGCTATCACAGCCGCCTTGGGGAGGGGCGGCAATGACGGTGTTGGCGGCGGCTTGGGGTGGTGGTGCTAGGGTTGGAGGGCGGCGGCGGCGGCGGGGCGGTGGCACAAGGGCGCCGGGCTTGGGCGGTGGTGGTGTGAGGGGGAGAGTGGCGAGGGGCGCGGCGCAAGGGGGTAGTGGCGAGAGAGTTGGGGAATATTTTCTTTATTTGCTTGTCCCTAAAAGATTACACCCTCTTTGTTTATATAGCTCTCCTATGAGACTTGTAACTCAAGCAATCTCTAAAGGTTTCGTTATATTCGGAACACCTTTTACAAGCAAACCCTTATTATTTTCCTAATAGGAGATTTTCTTATAGATTGGAATATCCCATTCACACCAAAAATCTAATCCTAATCGAATACGAGAGACGACATGGGAAGCGGTGGCGGCAGCGGCGCCAGCCTCTGGGCCCTTGGCGTGCCCCACATCTGGGCGGATTTGGCCGGTTGGGCGCGCCTACCCCTTCTGGCGGCCGGGCTTCTATCGTAACATGCGCCTAACGTTCGGCGAGGCGACACATCCACGTGTCGGCTAATCGACCAAGTAGAAGTGTAGGCCATCGCGATGAGTGGTGCAGTGTCACTTATTAGATACCATAGCCTGAGGTTACCCATCCCATCGTGGAACTTGTTGACGAAGAAGGCATCATCGTCGAAGGAGAACTCAAAGTGCAGCTGCCCGAAGTCGATGGAGAAGTGGTAGTTGAATGGCGGGCGCACATCCGGCGTGTCGAGTCCTGCCACTGCCATGGAGGCGCCCCTCATGACCCCTATGAGGTAGAGCGTCTGCAGGGATGTCGAGGGTCTCGGGATGGAGTAGACTGTACCAACCTCCACCTGCATGTGTATGTGCCTATAGAAAGCATGCCACATCGAGGAGGCAGACATAAGTGAAGTAAGCGGCCATAGAGGAGGTCGCTCGCGGTCTGCACAATCCAGCTGAGCTAGGGAAAGCCGCCGCCCAATGAGTCTACGGTCATGTCGTCAATGTGGATGAACTCGTTGCCATTGTCATCGAAGAGAAGGATCGTGGCGTCGTGCATGTTGACATCCGGTCGCCGCCCCATGAGCAAGATGCTTGCGGGGGAAGGCGTGTTGGTTTGGAGTGAAGTCGGAGATGAAAGCCCCTTTGCAAGAGCATGTGCGGGAACTCCTTGCTGCAGTAGGAGATCTTACAGGAGGGTGGAAGATCCGAAACATAGTAACAGTAGGTGTACCTGACGATGCCGTTGTACAATGTCCACTCCGGTGCTGCCTCTTGCACCTCGATGGTTGTTGATATTATCTGGAGGTCTGGGTTCATCAAGGTGGCAAGACGGAGCTCAGTGAGAAGGTCGAGGGCGTCCATGGTCACAACATGTTGCTGCGGTTGGTATAGGGGCGCCGAGAGCACCGTCGGTGTAGCGTGTCGTGAAATTTTGGAGTAGGGGCGTCGAAGCCTGGCTGGCGAAGTTGCCTCGTGCATACAGCGTGGCTCCTCCCTTTGAACTGCCTCTCAAAGAGGTGAGCAGAGAAACCAACGAAGAGGTGCACGCAGTGAAGTGGGCTCGGAAGTTCTAGGCGCCTAGCATAGTCCTCGAAGGTGTTGATGTAGTCGTTGAGGGTACCATCCTGCCTTGGTGGTGCTAGGCTGTCCCGTCGTGTTGTCGTCGACTAGAGGCCCGGTCGCGCTTTGAGAAAGCGCATGAAGATGTCCCATGCCTCCAACGGCCTTCTCTGGTCATCCGAAGGAACCAAAGGTGTGCCACACGTGAGATAGCGAGAACAACGGTGGAACTCGGGATAGAGCTCATGTTGTAGCGCGAAAAATGTCTCCATCTTGTCGATCCAGGCTGCGGATGGTCGGTGTCGTTGTATGTCGGTGGTGTCAAGCGAATCGCGATTTTTAGGGTGGGGCGCCGGGCCGGTGGCTCCCGAGCAGAGGTGGCCCTTGCGATCGTCCTCCTTGGTGATTGAGGATCACCCGTAGACATTGCAGATTGATCTCATCTTTAGCTTGGGACGAGTCGATGGCGGGGTCGGTGGTGCCGTCGTTGACGCCTAGGGTGGCGCCATGGATGATGGTGCGCCATCAAGCATGTCGGATTCCGTCGTCGGCGTCGGGGAGGAGGGAGGTAGATCGTAGTGTTGATGTAGGCGTTCTCCATGCGTTGAAGACGAGCCTTGATCTCGTCGAGCGGTAGATCGATCCTCTCGACGTTATCCTCCGGGAGACGCTTGAGGGCCATGAAGAAATCGTATGTCTCGAAAGCCATCGGTGGTGGGAATCGTCCTGGTCTCCAAATACCATGTATCACAACCGCCTTGGGGCAGAGAGTTGGGGGGGATTTTTTTTATTTGCTTGTCCCTAAAAGATTACATCCTCCTTGTTTATGTATCCCTCCTATAGGGGCGTGTAACTCGAGCAATCTCTAAAGGTTTCGTTATATTTGAACACATTTTACAAGCAAACTCTTATTCTTTTCATAATATGAGATTTCTTTATAGATTGGAATATCCCCTTCACACCAAAAATCTAATCCTAATCGAATACTGAAGGCGACATGGGCATCGGTGGCGGCGGCACCAACCCCTTTGGGCGCAAGCGTGCCCCCTCCTGGGTCGGCGTGGCGGTTGGGCCGGGCTTGTACTGTGACAGTTGCATTGGTATTTTTTGTTCTCCTAATTAGTAAGCCGTATCTTGTTTGCACGTAAGAGATATCTTGGAGTGATTCGATCTCCCGCCATTTTCACTAGCCTCTAAACTTGATGATGTGGTAGGTGAGACCATGAGATACAGCTAAGGTGGCGCCATCCGGCATCTTCTTGCAGCAATAATAGGCTAGCTTCAGGGACCATGCAGGGCACTCACTAGGATTTGAATTATTACAACATAGTTTTTTTATGAAAACTTGCAAGCCAATTTAGATCTTTATTTATTGGTGAAACTAAATAATTAAGTTTTAGCAACAACAGTTTTAATAATCATGAAGTTTGATTACACAGTCTTTTGTTTTTAGTGGGAAACACAAAGTATGATCTTTAACTTAGTTGAGATGTTTATTATTATAAAGGCAACGTATCGGGTGTAAATCAACCTCTTCATTGAACCATGCAAACTTATAATCTAGGCCACAAGATGTTGATTAAGGGGCACGGGAGATTAGGTAATTTTAGATTAGCCATCTGTTCTTAATCATACTTTTATAAATCCCCCTCCCACTCCCCCGTGCGAACATCCAATATATAGACCAAATTAGAAGTTTACACAGTTACATGAAGAGTCCTATAGACCAAATTAGAAGTTTACACAGTTACATGAAGAGATTGGTTTACACTAGGTACGTTCCCAATCACTTAGAATTTTTGATTTTTTAAGACAAAGATAGAATTTTAGATCTTTATCTGTAAATGATTTATGCTTTTGGTTGAGAGAGGGGTAGCCAGTAAGTAGAAGAGAGAGAAAAAAATATTATCTAGATATAAGAAATCTGAACTTTAAAGAAATAGATCTAAGATAAAAAAATGTAGTTACCATTGTGTGGTTAATTCCGTGTGGTGTGAGACATCACTTGAGGTTTTGACATTTCTCACTACCCTGAAGATGCTTCTCGGCAGCGTTCGGAATTGATATATGTTGGACAAAAAGAACGTCACACTAACCGAAAAGAAATGCTGAAAGAGGCAGATACAGTGGTACAGTACTGTGCCTGCTACACTAGTGTCTCTCGCAGCGTGCATCAAAAAAGGAACAAAATAAGCCTGGATTTTGGTGAAGCTGCAAAGCTAGCAAAATTAAGTGAGTCATCATCATAAATATTTTGTCTCAAAAATTAAGAGAGGCCGCAGGGTTCGTCATGCAAGGTCAAATTAATCTTACAGTGCCCAAATCTGATGATCGAACAACAGACATGAGCTCTAATTCGCTCTCAGACACACTCTCGATCTCTTTAGATCTTCCGGGAAGAAGAAGACGAGGAGGTGCTAGTGCTAGCTAGTTGGCGGTGGCCGGCGATGACGGTTGGCTCGACGGTGGGCTTAGGGACAAGTTGAGGTCGATGCCGCCGCCGTCGCCGCCAAATTGGTGCTGCACGGAGCCGGACGTGCTGTCATCGTCGCTGCTGTCTCGCGAGCCGCAGCTGGACCGCACTACCACCTCCTTGTCGTCGCCAAGGTGGCGATGGCTGCTTGGCACAGAGGCCACGGCGGCGGGGGCAGCGGCCGCGGAGGCTACACTCGCCGGCTGGTGCGTCCGTGGGTCGATGCCACGGGCGATGAGCTTGCGCTTGATGTGCGTGTTCCAGTAATTCTTGATTTCGTTGTCCGTCCGTCCCGGCAGCCTGGCGGCGATCAACGACCACCTGTGCATTTCATCGTGAATATAAGAATCTTTGTAAAATAACTAAATAAACATAGTATTAATTCCTGCAGTTGAGACTTGAGAGTGAGTCTGAAATTTGGGATGGATCGATCTATGATCGTACTTGTTTCCGAGGATCTGGTGGAGCTTGATGATGAGTTCGTCCTCCTCATGGGTGAAGTTGCCGCGCTTGAGGTCGGGGCGGAGGTAGTTGATCCACCGGAGTCGGCAGCTCTTGCCGCAGCGCAGCAGGCCCGCCGCCTTGGGGAGCGACCGCCAGCAGCCTTCGCCGTGGGCCTTGATGTAGGCGACGAGCCGCTGGTCCTCCTCCTTGGTCCAGGCTCCCTTGTTCGTGTGCGCCTTCTCGCAGCACGGCGACCTCCCCATGCTCGCTTTCGCTGCTGCCGATCGAGCTGATCTAGCTACCTGGCTCAAGTGCTCAACTACTACCTGAACTGCAGCGATGGATGGATACATGTGGAGGAGACGAGACGAGAGAAAAGATGGAGGCAGCTGCGTTTATAAGAGAGAGAGAGAGAGAGAGAGGAGGGAGGGAGGGGGCCGGTGCGCATGCGCTGGAAGACATTTGACCGGGTAGGTAGGAGGAGGAGAGAGACGGACGGAAGGGGAAGAGTGTGAGTAACTGCTAAGCCCTAGCAAGGGATGGAGCTTAGTGTGGTGGGTAGGTGGGCGGGCAGCTTCGCCGCTGCACTCACTCTCGTCGTCGTCCTCGATCGTCCTGCTCCGCCTGGTGCTCGTCCTCTTGGGCGTTTTGTTAATGACAATAGTGCTCTCTCCTGACCAAGGATTTGGGATTCGGCCCGAATTTCCCGAAATTCGGTGAAATTCGTCAAATTCGGACAGGCCCGAATAATTGTTGTCTCGGGCAAATTAATTCGGCCCAATTTGAATTTTTGGCCCGGCCCAAGATCCATAGAAGCCTGCAAATACCTCCCTGTTGGTATAAAAGCACGAACCCTGCTCTGGAAACCCTAGGGTTTCATATTTCCTCTCCACTTCGTCTCTGGCTGGCGGCGGCGGCTCGCTAGCGCGGGCGCGCGCCCAGCGACCGTGAAGTGCCGGCGATCTCTGATTCCCTCCACTCCAGTCGACCTCCACTCCTCCCCATCGTCTCCCCTTCCACTCCTCTCCTCCCTAGCAGCCTCCAATCCTCCATTGCAACCAAATCCTCGACCTACTGGTACGTATTTTCCTCGATCCATGATGTGCGATTTCTGGTGTATGTTCTTTCGTCCGTGATGTGCGATATCTGCTGTATGGCACCTCAATGATCTGGTGTTTTTCTTGATCGACACTTTTGGGTGCAGATCTTGCTCATGGAGAGTAGCCTTCTCCGCCGTGGGGCGGGTACCAGTAGCAGCGCCGTCAACCAGATGAGGGCTATGGGTGGTGCAACTAGTGGCCACGCAAGGGCTGGATCTCCGCCGGCAGCAAGGGCTGCATCTCCGCCGGCAGCAAGGGCTGCATCTCCACCGACAGTAGCTTCCCAAGGTATATGTGAAAACAGAGTACCTCTGATTTGTTCTATCTAGAATTCTTTATGCCAAGTATGAAATGATGACTGATGCTCCAGTTAATTTGTCAAGTAATTCTTTTACTTAGTGATGGCTGATGGTTTGATGAAGTGGTGAAGTTTATTTTTTATCAGGTTCTGTTTTTCTATTTTTTTTTTCCAAAACTGATGGGTGATTTAGCTACCTATTTATCATACTGATTGTATATAATTTTGTTCTTTAGGCTTTTTTTTATTAAATGTTGTATGATTGAAAGTAACTTGCATTGGTTAGATAATTTATCTCTTAAATTTCCATGTTTTGTATTGCTGATATCTTGCTTGGGGAGTTAATTTGTCAAGTAATTCTTTTACGTAGTGATGGCTGATGGTTTGATGAAGTCGTGAAGTTAACTTTTTATCAGGTTTTGTTTTTTCTATTTTTTTCCAAAACTGATGGGTGACTTTGCTACCTATTTAGCATACCGATTGGATTTAATTTTGTTCTTTAGGCTTATTATTTTTATTAAATGTTGTATGACTGAATGTAACTTGCATTGGTCTAAATGTTGTAGGCCATAATGATGGAAACATTAACAAGGTGTGGATGCATGGCACAAAGCTTACTGGCCAAGGTTTCAAATGTGGGTATTGTGGGACTGTAAACAAAGGTGGAGGTGCAACCAGGTTTAGGGACCATCTTGGTTGTATTGTTGGTGAAGTGAAGTCATGCACCAATGTGCCTAGAGATGTGCGAGGATGCGATGAGGGAATTGCGGAAGACATCAATGGAGAATAAAAAGAGAGAAAAAGGAACGTATGCTCAGGTTGGAGAGAGATCTCATGCAAGGGGTGCAAGGACGAGGAAGTGATTGACCTTGCAAGTGATGAAGAAGACCAAGTCCGTTTGAATATTAGGCGGCGGTTGGGAGACAAGAACCTTTCTCGTGCAATAGAGAGGAGATGTGGGAGTGGCAAAGGTGTCCGTGTTTCTATTGGTAAAAGTAGTGTCACAGCCTACTTTGACAAGGATATGGCACGCAACAAAGCACTGCGTGCAGCCTAGAATTGACACTTTGTACTTCAAGTGGGATCTAGAGAGAAGCTTGGTCAGGCATGGGCAAAGTTTTTCCATGCGAATGACATTCTTGGGCTGAAAGCTGATTGCCCGTACTTTTCGCGGTGCAATTAGGCTTACTCGGCGGCTAGGGCCTACAGCCACAGATCCCTACATCTCATGGAATTGACGGGGAATTCTTGGAAGCAAACTTTGAGGAAGCCGAAAAGTCCCTTGAACTATTCAAGCAAGGTTGGCGGCAAAGTATGGTGTGACTATCATGTGTGATTCATGGACGGGACCTACCGGCATGGCCATCATCAACTTCATGGTGTATTGTAATGCACGCATGTTCTTCGTGAAGTCGGTTGATGTATCCGCCACAAGCAAAGTGCCGGTAAGTTGTTATTCTTATTTATTTTTGTCCATCTCTCCTTTTTAAGTTTTATTCCATGTTAAGCCGAATGTATTTACTTACTGTTAGTAACATGCTTGTAGCTGTATATTGAAAAGCACTTGTGTCTATTGATGGCTGTTAGAATGTTAGATGGGCTAAATGTAATTTCTTTGCTAAATGTGTTTACTGCTGCAGTTAGTTTCTACTACTTAGCTGCTGCTTGTAACATGTAATTTATTTCTACTATATTTTGCTATGCAGATTTTATCGTCGGGGAAATTAGAAAGGTGGTTGACAATATTGGTGTGAATTGGTAGTTCAAATTGTCACCGACAATGGGGCAAATTACAAGAAAGCATGTGAGAAGCTAATTGAGGAACCCAAATACAAGCATATTTTCTCGCAGCCATGTGCAGCTCACACTATCAATCTGATGTTGAAGGACATTGGCAAGTTCGAAAGGTTGCTAATGTTGTTAAAAGTGCCAAGATTATACGTAGGTTCTGTACAATCATAACGAGGCTACATGATGAGATGAAGAAGAAGATTGGTGGCGAATCGATAAGGCCAAATGCTACTCGCTTTGAACGTATTTATGTTCCTCCGGAGTTTCCTTGATAGGAAAGAAAATCTTAGAGCTTGGATGGTTTCACAAGATTGGAAGGAGAGTGATTGGAAGGCTGAGGAGCACTATGAGTACTGCTTGAATCTGTCTCACAAGTTCTACATGGTGGTCGGCACGCGAAGTGGGTAGTGGATGCACTAAAACCACTCTACTTGGTGCTGCGATATTCGGATACACGAAGTCATGTACACTTTCGGGGTTCAAACCTAGAATGATGGCAGCCATACAAGCAATGGAAGTTCAGCTTGGCATTGGATCAAGGCAGTTTGATCGGTTTATGAGTAAGGTGACAATGAGGGTTAACAATATGGAGAAAAACACATTAATGGTTGCGGTATTGATACTACTACTCAATTTCATTAATACATGTCTAGTATTTCCATAAAAATCTGACTCTTGCTCACCTTTTTATGTAGCTGCTGCTCTTGATCCTGAGACCCATTACAAGCACAACTTTTGCAGCAAACCAGAATATTCTTTAGCACTAACAGATGCAATAGAGAAGATGGCACAAACATCGATGAAGCTGTTCAGGCAATCAAGGAAATATCAGTCTTTCGAGAGTGCCTTGGGAGGTTCAATCGCCCCATAGCACGTCTTTGGAGCATCGACTATGTCCCCATGTAAGTCTCATGTGGCTGCACCTTTTTTTTCTCTCAATAATATGGCGCTGGACTGTAGCTGGACCTTTTTTTTCTCAATAATAAGGTGCTGGCTGCTGCTGCTGCACCTCTCTCAATTTACTATAATGACAGACAGTATGCTACAGCGGTAGCTTAATGCTATAAATTGTTGAATCTCTTACATGTCAAATACTAATTCACTATTTAGTTACATGTCTATTAGATTGTTGAATCTGTGTTCTCCTTGTGGCTGACTTTCATTCTCATTTTGGTAGCTGATTGGTGGTTCCAGTTTGGAGGAGAAGTTCCTACTTTGCAAAAGTATGCATTACGTATTGTTTCCCAATGTGTGTCATCTAGTGGTTGTGAGAGAAATTGGAGCACTTTTGCACTAGTGCATACAAAAAATTAGGAACAAGCTTGGTTATGACAAGTTGCATAAACTTGTGTATGTGCATTATAACTTGAAGGAGCGTATCCGAGAGGGACGGTGGATACCGCCGAGAAAGACAAGGAAGTTGATCCATGTTCTATGATGTTAGATGCTGCAATTTTTGATGAGAAGAATCCAATATGGGACTGGTTAGATAGATCTATGAATGATGTAGGCCCTAGTTTGGCTGATGCGTGTGTCGAAGCCAGCTAGGCAATTCATCTAATGGAAAGAGGGCTAGGATGGACCTGGATGAGATTGAGTTTGAGTTGGGGAGAGTGATGAAGAACAGAATGAGGATGGGTTTGAGGAAGACTTAGCTGAAGATGATGACACGATTGACATTGATGATGACAGTTCTGATGGTGAGGGTGAGCCTGTGGTAACTGCAGCAAGAGTTGAAGACAGAGAAGCTTTAGGTGAGGAAGATGGTAATCCTAGTGGCCGTAGATCTGGAAGACTTCAGCAAAAAAGATGAGGACTCAAAGCCTCTACTCTCTATGAGAGAGAGTAGCATCTCTTCTGTAGTTCTGTCAAGGTAATATGCTTTGGTACCTATATTTATTATCTATATATAATAATTGTTGCTGCTATATTTGATTGATGTGTATTTCCATAAAACACAAAGCTTATTAATGTTGTTTCATGCATCCTTTTTAGGTACAGTCTAGCAGCAGTTCTCCAGCAGTGGTTTTGGAAGCTGGAAGAAACTTTTGGTGTGTACATGGTGTTGGTTGGATGACTGCCATGAAACACAAAGGTGCAGTGGCAATTAACATTGACGCTGACATATTCTTTTTGCGCTTACTTGTGAGCGACTTAATTCTATTAGGGTACTAGTGTATGTATGGCTGGCTGGACTGTAATCTAAATTTTACTCCATTGGACTGTTTAAGTGATGAACTAGACTATGTGGCCTTTGTGTGGACTCTAAAGTCTACTCTGAACTATTTATGGAGTTCTATGAGCAAACTCCTTAAGATTGTTGTCTAAATGTTGATTCTAGGCTATTGTGAAACTGAATCTGTGATTGTTGTAGCCTTGAAAGCCTCATCTAGATCATGGTACTTGTTTTAAGCATTTTTAGTTGATTTATGTGCTGTTACATATTTTATGAAAAAATTCGGACAGAATTTGTCAAAATTCAGTCAAAAATTCGGTCAAAATATGAATTTTTGACCAGTCAACTTAATTGAAAACCTGGATGAAATTTTCCGAATTTCCGAAATTCGTCAAATTCGGTGGTCACCGAAATATTTTGTAAACCGAATCCCAAAAACCTTGCTCCTGACCCGCACAGCGTTTTTTCTGACAGACGGGCTGCTAGAAAAGTAGCAATGTCGTCTGCTTCTAGTACGTTGTTAGTTCTATAATAATTCTTCTGGTGTTTCTTAAGCGCGTTGATATTTTGGTAAACATCCACATTAGATCAACGAAAGGCAGCATTAGTCGCCTCCTTGGCTTTGTTGTTGGCGCCAAGCAACAGCAACAGGGGATGACTTTATTTATTTTTAATGGTGCGCAGACAATTGTACATGCACATTTATAGAATACACTCTTACGTGTATACACCATGTATTTATAATGTATTTTCTTTGCGGCTAAGAAAATTTCATTGATACTAAAGCAAGTAACATTCTCTCATTACAAAAATAAATCAAACTACTCTAACTCTATTGATGGGAGACAAGAAACCTTAAAAAAGTCATAAATTTCACCTTCTAGAATCATCATCCCAAACGGATATGCCACGGATCGGACGCAAGCTCCGATCTGAACGAACAGGGCCATCGATCAACAAATGAAATCGATAGACTTTATTATTGATGAAGTTACCACAACTGTCGCGTTATTGATAAAGCAAGTCGTCTACCAGTAAAGAATAGGGTCATTAAATTATCATTATATTGTTTCCAATCTAGACTTCTGTAAGGAAAATGGACCCTTTGCCCATTAAATATGGATTTTGGTGTTTAATGACTAGCATAACTAAATTGGACTAACTTATTTGCAACTGATTGTTTTATAGTCCAGTAGAATGCAAGGCAAACTTGGATCAAGATCGGAGCCAAAAGGAAACGTTCAACACTCCAAGGAAGACACTAGAGAAAGTGATGGATTTCAAGTTTGAGCAAAAGTGGGCACCCGGGTGAAAACACGTTTTGGATGTTGTTGGGGCACTGCCACACCTTGTCCGGTGCACCGCCCTACCCACGGCGGTGACCAAGTGTCCCAACAGTCAGATGTCAGTGACCAACAGCTAGCTGACTTGGTCGAGCACCGCCCTGTCTGGTGCCCAAAACAAGGATCTCGGGCAAAAGGCTAGCGTGTTTTGACATGGGGGCTATAAATACTTGCCCCAATCTACCACATTTGAAGTGTGAGGGAGTAAGAGAAGGATACGAGGGTGTTGGTACAACTCATTTATGCTCTCATAGAGCTTAAAGATCACTTGATGATTATTAACGTAGTTGCTTTGTGAAGTGTTTAGGTTGGTTAGACTATGCTCATATGTGCTTACACTAGGTTTAGGTCAAGTTGCCAGTGAGGTTTCATACTTCTTGATCAAAGGTGCTTGTGTGCCAAGGACTACACCAACCGTGTTTGTATGTGACCGACACCGAGTACCATGGGAAAAAGTCTTGCGGTGCTTCGGCCAAAATCTTGAAAGCGAAGACAGCGGGGAGCGATCCGGGTAAGGCTTGCCAGAAGGCTATTCACAGAATTACCCGACCGGGAGCTTGGTCCTTGCGAGAGTCTCCCACGAGGGCTAGGGGGAGCTTGTGCGCTTCTCGATATCTCGGTAAAACACTGGAGCCGTCGACGGGAGTTTGCATCTCTAACGATTTTTACCTTCCACATTTATATTGTTGTGTTGGTTGTGAGCTTTACCTTTCCTAGCTTAGTGATAGGCTAGTTGATGGGATTCGAACCTAGGTTACATAACTCTTTTGCGGTAGAGATGGTAACACACCTAACAAAATTATAGTTCTACATTTAGATAGATTACTTTCTTGCATAGGTTTTGACTGAGGCCATAGTTAGAAGTAGAATTTTAAGTTGCCTAATTCAAAAACCCCTCTTAGGCATTATGATTTCTTTTAGCTTCTATAGAATTGGTTAGAGTTAAGAATTTGAGAATAAATCTAAAAGAATACATTTTAGAACAAAATTTAAAAAATTATTAAACATTATTTCCTAATAAGTTTACATCTACGTACTATCGTACTAGATTGCCAAATAAAAATTGCATCTTCTTTCACGCAAAATAAATAGATAGCATGTTTTTGCTTGATAATTGGGATCGCGTGAGAAGTAAAATATTGTAATTACTCGAAACAAAAACAGAAATTAACATTTCTATTCCATATTAGAAAAGTGACGGTAATTATTGAATTAAATTTGATGACCTTGTGCAGAAGAAACGACATGATTTTGCTGCTAATGTCCAGTATGCATGCATTATTTTCGCTTGGATCTAAAGTGCTAGTAGCTTTTTACCCTACTTTTGTCGGAACACCATTCTTCTGTCACTATAGCAGCACTACCACCTTTTTTAGGATTCTAGAAGCCCAAGCATGCCTATTCCTTGTCAGAGAGGGAATAGAAATTAAAACAAGCATGAAACAGGCCCGGATGATCGAATTAATAAAATTAAATAAAGTTAATTCGTTGGTTGATCAACTACCATCATCCCCTCCTTTTTGTTCGAGGCCCCTTTTTTTTTATTACCACTAACTGATTAACTACTTTTTTTCGCAGCATATATGTTGGTTGTGTACCTGTCGCAGCATGCAGGAGGCAAAGATTCCACGGCCTAGGACTACACTTTTTGAAGATTATTTTGGGCCGTGGTCTTCGGTTGGTAGTCCTAGCTTGTCACATTTTTTGTTTCTTCTGGAACAAACTTGCCGAAACCAAGCAGTCTTTGTAGGGACGAAAGCCGTGAAACAATGAGCTCAGCCGGAGTTGGCATATATCTGTCGTCCACCGTGGCCACCGGCTTGCCGCCGGGACCTTTGAACAAGGTTCCATGAAGGGCAGCAACAAACAACTTCCTTAACTTTCTAACAGTTCACCAACTTGCCATATAATTGATAATATCAGTTTTTCGATCAGCAACTTTGTAGCCCCAACTATCCATAATAAATAATGTCAGTAATAGTGTGTTTAGATGCCTTTGGAATACAAAATGCTAAATACCAAATATTTTGTAACAACAAATGGGAAATGCCAAAATTTTCACCTTGGTGTTTAGCTACATGCCAAAAATTAAGTCATGCATACACCCCATATATATATATATATATATATATATATATATATATATTTTTCTCTTGGGGGTCTCTTGAGTCCCAAATGCAAAATGACAAAAATTTTGGTGTTTTATTCCATTTTGCAAAAAAGTGAGCTAAAACCCCAAAAAAATTGACAAAATTGTGGAACTAAACAGGCCCTAATAGAAATTGTCACCGATAAAGACTAACAATTCCACCCGCGCTGAGAATTAATATATGTACTTTTCAGATCAAATGGTGCTTGTATAAGAAGGTTTTTTTTTTTGTATAAGAAGGTTTAATTGATGGAGAAAAGAGATCGATATTGTATTGGCCTTTAAATACATGAACCATATATACATATATACATACCTGGAATTTGCTGGATTTTGGTAGCTAGCTAGGTATTGGATTTTCAGAGGAGTAGTACTATAGCGTTATTATTGAAAAAATAACAACCTGACTGCTCTTTTTGTCATATGAGACCATCTGGTAGGTGGCTGCAGGCTGCAGCAGTTGCCGGGACCCGTGGAGGAGGAGTACACCATTGCGTGGAGTACACTGTACTACTGTAGAAGTCATATATATATGCTTGGGGTTGGCGTGTTGAATGCACTCTTCAATGCAACTACCGAGCCAGGATGTTTTCATGGGTGCCTCAGCACAGTTCACAAATGCGTGGTAGGAGTAGTTGTAACTGGTAACGGAGGCGTCAAACCCGGGCTGCAGAAAATATAATGGGCCGGGTGTCACTGAACGTGTACATGTACTCCGACCCCATATATACCATGCAACTATTGTACTGTACTGCACTGCGCCTGCATTGTAGGATTGGATGATATATGTATGCATGGTCTGTTATCTGCAGTTGCATCAGAGATAGTAATTGTATAAGGTATTGGCAAGGAGTAAGGTAGACGTATTTCCGATCCGTTCCATTGAAAGTGTCGTTCGAAAACCGCACCCTCCTTACATACATGCTTTCCGGATGACACTTTCAATGGACGTAGAGAGTACTCCGTTGGCTGGAGGCCTGGAGCAGAACTATTGTTGTCACTGGATTCACTGCTCTAGCTACCCTCGTGGGTTTGGCTTATATGTTGCAACTGCAAGGCCCACAAAATGCTTACTATTAACTCGATCATATATATAGCTAGTACTGGATCAGTGGACCTATCACAACCGATTAACCCCTAGCTAGCTATCATGCAGACAGGAGGTAGGTAAGGTGGTGCCGATCGGTAAAATTCCTAACATAGGAGTACGTATATGTTATGATGAGTCATGAGGTGTACATATGTCGCCACCTACCACACTATATATACCTGTATATATAATAATATACTCTATCCATCCAAAAATAAGTGTGGCTATAGTATATTGTCTTTGGTCAAACTTTCTCAAACGTGCCTGGATTTGTAGACAATACTAGCAAATAAAAATTTGTATCTTCGTAACTTTATAATGAAATAAGATTCAACGATGTCTCAATGATACTATTATGTACTGTTTTTTTTTTGAAACGTACTATTATGTACTATATACATTAATAATTTCAAAACAGAGTACCAGGCAGTACGCATGAGGCAGTTTAGTACGCACTGCACCTACTTACGACGTAGGCATGATTTTTATTTGGAGTACGTTCGATGTGCAGATAATAAAAATCTCCTCACTTTCAAAAAAAAAACTCCTCCTCTGCAACTGCGACGTTTTCTGCACGACTATTCTCACTAGCTATCTACCGTTCTTCCTGCGCGAGGACCCTCACAAAGAGTCGCACTACGTACGTAATCCAGGGAGAGACCGAGCGTGAAAAAGTATACAGCTGTGTTAAAACTTCGATGATTCATATTGGTGTCTTTAAGTTTCCATGATATTGTTGATGTACGCTGCATTTTGTAAATTGGGCGGCTTAGCTTGAGTTTTTCAAATCAAAAGTTTGTCTGTTTTATTTGAGAACCTGTATTAGCATTCTCTTGATGACATCACGTATATGAAAGTCACATAAACATATATAGGAGTATATAAGAAAATGGTCGATCCACGATTGGAAGCACACCCGTGCGTGTACGGCCTATTCGACTAGTCGTTTCTGCGGCTAATAAGCCGGTTGATTTTTCTTAACCAAATAAGTCAATTTCTGCGGCTAATAAGCCGGTTGATTTTCTTAACCGAATAAGTCAACTAATATTGATTCGTTGTGATAGAAAAACATTATTGCTGATTCTCGAAAACTCCTCGAGACAAGAATAACAACAAAATGAGTCAAATGACTGAAAAGAAATTAAAAGGAAGCAATCACTGCAGTACTCGCGCTCGGAGAAAGAAAAAGAGCTGTCGTCCTTTCCAGCTAACCATCTCATCTCTTGTTATCTTTTGACACCGGGTCAACACATAAAGTGTGCACGTACTGCCGTATGCAGGTAGCATCACTAGCTGAATGCCAAAGAGGGATGTAGGTAACAGAAAGTGAAATGAAAGAGATCTAGTCCTACTACATCACATGAGAAATGCATCTCATACAAGATGACACGTCTTTACATTATAACATCTCCAAAAGATTAAAATGAATCTCTAAAAATCAAGAAGAGGCGAGCAAATAGCTCGTGGCTATATTTAGATAGTGAGATGGAGAGCCTATTGGAGACAATTTTTTCATGATAATAGCCATATTTACATTTGCAAAATGATTTACCTAGTCTCTTGGAGATGCCCTTAGTCTGTATTAACATATAAAGTTTCTTGGAACAATTAACAAGGCTAACACGTCGGCTTTTTGCGTTGTTAATTAATTAACTACGACAATGGGTTTCATTTAGATGAAACTTTATAAATTAAACTCTCTATCTCTCTCTTCATAATTAACGTGTCCACTCATTAAAATTGCTAATGTGTCGTAGTATTAAATGGGACTAAAATTCCTTTGAAAACTCCCACTGAAACGACTAACCTTAAGGTGTCCTCAATGGTAATATCTAGTGCTAGCTATATAGTCTCGGCTGATGTGGGGTGAGATATAAAGAAAGTCTATTTTAAACTATTGGACCCACACACTCCCTTCATATGTTCTTGGGTGACGTGAAATTGACTAGCTATTTGTTCATCGCTAATTACTACTCTCTCCTACGTTTTCATAGTCATGTTAGATCTAGCTAATCTAGTTAGCTAAATAGCTAACCATTGCTTGAGACACCCTTATAATTTATCATGGAAACCAACCAACACTGCTGAAGCCAAAATACCAAATGCCCTTCAAGGAGTAGAGATAGAGATGTATATACAAGAAAAGAGAGGTGTATAGATCGAGAAAAGAGAAAGGTGTATTAGGAAGTAAGAAGGTCAAGTATTTTGAAATAAAACTGGAATGTTATAATGTCATCTCAGAGTGTGCATGTGTTAGCGGGGAGGACAACTTGCGTAATTAATTTACAAGGTTTTCACATCAAAATTAACACGAGCCGGGACTGAGTTGAACTCAAACCGAACTCTGGTTAAGCCAATAGCTAGGCCGGTTTCATCAGCACTCTCGTCACCCTTGCCGGTTTATTTGGAAACCAAACTGTAATGTTTTTTTTTTTTTTTTTTTTTTTTTTTTTTTGGTGTCAAGAACATTATTTTTTTTCTTCAAATGGACATCATGCATGCTGCTGATGGCGTCCCCTGCTGCTGGCGCGAAGCTCGCGTGCATGCATATATATTATCGCATGCTTTGCCAACCACCGCACCACATATAGTAGCTATAGTCAACAACCACAAGATACCATCAATAGAAACGAACAACCACAAGTGTTAATGTTGTAACCCACGTACTGGTGAGAGCGCAATGTTTGATATTAATACAAAGTTCCTATATATTGCTTCAACCGATGCTCCGTTCCTTTTGTTTGTTTGTTTATGTTTGCTTGAAAAGTCTTTATTGTCAATTTTTTCAAACTAATTAATAAATTTTTGATATTTCAAAATACTATGTTTAAATACAAGCTTAAAAAAACGACGATAGGCAATGAATAAAATACTATTTCCTCCTGAATAAATAGACTTTATTAGTTAAAACTTTTTAAACTTTACATTTTTAGGAAAAACCTATGAATAATTAAGGTATCAAATTAGTATCATCTACCATAAAATATATTTTTATAATATGTTTATTTTATATCATAGATATTGTTATTTTTTATAAAATTAGTTAAATTTAAGAAAGTTTGACCGGCACAAATTTTAGGAATTGATTTATTTAGGACAGGGAGAGGACATGCATGCATAGTCGATCCGTCACTGTAGGTCCCAATTTTTGTTAAGGACAAATTAACTAGTAATGGAAGCATCGATACGTAGTAAATAAATAAAATATATACTCCTATCCTCTGTATCACCTAACGCGAAAGCTAGCGTACAAAACCTAACAGGGAAAAATGCATGTGAGTTGAACAGTTGCGCTACTCTCGTGTGCATTCGTGGTCCCATGATCGATACATCATTTCTTTGGTGTTCTAGAAGAGCCTACCTACCCCCATGATGCCTCGTGCTCAATTCAGGTATAATAATAAATAATAATATAGTTGGAGGAGGTCATCATCCACTTGACGCATCGACTATGTACTGTATTTCGGTACTTTAATTTCCTTATATCCAGAACCGGCCAATCAGAAGTCTTATTTTATTTTTTTAATCTGAATGGAAACACCAACATTAATTATATATGCATGTGACGTGTTTTATTCACATTTTGGCATTTTGCTAACGAGGGAACAAAGCATTGAGTAATTGCAAGTAAATGAGGGAACAAAGCATTGAGTAATTGCAAGTAAAGTAGATAACTGTGTGAAGCGTAAGTTTCAACGAGATAACTAATTTAGCAATTACTCAATTTCCGTTGCTGCGGGTATGATTGAATTTTATTTAATTGCATAGAAATCAAATTAAAAAAAAACACGAACATGGCCATAAAATTTCATGCATATACTTACATTCTCAGATGCATGGAATGGCAGATGGAACAACATTTATACTAATCAGACTAACAGACCCTCTGTTTTCATAACATGCATATGAGCATCATAGGTTTTTCCTATGTTTTCAGTCACTGAACTAACCTCTCCAAGAAATTTACAATGCAACAACGAAGTTGCCATATAAGAGGGTGGGTTCTTGATAAAAGGGACCAAAATCCAATGGAAAAATCAGTTCATTTGCTACGAAGAAGTTGCCATCATCACTAGTAACGAAATGATTTTTTGCGAGCACTTGCAAAATCTTTTCCGTGGCGGCACTTTTTTTTGCCCGTCGCGGAAAATACCCCGCCACGCCCAGCTTTTTTTTACGTGGCGGGCGTTTTTTGCCCGTCACGGAAAGATTTTTTACGTGGCGGGCACCTTAACACGCACGCCACGCAAAATAAAATCTTTTGCGTGGCGGGCGTGTTAAGGTGCCCGCCACAAAAATATTTCGCGTGGCGGGCATCTTAAATGGCCCGTCACGTAAATCATCAAGGCCCAACAAGCCTAGGAATGGCCCGATAGCCGTCGTAGTATATAAGCGAAGTTAGGGTTCAGGATATCATCAGCCGAGCCACCCACTCCCACCTGCGCCCGCACCCAGCCGGCCCCTTCCTCCTCCCACCTGCGCCCGCACCCAGCCGCGGCCCCCTCCTCCCTCCCACCTCCGCTCGCACCCCTCCCATGGTGGTGCCGGCAGCACATGCCGAGTTACGACGACCACAAGCTCCTCCTCCATGGATTCGCCGGCGAACACGAGCTCCTCCTCCATGGATTCGCCGGCCACGACCTCCTACCCCGTGGATCCGGCGGCGGCGTTCTCGTCCTCCACGGATCCGGCGACCCCGACCTCCTACCCCGTGGATCTGGCGGCGGCGTTCTCGTCGTCCACGGATCCGGCGACCCCGACCTCCTCCATGGATTCGCCGGCCACGACCTCCCCCCCGAGGATCCGGCGGCGACGGCCTCCTCATCCACGGATCCGGCGACCCCGACCCCTCCTCCTCCCGGATTCGGCGGCGGCGCCGCCCTCCTCCACGGATTCGGCGGCGGCGGCGTCCTCCTCCACGGATTCGGCGGCCGCGGCGGCCTCCTCCACGGATTCGCCGGCGGCGGCGGCCTCCCTCGTGGATCTGGCGGCGGCGTTCTCCGGAGGCGGCAGATCGACGCGGCGGAGGTGACCAGGAGGAGGCGGCGGCGGCGCGGCGGATCCCCTAACCCTAGATGGGCTTGGCGGGCCCATGGATGGGCTTGGCGGGCCTGTCTAGGGTTTTTGCTCTTTTTTTTATTTTTTTTCGAACCATACTGTGGCGGGCATCCTAATGCGCCCGCCACGGATATTATCTTTACCATGACGGGCACTGTAGCCCGCCACGCAAGTCACGCGATTAACCGTGACCTTTCATTAGTGACGGGCTACAGTGCCCGCCACGCAAAATCTATTATGCCCGTCACGCAAAAGGTTTTAGGTACTAGTGCATATAGGCTCGCCGCTCAACCGCTCGCGCGTCTCCCAGTTGCAAAGCGGGGAGAGTTGTTGGTGATGCAGCGGATGGGATTCATCGATGGATGGACAGTACCTTCCACGGCGGAACGGGAGGCCTACTACGACAGAGTCTATGGTGAGAACCGCACTCCCTCACAGAAGGAGGTGATGCGGCCAGATCTTCCCGGGCTCGCCAGGTGTGGGTCGAGGCGGCCGAGGGGGGGGGGTGGAGGGGAGGGGTGTCTTGCGTGTTTGAGAAAAAAAAATGTAAGCTACCAGGGTACCTATGAACTTCATTGTTGCATCGTTGCTTGTTGTCCATAGGTATCCATGAGCACTTCAGTTGGCTTGCTATCCATAGGATGACCAAACCTGTGACAATAGTTCTTTTGCAGTGAATTGACATGGTGAAATAATTTAAATGTAGTTTGGCCAAAAAAAAAAATTAAATGTAGAACTCAGCAATTTCATTCCGTTACAAAACTAGACCAAAGAACTCCATACCTATTACCTATTAGTGAAGGCAAGGCAACACAGAAATATCGGTCAATTGCAATGTTAAAACATTATCCCTCTTCCAATGAATATTCATCAAGTTGATCTTACCATTTACATGCTTCATTAGAGATTCACTGGAAACAAATTTTTGTATTCTTCGTCCAGCCATTTTCCTTGACTGCAAGTGCACCCTAGTAAAATTTAATGGCTCTCACCTCCAGTCTCATGTGGCGTGGCAATTTCACTTCGATCAAGCAACGATGCAACAACAATTCCTGAGGCGTTGGAACCTGGAACGCAACCATTCCTGAGGCGTTGGAACCTGGAACGCTGAATACTACCCCTTCAGGTCCTCCTAGAAAATTGAAAAGTGCACAAAGGAAAATAACTTACATATTGAATGGCTCTTGTGAATGAAGTTGGTTGGTTCAGCTCTGATATGGGGATACAGCCTTAGAAAATTGAAAATCACGTCTTACTGTGATAAACACAATGAGCTAAGAAGGACCAAAATGCATTCCATTCATTAGGGATCTACAGGATGACAATACTTATCTGGATCGGCTCCTATTCTCCCTCCGGCGCAGCAAGGTGGCCGCGGCGCGCGGGGCGAGCTCCTCTTCAACCTCCGACATAGCGATAGTGTTTCCAGATGGGCCGCCGCTGGCCAGATCCACGGCCGTGGCGGCCGGATCTGCCCCCACTGGCCGAATCCGTGATCATGGCGGCTGGAGTTAGCGCCCGTCGAGCGGTGGCGTAGTGGCGAGGTCGCCCAGATGTAGTGGAGCAGTGGTGGAGCAACGGCGGGCCGGCTTGGTTGGCCACCTTCCTCCAGCGAGCACATGAGCAACGGCGGACCAGTGGTTCAAGGCTCGGGGTAGCTGAAAACAGCAGCGGCGGCAGGCATCGTGGTTGTAGTGGATCCGATGACGCAACTGGGCCCATGAGGCCCAGATCCAAGACCGGTTGGGCTTGGTTAGTTTTTTTTTTTTTTTTTTTTTTCATTTACCACGGAGGGCAAAAAGATCCCATCACGGTTAATCTATGATTAATTGTGACCATACTACGGTGTGGGTGCCTTTGCCCGCCACGATAAATCCTAAACGCCCATCACCAAAAATGAATCTAGTAGTAGTGGTCGTCATGAAGAAGAAGTTACTGATGTCATAGTTGTTGCCCTAATCTTCAACATTAGAGCCGCCACAGAGAGATCAAATCCACACCCTGCCTCCTCGTTGTTGCCAAAAAGGAGGAAGAGACAAACTAATGCGTCATGGGGTCCCGATCTTCACAATGTAGGACTAATCTTCAAAAGACTAGTTGTAGAAGAGTCAGATAACTTGCTGCAAGTAACAATTACTAGCGCAACGTGGCAAATAAAACTCGAAGCTAACCACCGTCTTTAACCGGCTACCTCAATCGAGGATTTACCCAGCCACATTCCCAAGGAACCAACCAACACAACCTGCAATCAATCATGGAGAATCTTGACGGGAGTAGGAGCACCGATTGGGAGCGGATGAAGCCACCTCTTCTGCAATCCCGTGAAGGAAATCACAAGACCAAAGGGGTAGAGATCACTCTCAAGGGTTTGTCACACAGCTAAACAAAGGGGTTATGTATTTCAATTATTAAAAGTTGAAATGACGATATGGGGTATTTATACTAGAAACAACCCTCTTAAATAGGTGAAAACACAAAATAAAAAAAACTAGGCAGACTATGTGAAAGGGTCCATGAAATGATTTTCTGAGTGGTTCCCTTGGACCGTTGGTCTTCGGTCCATGAAATTAGTGTTTTGGCAATAACTCGATCTTGGAGACTTCAAATGACGTATCGCTGGATGCGTTGGAAAGATAACTCGATAATCTTTAAGAACACTCACAATGCAGACTTCACCATAGAGTCTAAGACTATTTATTACCTCGAATATCGTGGACTTGGAGTCTAAATAAGACTTGAAGTCTTTGTTTTTCTCCCTCTCTCTTCCATAAATGTACTGCCACATCAACAAATTACAATAAATATGAATGCAATAAATACGCTTAGACTCTATGGTAGAGTCTGCATTGTGAGTGCCCTAACACCATGTATAGCATGCACCACACGAAATATTGTAGAATTGTTGACGAAAAAATAGGGTTCCATGCCAAGCACACCGGGAGGGCCTTGGACGCCCACGAAGGTTGTGATCAACCTTGAAGCAGCGAACACCGCAGTTTGATCAGCCACGAACGATCGAGAGACCGTTAGGGCCGATGTAGAGCTCGGTGACGGCTAGAAGAACCTCCGAACGCACCTTCGGGAAGACCCGTCGGGAGGACGCATGTGAGGGGTGCCCTAGGAGAAGCAAGGCCGCCTAGAGCGTCGATGAAATTCATGGAGAACGCCGCCGAACAGCAGGTAGAGGGGAAGTTGACCTACAAGCAAGACAGTAGTAAATGCGTTTGTCGATTGGATGTAGATGAGATCAAATCGGCCATTAACCTCTTTATTATATAGAGGAGGGTGGTCTTATCCTTAGGAAACCGTCCTTGGACGTTTCCGATCTCCAAAAACCGACCTAAACACGATTAGGAAACAATCGGTTCGGATCTCGTACGGACACAGCCCGCGTCGGGCTGACCGGACGCTGGACCGGTCCTGACCGGTTCCAGAAAGCTCTGAAACGCGCCGAAGAACGCCTGGCCGACCGGACGCATGACCGGACGCATGAACCATGACCGGACGCTCCGGTCAGTAGCGTCCGATCGATTCCAGAAAGCCCTAAAATCGAGTCATACGCATCCGTCGAACGGATGCATTGACCGGACGCGCGAAGATTGACCGGACAGTCCGGTCGCCAGCGTCCGATCACTTCCACAGAAACCTGTCTGCTCTTCCTCGAAAATTTGGCTCGTGAGTCTGGAATTTTACGGTGAGTTAGCCCGAGTTAGCCCTTCATAGAATTGCCTAAGTCTGAAATTTTTATCATGTCTTAGACCAAGCCATTTTTAGGTGTCAACAAGAATGGCACAAGTTTGCATAGAAATTGCAGCTTCATGCAGACTGTCGAGCAGTCTTCACTAACACTGGTCGGTTCCTATAAGGAGAATCCAATAGTGTCGATTCTGGTGGATTTCAAAAAAAAAAATATATATATGGTGAAGAGAAGAGACAAACATTTGGAAATCTCAAAAGGCCATGGATGGTTGTCTGAATTTTTCTGGACACGTCTTGCATCTCTTCGATTGGAAGGCATGGAGTTTGTCAAGCAGAAGTTTTGGAGTTTGAAGAATTGGTTGTTGTCGGGACAAAGTCTTTGCAATCTACTCCTAAGTAGCCAAGATGAGTTATGTCGTGTCCGGACCCGATTGACAAAGTTTCAACTCTCAACCAACCCGTGCCGATTTGTGTCTTCCAAGCTGTCGGTTGGTTCCTAGCAGATCTTAATATTGGAAAGTAGCACAGACGACTGCTTCAGTGAGTAAAGGGGCATGGAATTTCGCCGAGCTGCGCAATGAGTATGCTGGTGGCGTGGAGCTCTCGTGAGTGCAGTGGATGCAGGAAGACTTTTCCAATAGTCAGCGTGTTTACAGCTTTACCTACTACGTACTCCATCTGATGTGGCGGTATGAAATTTTCAATTTTTAGAAATAGCCAACCCAGCGTAGCTCTTATGCATGTGCTCATCATTTTAGACTGTTGTGCGCGTGTATGGGTTTATTGGGATGAGTATATATATATATATGGCAACGTATCATATGCAACAAAGCTTCGTGTGCAACATATGCAACCATTAATTAAGGTCACAAGATCTGGATCCAACGTCTGGGGTGTTTTTCACTTAAACCAGTGAAAAAAATCTCAGACGTTAGATCTAGATCCCGTGGTCTTAATTGGTGGTTGCATATGTTGCACACGAAGCTTCGGTTGCACATGATATGTTCCCTATATATATATATAGAACTTACACTGGGGTTCTCCTAAGTCTATAAATACCCTTTATCTTATCTGCGTTGACTCCTAATTAACTCTCATGTATGTGTTCTTGCGTTACTAACCAGTAGACGATCTAACTCCAAGTTAGGAATCATTACTTCAATCGTTGTAGATGGGCAAAGAGCTCTCTCAGCCAAGGATCAACAAGGAGGATCAACGAAAAGTCAGATCTCGACTGCCTGACTAGTGAGTGACTGAGATTTGTGGATATCATAGGTGCTCTTCCCGACCTAGAGCAACACTAGTCGTGTCTCCCCAAGAATCTCTTTCACTAGAGGTGTTTTGAGATTTTTCACTGAGAATGGCCTGCCAAAACTTTTCTCCCATCAATAAATCCTAACCTCCCGTCACCGGCTTCCGCTAGGTGTAAAACTAAAACTTTTCTCCTTACATACAAAGATGCTTAAGTCTTTTGCGTATTCGAGAAAAAAAATGGCCTTCCAAAAGCAGCCTAAAATCGGCCCAAGCCGACAGACACTTTACTCTGCCTCGCTGCGATTTCAGTCCTCGAGTGGTCCGATCAATCCTCGTGCAATCTAGTTCTATGCTGATGATATTGTATATGCATTGCAAAGCTGCAACCCTGAATAAAGGATAGTGGTGTACATGTAGTCGAGATCTGACTTTTCGTTGATCCTCCTTGTTTGAAGCTTATGTGCATGGCGTCTTTTGCTCGCGTGAAGCTCTCATGCATGCGTCATATATACACTCATATTCGGTCAAAAAAATATATACACTCATACGTACGTGCAGATATTGGTATATTGGTCTTCTAGAAATTTGTTGTCCAGTCAACTTCTCACGTGACTTCGACATTACCCTCAGCAGGATCCTCAAATGAAGTACTTTGCAGCATGACATATATAAGCGTGGTCCTTTGATGCTTCCATGATTTGTGCATGATGGGTGTTCTAGAAGGCTTACTACCCCCAACGTAACCTCTTCGTGCATATATTAAAAGGTAGACATCATCCACTTGGCAAATCTAGACGTAGACCATTTCAGCATTTTCCTCATCCAGAACATGTGTTTTTATATAGATTAGAGACCAAGCATGTCACTAAAAACATCCAGCTTTATTTTTGTTGTATACACTCAAGTTCTGGCACTACTGATCAAGATTTACAACGTCCAACCTCTTCCTAGAACTAATCGAAACCAAAACTCCACCACGTGTGCCAAAAATCATTAATTAAGAAAACAAGGTAAACGATTCCTCCTGACCCCCACGCCCGCGTCGCCCCCAGGCGGCTCGGGTGGCTCGCATCCACCGTCGCCGCTACTCACAGCTCCGCCGTCCCTCACCTCGCCGCCACCGAGGGGTCGGCCGGAAGCCCGCCGGCCCCGAGGACGGTGGCGGCGGGGCCTTCTTGCCTCGCTCCCGACCGAGGAAGCCCGGTCCGTGCGGGCGAATGGAATGGCGGCCCTCGGCGGTGTGGCCGTCCATGGCGGCGCGGCGCGCCCAGCGGCGGATTCGGTGGCCTTGGGGGCCGATCCGGCGACGACGGCCCGGATCGGCGTGGAGGCGGGCGGGGGCAGCGGTGGTGTCTCGCGGTGGCTGCTTTCGGCGCCCTGGTGGGGCTCGCCGGCGCGAGGGGGCTTCCGGGCGTCGGGCCGGGGCCCCGGCTTCGGTGGTGCCGGCCGGACCTGGGGAGGCCGCGCGGTGGTGGCGCACACGTCAGTCCTTGGCGGGCGCGGCCGGCGCCGGCTGCGGTGGGCGGCGGCTGCGGCCGGCGCGACGGCCTCGACAAGGATCGTGGGTGGCGTCGGTGGCGGCGACAGCCATCGGTTTGGGGCGCGCAGGGAGGGTGGCTGCGGTCGGGCGCGTTGGTGCCGGTGGTGGCTGCGCGCCGGTGCCGCTGGCTCGTCTGACCCGGGCGGCCCCTTCTGTGCGTCGCGTTCTTCGTCGGCGTGGCGACCTGGTGATGGTGGGATCAGGGGCGTCCTGTGCGCGGGCGATGGGTGTGCGGCAAGGTGGTTGGCGCTGCCCTTCTCCTCCTCGACGGCGATATTGGTCCGGCGCCGCCTTGGTGGCGGGGCTGGGGGCTGTCTGGTGCTTGCCTCTAGTGCCATGGTGGTGCCTTGGGCTGTGTCGGGCCTCTCCCGGTAGAAGTGTTGCGGAGGCGGGGTGCGTGGGCGACTGCCATGGCCATGAGAGCGCGGCAAGCATGGTGTTGTTCCGGGCGAAAGCCCCCACTGTGGTGGCAATGGTGGCGGCGCCCTTGGGGCGTCGTGTTCCCTGTTGGGGGCACCATTGAGGGATACCATGTCTTTGCAGCGTGGGGTATCTCATGGTGAAAACCCAGTCCTTTATGGACGTGCGGTGACGGCGCCATCGGCGTCGTGTCCTCCTTGGAGGCACCGCATTTGGAGACCCGTCTCGGCTTGTGGCAGTGGTGATGGTCGGCTGGAGGTGTTGCCTATGCGTGGAGGCCATGGTGGTGCGTGGTCCGTGTTGGCAGGAAGGTGCAGAGGGCCCCTAGGTGCTGGAGGTCTTGGGTTGGCGCGCAAGGTGTTGTGGTGATCTTGGTGAAGGCAGGGCATAGGTGTTGCTCTCGGAGCGGTTTCAGATGTCTGAGTCCCTAACAGTGGAGTGAGGCGTTGGGTGAGGCGAGGCCCCCACGCAGAGTAGCTGGGATCAGTGGTTTCCAATGGTGCCGCGATGGGAGTTATGCTGTCGCAACGCTGGAGCTGGGAGATCGACGATCGGGTGTGCGGCTTGAGGTTGATAGTCCCTTGGCGGAGGATTCCAGGTAGCTGTTGAGATTGCAGCGGGCTGCGGCTTTTGGCGTGGCACAGCGTTGGCGACGACGGCGCAGTTCCCATCGGCTTGCTTGCGACCCCTTTCCCAGGTAGTGGTGGTGTGCCTTTGAGTTGTGTTGTGTTTCCGTTTTCTTTTCTTTGGTGGCTGCTGCGAGGAGGCTCGGGTCGACGTCCCAATCCGACCGAGCGGTGTTGTTAGAGGCTCGTGTTGATGACCCAATCCAACCGAGTGGTGCTTCATGTCTATTTTTTCCTCCATACACCTTTTGTTGGTTGAGTTGTCTAGTGGTGGGGTGAGTTGTTGTAACAAGTGGTAGGTGGAGTGAAACACTCCCCTAAGTTGAGTTGAGTAGGCGCTAGTCGCGGCGCGAGTTGAGTTGTTTTGGTACCTAGGTGTGCAGGTGGAGTAGGGTACCCTCCACATCTGTATGGTTTTTCTGGCCCGGTTTCCAGTCAAAAAACTGGGCTGGCACTTGCCTTTTTTCTTTTTTTCGTCTAATAGAAATCGCGGCAAAGCTTTTGCCGTCCTTTCTAAAAAAAAAAAGAAAACAAGGTAAACCATCCGAGAACTTGTGTTTGCGACAGCCAATTGATAGAGGTAAATGCTGTCAGATATAGCATGACAGAGTTAAAAGAATGGTTGAAGTGCCTATTTGGTTGACATGCAAGAAATCCACTACTATCATTTGCCACTAGCAATTTCTCTTGACATGTAAGGTGCACACCTCAGCATAACTACTTATTTCTCTTGACATGCAAGGCGTCCACCTCAGCAGTCCACTATCATAGCAATTTCTCTCAACATGCAAGGTGTCCACCTGTCATTTGCAATTAAAGTTCACTGGCACAAGAATTTCTACAAATATGCTAATAAATCTATACATATATATACATCATGTTTCTGCATTACCAACACTATACATATACCTTCTCAATAAAACACCATACATATGCATCACCTAATACTTATTAGTTAACATTCTAACCTATGTATACTCCTCCTTCGTACCCACATCAACGTACGTGGGATCCTCCTAGTTTTCTAAAAATTAAAGTACATTTATGACTTCTTAAACTTGTTGGGTTCTATCATCTCGATATCTAAACATGTACATTGCTTATTTAGGTTCTTGAATTTGTTCGATTGTTGTCTTGGTCTCCAAACTTACAAATTGCTCAGTTAGATCTTCAAACTTAATCACCTATGTTATCCCATCTACTCAACTTGCATATCATCTATTTGGACCATTAATCAATGTTTGGAGTCTCACGATCAATCCAATTGGGTCTAGACCTATGTATGATAATGGGAATTATGCTGATACATGTGGCTCCCATGTTAACTCCATCTCCTTCCTCCCTCATCCCTCTTCTCTCTCCTCTCTCGTGAGCTCACAACTTAGGTGTGGCACGGCTTGGGAGGAACGACGGGGGCTAATAAGGCTGATACAACCGGGCCAGTTGGTGTTGCCATGGTGACACTCGGCCATATATAGGGGCTTGCTCGGCCAGCGGCGCCTCGGCACAGCCACAAACAGAACCAGCCACGTGAGGGCAGCCTAACGTGGCATGATCGCCATGTTGTAAGCTTGAGGCTTTGGGAGTAGGGAGAGGAGATGAGAGAGAGTGAACTTATACCAGTAATTCGCTCAAATCATCTATGCACGGTTTATGCAAGCCTCACCAAACACTAGTTCCACACCTAAAGTAACCACTAAAGCGGGCTCTAACAAAGCCTAATGATAGAAAACCTAAAATACAAGGAAAATCACGAAGAAAAAAAAAGGCATGGCCGTGACAAGTCATGCAGACATATGTCAGTCAATATCGTCATAGCTAGGGCACGTACGAACACAACCATCAGCAATAATAAATTCTTGATTTTATATGAAAATGGAATCTCCATATGTTCACATTACGTGCACGGATCATATTGGCGCGTCAAGATCCAAATATGATAAATGCACCTATCAAGAAAATATTTTGCATGTGTCACAGTGTTGTTAAACTAGTCGAAAAATAGTATTCTTTAGTAATTAGTAAGATGCTTCTGTACGTAGTAACTTGTACATTATGGTGATACAAACACATACTGTCACACATCCATTGACAGTCAATACACGGTACACCTTCCTACTCTTATTGGTAGCCTTTATTTGACTAGCTTTGGTGTTTCTTAAAAATAAAATCGTTGCATACATGAATTAGACCTACATGTTTTTTCATTGATTCTAGTCAAAATTGGGCGTAGCAATGAAATAATTCAATAAAAAATAGTGAATTATAAGATGGTGGAATGGCATAACAAATATCATTGTATATTTCTTATCTATTAAAAATATCATTGTGCTCAGTGGAGATGATGTGGATGGCTTTGCGTTATTAAGTTGAAAGTTAGTAGGCTGATGACATGGTATTAGGAGGAGATGATATGGATAGTTAGTAAGCGTTGATGGCATGCATATTGAGATGAAACTCGTAGTGGGTTTAAAGTAAAGCTCGTAGTGGGTTTAAAATAAAGCAAAATTCACCATAGATCCATTACCTTTTTGCTCTGTGTCATCTAGGTCCATCACCTTATAAGTGCAATTTTTGGTTCATTATCTTTGTTTGGGGTTCATCGGGAGTCCAAATCTACATAGAAGTATGTTGACAACCAGCCGACCACACCCGCACCTTTATCTGTTTTTCTTTTCCAAAATTACTCACAATTTCATATGGAAACTTAAAAAACTTGCAACATGAAAGTAGTGTAACAAGTATTTTGTGAATGTATGAAAACAATTTTCATGAATAAAATTAAGCAACAAGTATTTTATTGATTAGATCATGGTTGAATTATGAAATGACAGTTATGCTTATGAAATTTGAGTAATGATTTGTTTCTAATTAAATACCATAGTTTTAAAACAATTATTTTCAAACCTTGATTTGCAAATTCAAATTTAAAAAGTGATGTGCCACTTTTTTTACGTTGTTTGGGTCCATTACCTTTGTAAACCTGCTTCTAAGTAGATTTGGACCCCGGTGAACCCCAAACAAAGGTAATGGACCCAAACAACATTTTTAAAGATGATGGACCTAAATGTTACAAAGCAAAAAGGTATAGGAACTGTGGTGCATTTTGCTCTTTAAAATATAAGATACTATGTGGATTCAATGTGCGTTACCGAGGGAGTTTAAGATTAGTTTTGGTGACTATGTGGATTCGATGTGCGTTACACATGTGTTGACATGTTTTGCGCATGAATTGGTCCAATGTAACTGTTCAATGAAGTGCGTGTGATCTGGTTCACGCATTTCAACACTCGACCTCAAATGATGCAATGCAACGCCTATCTGGCCCAATGTAGCCCAAATTATAGCCCAGGTGTGAAGCCTTTGTTTCAATTCGTCTTCATACGTTTTTGGAAAAAGTCCAGTTTTGGTCCCTCAACTTTTGCGAAAGTCTACTTTTGGTCCTTAACTCTAAAACCGGACAAAATAGACCCTCAATTTTTGAAACCGTGCAGATTTTCGTCCCTCGGCAGTTTTTTCCGGTGGTTTTGCTACAGTATCCCGGGTTTGCTACAGTAGCCGCGGTTTTGCTTTTTCTCTTTTCTAATTTATTTCGGTTGAAATCTTTGAAAAATCATAACTCTTCAATACGACATCGGATAAAGATGATTTTTATATGAAAATTGTAGCCCTCGGCGAGATCTACAACTCTCTAGTTTTGAACCACAATAATCGTGTACTTCGCTCGTCGCATTAGAAAATTAATATATTTTTTTATTTGTTGTCAAATGAAGACACTTTGTATTGAAGAGTTATGATTTTTTTGAAGAATTTAGCCGAAATAAATTAGAAAAGAGAAAAAACAAAACGTGGACACTGTAGCAAACTCGGGATACTGTAGCAAACCCACCGGAAAAAAAACTGCCGAGGGGACGAAATCTGCACGGTTTCAAAAGTTGAGGGGCTATTTTGTCGGGTTTTAGAGTTAAGGGACCAAAAGTAGACTTTTACAAAAGTTGAGGGGTCAAAACTGGACTTTTTCCTACGTTTTTTAGTTTTTTAGGGGTGGGAGGGGGGGGGTGGGGTTGGAGTCTATTTATTTCGACTCCAAAATCTTCGCCGATTTAACAAATTGGTGCTTCTGTGCTAAAATTATGGATTGGAGGATTGGACGATTGCGGTGACAAATGCGGGGTTTTTTTTTTTTTGAAATTAGTGACAACATATAGAGAATGATTTAAACTAGAGTCCTATAGTTGGGCTCACGCCGCATCAACGTTCACTGATTACATCCTACCGAATCAAGTACAAAAACAAAAGGAAAAGAAAATGATGAAAACAGGTGCTTCAGACTAATCCTCAACTACCACAGGTATACATTATGAGGAAGATTTCACATGAATAAGCAGTCAAGCAAAAAATGCGTATAACAGCGAACAAAGGGAGCAAGTCCTCAGCAGTTTCAAAAACCTATTCAGGGTCTACCATTAAAATCCATTTTTGAGGCCTTGCTTCCACTGACAATACATATGATCTTTCTGCTGCTAGTAAGTAGCAGGGATTTAATCGCATTTGATATTTCTGTAGATTCTCCTTACAAAAAGGGTTGACCCTAGATACCCAATAGCACCTGAATCACCAACAAAAATCACAGGTCAAAAACCGAAAACAGTCACATATATTGCAAAGGCACAATCTTCTTTGGTTAAAAGGCAAAGCTTACCACAAAGTATGCCTAGACCAAGGCAGAACATCAGTGTGTAGCCAAAGTAGAAACTTGTCTGGAAGAAGCCTGACATCTTTGTTTTCACATGGTAGTAGTAGATGGAGTACAGATACACATACAAAGCCGTAGATGCTGCAGAGGCAAATGACGTCCACTGCCAATGATAGTTCTCTGCGTTCAGCAAGAAATAAGTACCCACAATAGTGACGCAGATGGTGACTATTAGAAGGATGACAAAGACCAGCAACATGAAACCATAGACATAATACACCTGCAAAGAAGCCCCAAAATTGTGTCAAATCAAAATTGCAAATATGGTTCAGATAAATCGATGGAGAATGGACTATGAAGCATGGACATCATTTGGAATCACCAGAGGAAATTAAAAAAATAACCAAATATGCACAACTTACAGTACAAGATCACAGTGGTAAGAGAAGTGATGTCAAGGAATACAAAAAAGTTAGAAGGCACTTTCTTGTTTACCTTGTAGTTCCAGAATGATGTGAACACGAAGTACATCTCAATGAAAATGCTACCAAAGGGAAGCAGGCCACCCATCAATGAGATGACAGAAGGTGTAAGGTACCACTTCTTCTCAGGAATAGGCCGTGGAATAGTCTTTACACGGCAGGGGTTGTTAGGAGCACCACTCCAGTTCCTACCAACAACAGTTCCCAAAAGCACCAAGGGGAAGGAGATGAAAGCCCAAAGTACAAACATGACAACCATTGTGCCAAATGGTATTGCTGCTAATGAGCGGTAGAATATAGCAATTGTATTCAGTGCGAAGCCAATCGAAAAACACAAGAACGGAAAGAGGGATGCTGTAAGAACCATCGCTTTAATCCAGTTTTTGCCTGCCATGAATTCAAGAAGCATTCGATAAGCCATAAATTGTGAGGTGAGGATTCCAGACATGAATAATTTAACCTGTAGACTCTTTTTAAAAGAGAAGAACATGAAGGTACAATATGGAAACAGATATTGCAAAGAAACTGAATTGTGAAAACAAACATGAGAATTAATAGAAAATTGTGTAGAACCATACCACCATTCCTTGAGTAAAGACCACCACTGACATATCCAGAAATAAATGATGTAAGAGCATAGCACACAATGAAGGTTGTGATGATAGCCCCTCGCCTGACAAACACCGTCCAATTGAAGTTAGAGAAATCATGGTGTAAATTATGCTTGTGCTTAAATTGTTCAAATGCGTCAAAGAAAAATATGTTTTATAATTCATAACATCGATTCATGAATCGTGCATTTATTTATATAATGTTTCCTTCTAATAAGTTATTGTTCTCTCAGATATTTCAAGCTATATGTTGTGCATGCAAGAAGGACAGAAAAGAGGTGTATGTTGAGTGTACCCAATGTATAGCATGCCAACGATGGCCAAAACAATCACAAGTAGGATAAGAGCTGCCAATTGGGTGCCGATACCAACAAGTGCAGAAAGAAACATCAAACTTTGGGGAGGTCGAAATACATCACCATGGACAAGCTTCCACCCTGATTCCTCATTAACATCTCTCTCCTAGAAAGGTAATATCATAACTTGAGCAACAGTGGAGTGGGGAAGCCAGCAAATCTAGTGAAAACGTTTCTCTAGCTATCAAGTAATGCACCAGAATTCAGATCCTCACCAGGGACTCTAGATCATCATCTTCACGAGCATATTTGGCATAATCATTTCTCAAAGTCCGCATCAGTATCATCGAAACCAATCCAGTTAGGAAAATAACCATCATGAAAGAGTTGAAAATGGAGAACCAGTGAATCTGAAAATGAGAAATATGAACAGAGCTTAGGACTTCTAATAGTAATAGTTAGTTAAAAGAGAAGATACAGCTGAACAGAAATTAGAAAGTTGTTGTCTACCAACGAAGTATCACCTGGTGTTCAAAGAAAGGATAGTCCAGGTACACTTCAAAACGGCGTGCAAATGACACATCTGTTGCTACCCACTTCACTGAATATGTCATTTCCAGTTTCTTACCCTCTTCAAGAAGCTTAGGAGACTCTTGGGTAAGATTTACATGAATTATCTAAAACAAAAATCACACCAGATCATGTTATTTAGCTGCATCCAAATTGATGTGTTAACGTTCTGGAAAAACACAATATAGCATACCCTGTTATCATTGTATTTAACAAGGATGTTCTTGTGTGTGTAAAGATAATGCTTGTTTTCACTGTTCTTGTCAGTCTCCCCAACAAAACCTGTTCAAAACACATGGCAACTATCACATAAGGAAAAACAGGTAGACACATTGTTTAAAGAAAATACTATGTTGAGAAGAACCTACCCCAAAGAGGCAGATCATCTAGAAAAATGTTGCAGCAGGCAACGAAAAAGCATTTTACCCACAAAGATGAAAGATAACGTCAGAATTAAGAAATATATCCCAAATTATCATAGCATGATAAATCAAAGGAGGATACACATACCTATAAAGAATTCGAACCAATATGAGTTTTCAATGGCATCAGCAAACTGCTGGACCTTTTTAGCATCTAGCTCAAGTGTACAAATGTTGCCCTTCTCCACATTTTCTAGACCAAAGTAACATTTACAGTCAGTAAGATAAGAAAAGTTTTCCTTCAAGGAAAAACATATGTTAGATCAGCTTTCCAATAAATAGTGAATAAAAACAAGGATGACATGTGAACAATATGGGCATACTTAAGAACTTTAAGTCAAGCTGACTATCAATCAGCTCATTTCCACCCAGGACCTCTCCAAGGCCACCCCATTTGTGTGTAGGGTTCTCAGACGGTTGGCAAAATGGAAGGCTGTAATAGTTGTAAGTTTCTTGAGGATTATTGTAAGGGCCAACTTTATTCACCCAAAGCTTAACTGGCTCTTCAGTTTTGTACTGCATGTAAGAAGCATTAAAAGGGATGAGAACTTTTGAGTTCGGGACATATTTGCACTGCATGTAGAGCATAAAAAGGAAACAACATTCAAGCAGCAACCACATAAGTAAAATCTGTCAGGTACTGCGAATGATCTCTGCTTCGAATTTCTGTGGCGATTTATTTCTCAGGGATTGACAGATCAATATTTATTTGTAAGGTTCTGTCTAGCTTTAGACACAAGAAGATATTGGGTTATTACTTATTAGTAACTATTCCTGTTAACGGCTGTCAATGAGACTTTTAAAGTCACAGAAAACAATTTCTTCATTTATCCTAACCACTCAAGAATTACAGCATTAATTGCAGCATCTTAAATACTGATAACGATTCGTCTAGCCTGTGATATATTTCCAGATCTTGGTCTTTTATCTGTTTAAAATAAAACGTTCAAATTTTAGGTTGGGATTAAATAGTTTTTTTTCTTTTTCTTCAAACAGAAGTCAAAGGCTGTCCAAACTTCAGACTGCATTGAACAAGTTAGTTCTAGTGTTCCTTCGAAAACCAAAATTGAAAAACTACATGATATATGTGATCAAACTGGCAGCATAGCTAAGTAACTAAGATAAAATGTAGTGGCCATCGGTCCTGACAGTATCAAGCTATCTATAACACAATGCACTAATAGTTGTCATTTGTCAACATTTGCAGTGAGACATAAAAATGTGAAGAATGTTCGAACCAGTGTGATATCAAGCATAGTTTTATGTGATTTGAATTCAAAAGAAAGGCTACAAGGAGTTTTTCTGTTTGTGTGATAATAAAAAAAATTCAGGTTGATTCAACAAAGGTATAGGTGAGTGGACATAGTAGTCAATGGCATTCTTGTTGGACAAAGGTAAAAACCGAGTGAGCACCTAAGCAATTCTGATCAAACAGATCCATAGATTCAGGACAGCACATAACATGTAGTTTGTAGGGTTGAATTATCATTGACAGGGAGCATAGCGCAAAACACAAAACTAAAATACGCAATTGAAGGTAAACGACACACACACACAATACAGTCAATATACAAGTGTCCTAAACCCCGAATGTTTTCCATTGCAACACTAAGCTCTACAGTACATTCCTATGCATCACACACAACCCGGAGCATGAGAGCCATCTGCTACTCAGAATTCAAAACCCATGAGATATTGAGCTTTCCTCCCAAAATCCCAGCACTCCCACATCGAAGCTTACTTCTCGACGTCGTCCCATTAACTAACCCGTAAACCATCTCTAAACACGTCCTCGACTGTGGAACACCAGGAACTCTCTCATCGCATCAGCTCCAACCGAACCGAACCGAACCTCGCGGAGGAGCCCTGAGGCGTCACCAACCCAGACAGCGGCGTGAGATCCGACCGACGAGGCGTTCCAGATCCGGCGCGACTGGAGCGATCTAACCGGGACGGGCGCACGCGAGCAGAGAGACTTGGATCCGTGGCGGGAGAGGCAAGGCCGCGTGGTAAGGTCGTGGGCAGGCAGGCACGCACCTTGTGGTCGGACTCGGAGGCGGAGGCGAGCGCGAGGAGGGCAGCGACGGCGAGGCCGAAGCCGAGCAGGAGGTGGCGGCCGCGGCCCCGGCCGCCGCCGGAGGAGGGACCATGCCGTGCCGCCGCCGGCGAGATCTGAGGAGGAGTGTGTCGCGGCGCGGTCGGTCGCGGGTTTGGCGTTCGGCCTTGGCCCGAGACCAGCAGCTGGCTCCCCTCCTTCGGCTCCGCACCGGGGCAGCAGGGCGTTTTCTTCGCCGGGGTGCTGTGCCAATTGGCGCTGGATTCGTCGACAGAAAAATCGTGTGGCGTGTGATGTTCTCCGTCCGCGGCTTGGACGGTCTGTGATCTTGCTGTGGGATACCGTGGACCGTTGACTTTGAGCATGTGACGAAGGACAGGTAAAATCTTTCTTTTTATGGCTGCGAGACCGAGAATCGACCTGTTTTCCCTTTTTTTTTTTTTTTTTTTGAGAATACCTGCCTAATTAACCTGAGTACATGATTCATCGACCCCGGTGTGTACGTAATTGGTCCATCACTCACGAATAGGCTAGATTCATTTTGATCTGAAATAAACTATTCTAAAGTTTAGCTTAATTAGAAATGCCTTTTAGATTTTCGAGTTTGAGTGTCAAAATTATATGAGTAGATTGTCATGCAAAGTAGTCACACAAAGGTTACATTTTCTTCACCACCTCTTGAGTTCATTGTGCAATGGACATACTTGATGAATGTTATTCCCTTGTTCTAAATTGTAAGTTGTTTTGATTTTTTTTCATCCAATTTGTTTGTATCTAGACATATTATTATTATATCTAGACTAGATGTACAACAAAACTTATGTATAGAAAATCAAAATAACTTATAATTTAGAACTGAGAGAGTGCTATCTTTAAATAAAAGAGTCAATACTTTTGATTTTTTGAATTTAGTTCATCAATATATGAAATGTTACATACTCACAAAGTATAATTGATATTAGGTTACTAGGCACATTCATCGTATAACTACTTACATGATTAATAGTTTAGCAAGAAATTATACAGATGATTAGAAGATTAGAGGTACCCAGTAGAGTGTGTACCTAACTCAATTATAAGTTGGTATTTCTAAAACCATGGCCAAAAAACCGATTAATTTGAATTAAAAACAATGGTATGTTAATCATTTGAGGCGAACGAACAACCCGCTCATCTTATCATTCTCGTCCTCTACCTGTTACTCCCTCCGTTTCAAATTCTAAATCGTTTTGACTTTTTAAATACGTTTATTTTTTTGCTATGCGTCTAAATATAAGAAAAAGAGATGAACAAAAAAGATAAAATGACTTATAATTTGGACATAGAGAGTAGAGCTGAAACAAACAAAAATTAATTCTCTTCTTCTTTTTTTTAAAAAATACAATAATTCTTTAAGAAATAGTACCTGATTCCATGGTGTACGTTTTTACTTTAAAAACAGGAAAAAAATGAACTAGCAAGCTCTGCGTTTCCGGATGCCAAACCCAAACTCCAACCTGCTCGAGTCTCCTCTCCTCTCTCCTGTGTCCCGCAGGAAAGAGGTGGCGAGATGCCGTGGAAGCGCGCGAAATTTGGCAAGAAGCCAGCGAGACAAGCGCCCGGACGCGGCGGCCCCGGCCGTGCCCGGGAGAGAAAGCCGGCGGGCCCAAGAATCGCGGCACGATACAAATCAACCCGCCAGCCACCGCCAAGAACAGCGGTATCGGCCGGCGGGAGCGTCTCGACACCCACGCCGGCCGATTGGAAGAATCCTTCACCCTGCGGGCGTGAGGGGGCCGTTCCAATCGGGCCGCGCGCCGGACGGAGATGGCGACGTCGGTGGCGGCCGCCCCGGCCGTGTCGGCGTGGGCTCCTCCGGCCGCTTCCTCCTCGTCCTCGTCCATGGTTGGGCTAGGCTTCCTCTTTGCTTCTGTCCCCTTTGTACTTTCGGCGTGGATTGGGAATGCTGCGGTGATGCTAACTGGGTGAGATGCATGTTCCGGCGTCGAGGTGCGTGTCGCGTCGTGGACGCGTGGGAGTCCTGCGCCAAGATTGGTTGCCACCACCTCCATTGGCCGGCGTCCGCAAGGTGAGGCCTCCCCCATCATCGCCGGCTGCCATTGCCAGTTGCAGAGCTTTCTTGCAGCAGAGATGATCTCTAAGCAAGCTCTCACAGCTCCTCCATAGGACGAGGAATTAATTCTCACATGATTCAGCTGAATAATTACATTGTTTCGCACTGCTCGTAATGTGGTTTTGGATGACTGACTCAAACGATCAATTCATAGTTGCAATCTAGCTTGTGAATTACTTTGCTGAATTTCTGCCGTGGAATCTGATAGAGCTAGTCCATCTGAACGATCTGAACAGTTCAGTACTTGCCCTTTGATGAGGTGAACTGAACATTTACCTGTTATATGTTCTATTCTATGCGAAGCAGTTGCACGAGCTGTTGCCGGCCTGGATACAGTGGTCCAGTTGCCATTAACCACTGGAAATGTGGAGTCAGTTCTGGATGAAGTGCGCCCGTATCTGATAGCAGATGGAGGCGATGTCGCCTTGCACGAGATCAACGGCAATGTGGTGAAGTTGAAGCTGCAGGGAGCATGTGGATCGTGCCCGAGCTCGGTGACGACGATGAGGATGAGCATTCAGCGGCGCTTGATGGACAACATCCCAGAGATCAGCGCAGTCGAACGTGTTGCAGATAAGGAGATGGGGCTTAAGCTAACTGAAGCAAATGTTCAAAAGGTATAGTTGTCAACGTGTAGGCTTATTTTGTTTTATTATTCTGAGTGAACCTTGTAAACATACTAGTAGATTATTTGCATGAAAAAACATTAGTTAGGGTGACTCATGTGATCACTTATACCTGCTGCTGCAGGTGATTCAACTGTAAAAATGTTCGACAGACCCAGCAACGCTTGGTGCTGATTTTTTATCTGAAAGGGGCGTTTGTACTGAAATTGATGCACTAGCTGTCTCAATAAAATGTCTAAACAAATACAAGTATCCGACTGATAGCTTTGTGCAACTTTTAGTACTTGGTAGTAGTTTTAGGAACATGAGGATACCTTTCTCCTATATATTGCATTGTTTTGGATTTGCATTCCGAAACTACACCATTTCAATTGAATCTTTTTGCCTGAGAGGTCAGGAACTCTTCCTGCTCCAGGTCCTTCTTATATAAATAAGAGGTACAAAATACTGAATTTTGTCAGTTTTATGACTTTGCAGGAATGTGGAGCACATCTGAAACGCTGAATCTGAATTAATACAATAAAACATCTTTTCTTTATGATCAAGTGATATTGTTTCTATTATTGTCACGCCAATAATCATTTGGACAATGCTTTCTGGAATCAGTTTAAGCTATTTACACTACTAAATGATTCACCTTCTTGCAGATAAAAAAAAAAACTCTATTAAGAGGGATATCTGAAAGTATTGTGGACTCCTTCAAACCAAATTTCAGGTACTAGCTGAGATTAGACCTTACCTTGCTGGCAAAGGAGGTGGCGAGCTCGAGTTCATCAAGATCGTTGGCCACACTGTAAAGGTCCGCCTCACAGGCCGAGCTGCAGGTGTGAAGACTGTTCGAGTGGCGCTAACTCAGAAGCTCCGAGAGAAGATCCCATCCATCGCAGCCATCCGTGTATTGTCATAATTTTGTGGATATCTGTATGTCAGCTCCTAAAGGAGCACAGCTACAGGACCTATCAAGGATATGATGTACATGTGCTATCTGATCGTTGCTTTCAGGCAGTAGCCTCCTGAAGTGTTCCTGCTTTGGATGCAACCGCGAACCAGATGTATATATGGTACGGGTGTTTATATATTTCCTTTGAAAGAAAATTGAAGAGGTGTGTTTTGGTTGAAATTATGCTACTGTTGTCTCAAGCAATGTGCAATTCTGATAGGAAGCAAAGCAGAAACCAAGGGCACTTGTATTTTGACAGGTTTCTCTCAGGCGTACAGGTAACCGATGACATCTGGTGTAGGCCAAACCGTGCAAAATTGAAAGCACACCGATGTTGGAACAAATTGCCTGGCTGGTTTGTGTATTGGAGGCTAAATAAGAGTCTAGTTTGACACTGACTTCATTCATGAACAAAAAAGTAATAGTGGGAACACTGTAAGACGAAGGACAACCAGCACTCATTCATTGAAAACTAAATCCTGTGCCATTTGAGGTTGTTGCAAAATATGAAGTTAAGGATAACTCCAGCTTCCTAAGTTGCTGAAATGCTAGTTGATCTCAGTGCACATTTTCGATCCAATTTTGGTTTAATTGTGCAGGCTAGTTAGAACAACCATGTTTATTTATTCAACTAACTAGGCAAGTGAGAGGATGAGCGAAGGTAGGTATTTAAAGCACAGGATGCCAGTCATGCTCAGGTGTTGAATCATAGATACATCGAAAATGAAGCATTAGTTCGATGAAGCTGATGGATTTGTTTTCAGTTGGCCTCAGTGGCAAGCAGACATCACAGATCGCCACAAAAAAGCCAGATCAAGTCCCAATCAATCTCTGTACACGAAACACAATTAGATAGCAACTGAACAAGCAAAGATTTTTCACATTACCAGGCGAATTGCCAAGAAACACCACTAGTTCTCTTCTCATGAAAAATGTGGCCGGATTACACCAAAATGTGGCGGGACAGGCATCAGATCGAGACGAGAGCCGCCCGGCCGCTCGGCAAGATCTCGGTGCGCTCTCCTCTAACTGCCATCAGCTCCAATCAATCGAAAAACAAAAAGGTGGAAGAACGAAGAGAGATCCACGAACGCGGGCCGGCCTAGGCGGAGCCGGCGGCGGAGGGGAGGATCCGCGACCCGACGAGGTAGGCGAGGAAGCCGGCGAAGGCGAGCAGGAAGGCGTAGTCCACCGCGACGAACAGCGCCGTGGACCCGTGGCTCCTGTTCTTGGCCGCCTTCTCCCCTGCTCCGGCGCTGAGCTTATTGTTCTTGTCCATCTCGCGCCCTTCTCCGAGTCCGGCGACGTCGTGCGGCGGTGGTGCGGGGCTGGATCGGGGAAGCGGCAGCGGCGGCTCTCGCTTACCGTAGAGGAGGATTACCAAACGGAGATCTACTGTGCGTATGTATACGGGCATCGTTAATTAATTATATAATCTATAAATTTTAAAGAGAAAACGAACGAATCAGCGCCTAATCAGACGATTGTGGGTTCGAGTCCCACCAGACGTGTTCTTCATTTTATTTAGTTTTTAAACTGCAACTATAATCTCTTAATTAAAGCAGACTAAGTTTTCAAAAGTGAAATTAGTTTTTGCCTACAGTGTGCCACCGTTTGTTCTTCAATATCATGGAGCATTTTTTTCAAAATTTGTATGAATGATTGTGTGTGTTCACTTTTGTTCTTGTAGGCATTATTTTTAATTTCGAATTGACTTGAAAAGTAGAAAATAAAAGAAAAGTGTCTAAACTAAGAAGAGGTATATATATGTTGCACTAAAAAAATTTCATGCAAAAGAAAAACATCAAAAATATGAAATTAGACTTTTGTAGTTTTTTTTAAGCTTGAATTGACTTTAAAAGTAGAATATAAAAGAGGGTATGTTAGGACTGAATACTAACATTCCACATTACACCGCATGTGTATCTCATTGAGTTGCAACTATTTCTACTCTTGCATGAATATTAGCATAACAACTATAGTTGTAGCTAGTAGCTACTTTTGTGCTTCCCCATAATTAAATTGGCTAGCTAGCATGCTATGTCTATATGGTTTCCGTTGAACTAAAGGAATGTTTTTTTTCTTTCGATGCATTGTATGCATGAGCAATAGATTGGGCCGAAGCGACCTAAGATCGGGAGTGATTTTATCAAATTTTTGCTTTCGGTGAAGACTAACCTATTTGATGGAATGAATAGTTATGGAACTAAGTTGGTGGATAACACAATTATGATGATTTGGGATTTATGAAGAAAAGGCATTAAGGGATTTTGCATTAATGGCAATTAGAAAATTCTAGAAGAAATTTTCATGGGAATTTGAATGTTGCGTATTTAATACATTTGAAGTATATGATCTATTTTTTTATGAGTACTTGGATCAATGTTTTTTTTGATATACAATTAAGAATCTAGATAAATAGTTTTTTTTGTAAACTATGTTATGTGCATATTAGGGGAGAACATCCCTAAATTTATAGGAATTTGAACATTCTTAAGTGCACTTTAAATATTCTAACTTCATTTGCATAATGAATAATAACCCCCATTTTGAAATATGTGTGTGAATATTTCCTATAAAATTTAATCATAGCATACATAAATGGGCCTCCACATGTAGTTGGAGATATATGAATTTAAATTAAGCCCATGATAGGGGATATATTTTGAAGTATGCTATTAATGATCTAATATTGACATTAGGGGAGAGAGAGCCTATATTTTGAATGCCAAATATTATTTCCATACAAAGAAAATGATCTTAAGAGAAAATATTCCTTGGAGCTTGAAGCAAGAATAGTATCACACACTAAGTCATATAATAGTTTGATTAATGCTCTTGTGAAGTCCGAGGCGAGCATATGCCAAATATTTTTGAAATGAGAGGAGTAACTTGAAGTTATAAAACGGAAGTTGTGTTTACTAGTAGTAAACTAAATGTTATATATTGTCAATCTAAAATCTACGGGACGCTTTGTGGGTTATAGTTTAGTGTATACACGTTAAATACAAAAGAAATGAAACTCCTCCATTCTCGTGAAGAGAACGCCTCACGAAGAAGGTTAAGCACCTCATGAAGAGGATCATCATGAAGATGACATCCAACACAATAAGCGCGCACCTCACTAGTGTTGGGTATGCAGAACAATATACCATCTCTTGTTTGGGAAACGACAGAGAGAGAATATTCTTACATTGTGAGAGTATTGGGAGAAAGAAAATAATTGTCGACAAACTACCTCTTTAATTGCAATTTTTTTTTCTTATGAGAACCCGGATCCCAGGAAAACAAAGTCCATGGCAAAATCGCTTGTAGCGATTAAATCGGGTCAATGAAGAATGCAATTGAATTTGAATCTCTGTTAAGAAGAATGAATGTTACGCTATATCTCCGGCAAATGAAACAAATAAAAATCGAATATGCGGTTAATAAGTGGATTATGAAAATTCATATAATTCCCAAAGAATATAAATCACAACTTGTAGAAATCTCATACTAAGTATCAAAGTCTAAGGTATATGTTCATGATGAATATTTAAGTCTCAAGAAGAGCATGTCCTAGAAGGATTACAATCATTGAATGATTTTATAGTGAATAACGCTATGCAATTGTATACATCACTCATCTCTCATGCATTAGAGAATGTATATCGTAGAAGAGAATTATTAATTCACTAAGAATAAAAGTACATCCTTGAAGGAATTAATCCATGAAGGATTTACCAGTCAATTCTTGAATAAGCACCATTCATCCCTGAAGAGAATATAGACCCGAGAGAAATAAAATGAAGGATCTTAAACACTGTGAAGATGTCATCAAAACACTTAGAAAGTGTATGAAAAGCTAGCAATGTAGTGTTGATATCTTCTATATACCATGGAAGGTATAAGAATAATGGTGGTTTTGGCAATTGAATTATCCCCTAAATGCCAAAATGCAAAAATTTGGATTTGTACAATCAAAATCTCGAAGATTTATAAAATACATTTTGAAAATCCACTAAGGATTAATTATAAGTATCTAAACTCTAGTATAAGTTTGATATACTATCTAGAAGATATTGAATATTAATTTATCTACCCCCATAATCCTCTAAAAGGATTTATTTCTCCGAAGGATAATATTTATTTGTTTTGCACAACTAATCGGTGGTCATTATGCATGAAGCAGATTGCTCCCATATAATTCATAGAAGAATTATGAACCAACTTTTATTTACACACGTTTATGAAAAAGTGTGGTTTGAACAATGAAGTTTAAGTTTGGCTTTATGAGGGGGAGCATATTTTTGAATCCGCCTCTAAGGTAAATCACGAGAATTACAAAGATCAAGTAGATCATATTTGCTAAAACATTGAAGTTTGTGCATAAATTATAAAGATTAATATCTATTCACGAAGAATTGAATATCACGAAGAATATATGACCAACGAGGTTAAACGTTGTACTCTTTTTTTCCTATGTGAGTTTTTACTCGAAGGTTTCTCACACAAGGTTTTTAATGAGACAACATGTGCAATACAATTAACGAATGCGATGTACTCTTTTCTCCAAGAACCGTTTTTTTTCCACCGGTTTTTGGATGAAGTTTTTAATGAGGCATATGCATATCGTGGTAATCGCTCAAGGGGGAGTGTTATAAAACACACGGACTCTGTCCTAGAAGGAAAGGAGAAGGATGAATCCTAATCTTAGTCCGTTTGTATGTGGGCTCTTACCGAAACTCGAGGTCTTGGCAGGACTATATATACGTGGGAGCTCTATGTTGTAATCACCAATATTTCGGATGAATAAAGAATAGTCTCCCTATCTTGTGTCTACTTGTTTTACTTCTTTCATCTACTAAGTGATCATGAGAGACGAAGAGGGAAGGTCCTAAGCTGGCGACGACACGTTTCACAACAGTCCATACCAAAAAGAACGACGAATTTTGCAGCGCACCTCTGCACCCAACATGCTTCTTACTTTCTATCTTCCTTCGTTTGGGGCTGAGCCCCCTTGTCCGCAATTTGATTGTAATAATGTTGTTTAATCAATGAAGCGAAGTTCCAAAAAAATGTAGAAAATAAAAGAAAACGGTCAAAACTAAGAAGCATATATGTGTTGCACTAAAAAATTTCAAGCAAAATAAAAACATCAAAATATGAAATACTTGTGCTATATAGAATTGGTGTAACTAAAAATTTTGGTGTGGTGGCAGAAATATTTCACTTGATTCTTGTAGTATCTTTATCCTAGATATGGAACTCCTCAAACACTCACTCTTTAAAATCCTCACAAAATTTGGTTGTAGTAGGAATGTTCTTATGGGTACGGTGTGGACAAAGACAAACCCTATTTTAATGTTTTATCCAAGCTTTCAAGACTCTAGAGTCGCTCCCCTCCAATCCAAGACTGAAAACAGATTGATGGGACTAAGCAAATACTTCTCATCTCATGGGAGATTAATTCTGAACTCAGTTTTCTTAGTCGACTCATGCCCACTTCTTACATGTGCACCGACCCTCAAACCGCCACCAAGAGTCTTAGACTCTTAGATGATATTGATATATACGAAAAACATGCTCTATGGAGTTGTGCTTATTTGCCTTATTGTTTGGGACACCGCTTGCAGAACCTAAAGAGGATCGAGAAGAAGGTTTAGGAATCATCAACCTTCATACCGAAAAACACTACCCTCCTTTTGACGTTCCTAGACAAGTTCTACAATAATGTAAACATGCCAAGGTGACTCGACTTGGAACACACTCCATATAGCCAACAACACCCCATGCCAAAAATCCCTCTAGCTCCTAGTGGAAGGATATTCTAAAGCTCGAGTTGAATTCTTCAATTTAGCCCATTGTACGTTAACAAAGGTGACACAATGTTGTTCTAGAAAGATCTCTAGCACTCCAACATAATTAAGAATCTCTACCCGTAGTTGTACTCTTTTGCTAAGAAACTAAACTGCAGTTTCACATTCTTCTTGGAGTAGCCAACAAACACTTTGTTCAACTTCCCCATATCTACTTAGTCCTTTAAACAATTAATATCTCAAGTCTTCTACATAACATGTCAAGATATGTGTAGATGGAACTAAATTTTAGGGTCTAGTGCTTACACACCCAAGAAAGCCTATAAAATGTTGAGGGGTTCAATAGGGTTTGCCTCTTTCAAATGGCTCTGGTGTCAAGGAATCTAAGGAAACACAAATTCTTATGTTGGCTGCTCCTCGGAGATAGACTAAACACTCAAAACTACTGAGAAAGAAAAATAGGCACTTAGGTGATTATACTTATGTCTTCTGCAGAGCATTAGGTGATTATACTTGTGTCTTCTGTAGAGCAAGGGTAGAAGAAACAATCCTGCATCTCTTTTCTGAAAGTCTCTTTAGCCAACTCTGCTGGGATACTATACACATAGATTGGTATATGCAGTTACAACCTTCGGACATGGTCCTAGAATCCAAAAATAAATTTGGAACCCAAAATTTCAGAGAGACTCTGCATCATATGGACCACCAGAAACAATATAGTCTTTGACAATGGCACTGTCTGAATCAACTTCAAGCAAGAGTTGGCTTTGTTCTGTGTCAAGGCATAACAAATTATTAGGGACCCCCTTAGAATTTGGTTAGAGAATTACAAGTGATGTATTTTTATTTAGTTCTTGGGCCTAAGCTTTGTAACCCTACACTTGCACGACCATGCTAATGTCCATTAAAGAATAGGCAGGGAACTTTCCTGCCAGCCCCCAAAGAAATTGATTTTCCTCGTCTCAAGCCAGCGACATGTAAAAGTTTGCATAGCGTGTACAGTTATAAGATGATGATTTTCCTCCTCTTAAGGTCCTAGTATTAATTATTTGGTCACATTTATTACTTGAAATAGAACAATACAATTTAAAACTTATAGATCTCTGGGGAGCAACATGTTAATAGAGACAATCACAAAAAAATGTACCTATCTCTGAAAACACCGGATGATTTTCAAGATGATTTCATTTACAGATACAATTAAAAATTGTTAGTCTCCCAAAATCAATTTACCGACATGAGGCTCTTATTAAGAGGCCCATCTATGAAAATTGGCACTATTTTTAGAGGCAGACCTCTTAAGAGGCCCACCACTATTAATTGATGGCAACCCACATAGCCTATCAAAGCCCTCTATACACATAGCCCATAAGAGCCCGCTATACATGGTGTCGGGATATAAAAAGGTGAAACAAAACCCTAACCCTCCTCACTTATTGTCGCATTCTCCCTCCCTCCCACTCTCTTAAACTCCGTTGTTGCCCATTATTAATTAGTTCAGTTGCATAACAAATAATTTCGTTCATTCATTTTTCAAATTGTTCAAGTTATATCGATGGTAGTTGCCAATTGAATAGTTTACGTGATGAGCTTGTACGGAACCATGTTTTCATCATTCTAGAGGTGTAATAATTGATCTCATTTATAGCAACAATTTCTTTATCGACGCCATATTATTAGCATCACCAAGAGCCACAAAATATAAATCATCTTCTATATTCAGACACCCATTATTAATTAATTTAGTTGCATACAAATAATTTTGTTCATTTAGTTTTCAAATTGTTTAAGTTATCCCGATGGTAGTTGCCAATTGAATAGCTTCTATGACAGTAGCTTATGCGGAACCTTGTTTTCATCATTGTAAAGGTGCAATAATTGATCTCATTTATAGCAACAATTTCTTTATCGATTGCCATATTATTAGCATCACCAAGAGCCACAAAATATAAATCATCTTCTATATTCGGACACCCATTATTAATTAATTTAGTTGCATACAAATAATTTTGTTCATTAGTTTTCAAATTGTTTAAGTTATCCTGATGGTAGTTGCCAATTGAATAGCTTCTATGACAGTAGCTTGTACGGAACCTTGTTTTCATCATTGTAGAGGTTTAATAATTGATCTCATTTATAGCAACAATTTCTTTATATCGATTGCCATATTGTTAGCATCGCCAAGAGTCACAAAATATAAATCATCCTCTATATTCAGACACTCATTATTAATTAGTTCAGTTGCATACAAATAATTTCCTTCATTCATTTTTCAAATTGTTTAAGTTATCCTGGTGGTAGTTGCCAATTGAAAAGCTTCTGTGGGCAATAACTTGTACAACAGCTTGTTTTTATCATTCTAGATGGACCCATAATAAAATTTATATATCAGAAAAGTAACGTTGAAATGATAGTTGATCGAGCTGTGATGTTGAATCTTTGAATTAATATGCTATAGTGGTATGTTCAAAAACTGTGAAGTATATGTGGAAAATTTATTTGATACACATCACTGTTTTTGGCAAATTCCCTCAGAGTCGAAACTACATTAGTTCATACAACAAAGATCGGTTGGGATACTTGTTATCATCAATATATCAATACAATATATAAAATAAATAAATGATATGTAAAACCATAGGAAACAATTTGTATTTTTCACAAAAAAGTGGCTAGTGGCTTGCAACGTGCAACCGTATGGGCCGCTCAGGGTTGGCATCATCTAGAATTTCTTTTTTCAATTGTTTTTCATATTCATGACGGACTATTTATGCCAACGTGTTATACGAGGCAGCATGGACACGATCTCATCCCCGCCGCCTAAAATTGATAGAAGCAAGTCTCATTCCCATATACGTACAATGTTCCATAAGCTCTTTGAATTACTACAGTTGAAGCTTCTTTGAATTATTTTATCTTTAAATAATTGCCTCAAAAAAACAGGCAACTATACATTTATAGATCTTGTATGGAACTATATTTTTTCATGATATGGACTATCATATCTTGGTGTAATTAAAAGAATATAGATTAGCATATTTGGATCAATCACTGAGAGACACAATATATGGACTATCAAATCAGGGATATATCTGTGGCAATAGCGTGCCATAAATGTATCTTGAACCAAATAACACATGCCAAACTTATCGTGGCCGGCGGGCCTAACTTTAGGTGTGGCAGGTGGCGGCGAACCAAACATCCCCTTAATCCCACAAAGACAGAAGCAAAGCAAATGTATTCAACAAAATATAATGTGTAGTACACACCTCATTGTTTAGTACTTTTATATTACGTTCCTGACAAAGTACTTGGCATTAATATCAAAACACTGCATCAACACAGTCCCACGAGCGTCCATTTATGCTGACAGTGATATGTCCCATATGATCAGTGTTGGTTTATGGTTCTGCCCAGTAGTGGTATATCGCTGTCAGGCCATATATGGCTTAACCGGATAGTAATATGGGTCTTCACTTCCGGGCAAGTAGGATATATCGATCGTCCCTATCATTGTCTGAATCCTATGCTTGTATTGTAACCCGCAAGTGAAGTGTAATCACTGCCAGCTCCAATTAATTACTCCCTCCGTTTTAAATTATAGTTCACTTTGGCAAGTATGTTCTTGTTTTTTTTTTTTCGCGATCGGGCCATTCACCCGTATTTCATTAAGAGGAGGAAAACCAAATCCAAGTACAAACTAAGCCGGGATGCCGAGCAGACATCAGGCTACGAAACAGAGAAACAAAACAGAACAAAACACAAATAAAAAACACAACAGAAAGCAAGGCACCTAACTACTGGATGCAACCCGAAGGTTAATTACAAGATAACCATGTCGCGACTGGACCACAAGCACTCTCAGGCCTTGCGCCGCTTCTTCCCCCGCAGAAGGAAGACCTCCATGGCCTCGATGTTGACCTCAGCGTTGGGGCCCGTGAGGGCCGCCTGCAGCTCAGCAAAGGAGACCGCATCCTCACGCTCGGCCTCGACCTCGATCCCCATCTTCTTGAGCATAACTTTCCTTGCCTGGTCCTCTGGCCTATGGAGCCTGGACGCACTCTTTGCAGCGAGCCGTGCACTACGTTTCGGCATTAGCTCGGAGGCGTCTTGGCGCGGGCGCGTTTTCCTCAAGACCGGCGTGGAGAGTATGGATGGCTCCAGCGGCCTCCTGAAGGCGGCTATGAACTCATCCACCGATGGCACGAGCACTGGGCTCGAAGAGTGTGTAGACCCGCCTTCGCCGCCACCGGCTTCGGTGGCACCGGCGTCGGGCACCGGATGGTCATCCTCGACCTCCGTTTGCAACGCTTGAGCACACCGAGCTCCCGATCCCTAGGCGGCGAGGCCGAGGGGGTGCCAGTGCGGCGCCCAACACGACGGTGACAAGTGGGACGGTGAACTCGGCCTCCACCAAGTTGGCCCACCGGTCGTCCACCGGCCCCGGGCGCGCGGTGGAAGAAGGAGCCCACGCACGCAAAGCATCCACCATGCACACAGGGGGCCTCATCCTCCACGAAGGTAGCCGGGCGCACGGCGATGGAGGCCGCGAGCTCAACGAGCATTGGGTCATCCCATGTCCCGGGGCCCCCACCGCCGCGGCGCGAGCGTCGCCGGGTCAACGGCAAAGACTGTCGGTGATGTGGCCGAGCACCCTCGGGGGCTTGCGTCTGCGCCGCCGGGGCGGACGGCGGCGGACGCCCGGCCGGCGCCCGCAGTCGCTGCGTCGTCGGCCGAGGGAGCCGGACAGAGAATCTCTCCGACACGGATGGAGCCCGCGAGACACCGTCGTCGATTCGGCCCGGCGAGAGGGCTGTGAGGTGGAGCCCCCGGCAAGAACGGCGTGCTCGGCCGCTGGTCCGCAAGGCGGGCGGCTGGCCCCCGCCTCCGGCACCTTCAGCGGGCGGCGACGCGCCGATGCCCTCGCGATGGCGGTGGCGGCAAGCGGCGGGAAGGTGCTGAGCGTGGGCGTGGTCGTTGGAGAGGCGGTTGAAGCAACGCCCGACCAGCTCGTGGCACGGGCCGCCGGGCGGTGTGGGCGATGGTGGGCGGACGCATGCGGCCTGGCGAGGGAGGACCTCCCGCCGGCCGTGGCGGTCTAGAGGAGGCGCGACGGTGGGGTCCCGTGACGCAGTGGGCGGGGACGGCGTCCCGCCACCGCGCGATCGTCACGGCCAGACTGCGACGGCGCGCCGGAAGTCAACATCTTCTTGCCGCGGTGGGGACGGCGCTGCGCTTCTTCTTCATGGCGGGACGGCGGTACCACCGCCGGCGCGCCATTGTACGGACCCCGAAGCCACATCTCGGGCGGCCTCGACGGATCGGCCACGGCGGGGTGGTCCTCACCGGAGCACCGGTGGCGGCGACACCCATCGCAGCGCCGAGACGACGGGATGGGGGAAGCAGATTGCCTCGTGGAGGAGGACCGATGCCCCGTGGCCAGCCTTGAGGTGGAGGATGCGGAAGGCGGCGGTGGTGGTTGGCATCTCGAACTCGTCGTCGGAGCGGTCGGACATGGGGACATCGACCCGGCGCTCCTCCTTGGTCCCGCCGACGGAGGAGGGGGAAGAAGGGGCGAGCCTCGACGGAGAGGCACTTGCCGGTGGCCGTGGTCGAGGAAGGAGCGTCGAGGTCTCCATCCACCAACTCGCCCTCTTCGACGTCCATGTCGCGGAGGGCCATGCCACCACCGGCGAAGTCCTTCCCCATGATGGACTTGGACGGGGAAGCGCGACGGAGATGGTCGGTGGCCACCTCCACGAGCGGCGTGGGCGAAGGGGGCTCGGCCTCACCGGGCGAGGGCGGCTGGCGGCACGCCGGCGGCGGGGGCGGACCCGCAGCCCGGCAGAGGACGTGGATGACAGCGGCCCCTCCGCTAGCTCCCCAACTTCTCGGGCGTCGGCGGCCCGGGGCTCGCGGCAAGACGAGCCGTGGAGCACGGAGGCACCAGCGGCTGCGGAAACGCTGCGGCCGTGCGAGCCGGCACGGACGGGCGGCATCTTCAGCGGGGAGGATGAAGAAGCAGCTGCGGGAGTTGTGGCCTCGCCCGAGCGGCAAGTTTCGGAGGCGCCCGGAGCGGCATGTTCAGCCGGCGTCGCCCGCCACGACGGCGGCGACTTCAAGCAGCACGACGAGGCGGCAATGGCAGCGGACGAGGGGACGGCACTCGGCGGCGGCGGCAGCAGCAGCAGGGAGGCACGACGGGCTCCGAGGCTGCGCCGCACCGCGGCCGCCCTCCTCAGCTCGACGGCGCCATCACGTAAGCCTCCGCAGGCGGAGGCAGCAGCGCCCCCGGCGGAAGGGTGACTGCCCACCTAAAACCACCATGGGAAGGTAGATCGTCGACACGGGAGCACGGATCTGTAGTTGGCTTGGGCTGAGATGGACTTGGAAGGGAGATCAGGTTGGGGGAGGAACGGCGGCGGCGCCGTCGTCGGGGAGGAGGGGGCAGGACGGGCGGGTGGGTGCGCATCGTTTTTTGCCAGCAGGGTATCCAACTAAGTATGTTCTTGTAGCTAACAACTATATGGTGGATCGATAATGGACTTTAAATTAACATACAACATGCATTGAGCTATATTATCAGCCATGCTCAGGCATGGACCATGGAAAAGGTACCTATAGCGATGCAAACAAAATATACACGCGTGATAAATTAAGCAGTCTTTGTTTTGGCAATCACATTTTGATCCACAAGGCAGTGTGGCCATCAACATCATATGTATTCATGTTAAAACTTAAAACACATGCGTGAAGATTGGTTGGAATGTGAAAACTAGAAGAATGAGTAGTACACAAGCACAACATCCGCTTGTCGGCGCCATGACTAGCTGCCCGATGACACAGTTGCCGTAGTAGCCGTCCTTCGCCGCCACATGCTTCCGGACATCTGCGACAAAGCATAGAAGGGAAGGGACGTCTGGGTTCGAGATGGCGGCACGGGTGTAGCACTGCCATAGCACGGCAGTCACCACCTCGAACACGGTGCATGGCCGCCGACGACGTTCGTTGGAGCTGGAGCGGCCGCCGCCATGGAACTCGGCTCTGACGCGGTCGATGAAGCTCGAGGGGATGGTAACGTCCAGGCTCGCGAAATCTTGCGGCTCCATGGACACCACGAGTTGCAGTCCGGCAGCGATGAGTGGAGGGAGGCTGGGGATGGACTCGTCGTACCTGACGGGGACGACGCTCGGCGCGGACCGCCCGCGCGCGAGCTCGCCGATCGCCTGCAAAAACTGGGCCATCCCGGCACCGTCGGCGACGACGTGGTTCCATGTGACCCCGACGACGAACCCTCCGCATGAGAACTCGGTGACTTGCACCAGCAGCAGTGGATCGTCGCGGCCACATCCCTTTGCCCGCGGGTAGTCGACGGCGAGCTCGTCTAGTAGCGTCGTTGCCCGCCGGTCAGGTGACTGCTCGCATAGCTTGGCTTCCTGCAGGGTACAGCTAGCGGACGCGGCCACGAACAGCGCGCCATCAGCGGCAGTGCACCGGATGCAGAGGTCGTCTCCATTGCCGACGGCGGCGCCTGGCCCCTGAGAAAGGCGACCGGCGAAAGGGAAGTAGTGGACCAGCGCGAGTGATAGCGCCGTCTGAATGGTCTCTGCTGGCTTGTGGATCGGACGATCGAACATGACGAAGAATGTTACTGGTGAGGATTCAAGACCCCGGTCGAAAGGCGAGAGACTGACGACATTGCAGGTGGACATCTCCATAGCTGATGGCCTCACGACCACCGGCGAGGACTTGCTTACAATGCTCATTGTTCAATGTACAGCAGGGTGTAGATCTTCACGGTATACAGCAGAAGCCTCAAACTGCAGAGGTCAATATATAGAGATCGAGACCAAGACGAGATAGCGCACCGAGCGAGGATATGCCTGCAATCACTCACCAAGATGCAGTCATAAATATAAATAAACAGGCTGTACCAATCTGCAAGGTATGCAGCTTCCGAAAATCCCTTTTTTCTGCAACCACATGCATGGTCGATATATCGACCCATGTGGTTTGGTTTGTGATGAATCATTGTCCATGTGAGTAGCGTTTTGGTTTGAGTTGTGGAACTAACCGAGGCGCGAGTTTAAATTGTTCAACATGTCTCTTGACTTGTCGTCCATAGTTGTACATGGAGCTCAGAGACGGAGGTCGACGACCAAGGTGAAGATCAAATGAGTTCATACCAATGGACCGGGGAGCGGTTAAGGATCGACGTCGGGGCTTGGACTGGAGAAGCCAAGTGACTATTTGTAGGTGCCTGCACTTTGGGTCATTGACAAATGCAACAATATATGTGAGGTGGGGACCGGTGTTGCAGCCTCGCAGGCCGTTTGTTGGTGGATCTACATTGCACGGAACTTTTTTTTTTTATTTTGAATAATCAAAGTCCATGAACCATCAACAAAATACACGGTGTTTATAATAACTTTGTAGGCAGTTCAGCGTCGGAAAAGAGTAAAACACCCAGATAGGGTACAAAGCATGCATAGCAAATTACAAAAGCAACATCACCAGTACACAAACGTAGATCAAGTCTTGTAGCTGGCTTCATCTGGACTCTCAAGAAAAGCAATCAACTGAGCACACATGTTTTGCAGATCGTGTGATAGCTTGCTGACTATGGACGCTGGGAACCTTCTTCCACGGCAGCATTTTGGATCTATTTTGAAGATCATATAAGGGGCAACTCCTGATAAAATTCCATAAATGATTTTAGGCGTCTATGAGTTTCTTTGCTTTGTTTTATGACCATGGGGCAAACTGATTCCAATGGGAAAATGATTTTACTGTGAAGTTTTTCCTCTTTTTTATGACTCTGGGACAATGAAAATGCACTTTTGGGCAGCCAGGATTTGAGTTAGCTTAATTTAGCTCCTTCGCTTTTAAGAAGTTTAGTGGACCGGGATCAGAAGGCAGTACAAGAACCTTTGGGGACTAAAGGGTAGGGCTTTCAAGTCCCGTAGCTGAGTTCCGACAGCCGTTGACAGCACGTTCAACCCGATTCCGCAGACCTGCTGTTTTAGTCACGAAACAGGTTTTCAACCGGGACCCAAATCGCCAGGAAGAAGCGTTACTAAAAGGCGGGCCGGCGCACCTACGCCAAATCGCAATAAGTGGGAGCAAGAGTTGGGGGCGGCTTCTTCCTCCAAATCTCATTAGGATTTTCATTCCACCACCATCCTTCCTATGAGGCCACGATGCAGCTACGTCAATCATGGATTTGACCATCGGGTCCCAGCGCGCCAGAAATACGTGGAGCCCAGAACGGTAACAGCCTGAACGCCAAGGCAGCCATCCAGCGCCCGTCATGGACGTGCAGCGACCACCATTGCACACGGGCCCATGCAAACGAGCGCACGACAACGCCGCGTACGGGCGCATGGTCCGACGCGGGAAGCGCAGCCCTGCTGCTAGGCCCGAACGACCAGCACAGGCCGGCCACTGGACGCTCCACAGCGTACTGCTTTGCTGGGCCACGAGACCGGCGAGCTCCTGTTCTATCAAGAGGCCACATGCACCGTCGATTGAGATCACAACGGCTGAACTCCCTCGTGGGCCCATGCCACGACGCGCTTAAAGACTTGACCTAGGCGGCCAGAAACGATGGGACACGTGTCGACTTTGGATCTATTTTGAAGATCATATACCGCCCCGATTCCATAAATGATTTTAGGAATTTTTATGAGGGCAACTGATTCCATAAATGATTTTCCTTTTATGAGGGACAATGAAAATCGGGGCAGCAGGATTTAACGCTGTGGCTGAACCGGGGACTAAAGGGTAGGGCTTTTAGTCGAGTTGTGGTTCAACCCATTACTAAAGGTGTTTTAGTCTCGGGGTTTCAACCCGGTACACGAAATACGCGCTTCTTCCTCCAAATCTGCCGATTTTCATTCCACCACCATCCATGTCCCCTTTTTGTCACGCCCTAACGCCCCGTGCCATCCACGCCCGTCATCGTGCCACAATGCCGCCCATGCGGCGCCCCCCCCCCCATCGCCGTGCCACTATCCCCTCATCACCGTCGTCCCCTCGGGCCCGCCATCGTCCTCCGTTCGTCTCGACTTCCTCGCATTTGTCCTCCCTCCCGGCATCGCCACTAACGCTCCCCTCCTCCCGCCGCGCCACCGCGCCCTTTGTCTTCCTCCCCCCGCCCTCCGCACCACGTCCTCCTCCCCCGTCGTCGCGCCGTGGAGTGTGGAGTTTATATTTTGTTTTGTACATAATGTATATTTATCTTAGATATATATAAGTGCATACATAGATGGCAGATTTATCTTTGTTAGTAATATATATGTATCACAACTCTAAAACCATGCATTGTTAGTAATATTATTTGTAAATGAAGAAAATATGACTTTGTGTAGGATCTGATGGAAGCCTAGAGGGGGGGGGGTGAATAGGCTTACCCCTAAAATTCGACCTGTTAAAACTTAGTGCACTGTCAGTACAGATAAGCGCGGCACTGCCGCCAGCAGATAGGGCGTAATCGCCGCGTGAAAATAACCGACGAGACGGAGAAGTGAACCGAGGCTGCCGGGGAAGGTCTGGCGCGGCACTGCCGCGTCCACGTGCGGCACTGCCGCGAGTCACTTCACAGAAGTGACTTCGAGGTGAATCTGAGAGCTCTGAACTTGAAGTTCGTGATTCACACTCCTTCCTGCACACAAATACTTCACAGAGGATAGAGCTAATATGGCAGAAACCTTGCAACAAAGTAGATCGGGTCGAAGCCCTATCTCACAAGACAATATATGCAAGAATGTAAAGAACACGAGTGACACAAGGAATTGACCCGTGGTTCGCCGCGCCACACAGGCTGGGTTACGTCCACGTTGTTGAGGTTGCCACACAAGGCTTAGCTTGCCCACCGACTTGCTTTTTCCCTCGTTCACAAGTCTAGGGAGTTAACCCTAGAGATGTGGGGTAATGTATTGCTGTTGTGTTGAGGTTACAAATCTCCCAAGGCTGCCACACAAAGGGGGCAAGCTCAAGGGCGACGCCTAGCCGTCTAGGAGCAAGCTCCAAGAGTAAAGAACCCTAGGGTTCCGGCCAAACGTGAACCAAATGCTCTTTTGAGTGGGGGAAGTAGTAGATCCGGTCTCCAATCGAAATTTGCTGCCTTTTCCCTCAAGAATCCCTGGTGGGAAGTGAGAGATTGAGTGGGGAGCTCAAGGTGCTTCAATGGAGGTGAGAGAGAGAGAGCAAGAGGTGTTCCTGGCTGTTCTGTCGAGAGGAAGAAGAAGAGTGAGCCAGGTGACCGTTGTGGGAGGGGTAGAATGGGTATTTATACCCCACGGACCCAACGGTACGATTTAAGTGTGGCACCGCCAAGATCGACACGCGGGGCATCGCCACAGAGGGCGCGGCACCGCCGCACCATTGCGCTAAAGATCAACGCCAACCCGACAAAGAAAAGGTGAGAATCAAGTGGAAATGCTGGCTGGTCAGGCTTGGAGTGATGTTTAGTGTCTGGATTTGAGATTTAGAGCACTTGGTCCACAGGTACCCGAGAATCCTAGGATCCCTCTTAATAGTACGGCATTTCCTAAACTCAAGATTTAAAATATGAAAAAATTTAAACGCCTTGATCCAGAAACACCACCATCTAGCTTATTTGGTGCCTTTGGACCTGTACATCAACTCCACATTTTAATCCCTGCATGTCATCTTCGTAAATCTCATTAATCCCCTAATTCGGTGGTCATCAATGCCAAAACCCACATAGAGCTTGATTGGACTTACAATCTCCCCCTTTTTGGTGATTGATGACAACCAAATTAGAGCTTACATAAGATGTAAAGTCAAACTTAGATTTTGAAGACCAAGGATGTAGAAACCTCCCCCTAAATATGTGAATGAGTTTTGAATTCTCATTATTGACATAAAAGGTCAATTTCACATATTTAGGTGTGATGAGGCCTCCCCCTAAATGTGTGAGTGAGATTTGAATTCTCAAAGTGACATGAAAGTCAAGTCACACATTTAGAAAGTGTGCAAGGCCTCCCCCTACATCCATGGTTGCTGTGGGGTGCTCAACAGGGTGTCATAAAAAAAATATATCCGTGATGCATATGACAAAAGAAATTGATTAGAGCACAAAGAGATTGTGCATGTCTGGCGATGATACGCGGCACTTTGCCGCGCCGAGTGCAGACGCCTTGCCGCGCCTATCGGCCACGAGCGAGCGAGCGTAGCAAACATCTAAGACAAGATATAAAAACTAAACATGCAGCAGGATTCATAAAACAGAGTTTAGACATCCAACGACCAAATCCGAGAAATAACAAGTCATAGGTGGCATTATTACATAAAATAGAGTTTCTCTCAAACTCACACCTAACAAGCTACTCTCAAAGGATCTAAAACCGAAGATCACCTTTGCATCATCCTCGAACATCCAGGGCGTCGAAAAAAGTTTGACCCCTCTCATTTCTTCTAATTTTCTCCCCCTTTGGCGTCAAGCACCAAAAAGATCATAGGAAAGAGAAGAAACAGAGCGAAGTCACTCCTCACTAGTGTCCTCACGACTGGAAGCGGTGTCCTCGTGCTCCTCTGAAATGACAAGACCGGTGCAAGCGCAGAGAGCGACGAGTGGAGCGTCGAGCTCGAATCTGCTGTGCAAAGGAACCAAGCGTGTCCGATAGGTCCCGACTGATTTTGTTGGTGGTCGAAAAACTCGGGAGGTCGTACTGAGGAGGTCTAGGGATAGAAGGAGGAACTGGGAGTCCTTGCTTCTCCCTAACACTCTTGAAGGCCTGCCTCACCTCCCTGCGCAACTCAAAAGTCTGCTGTGAAGCATATGCACAGTGCCCAAAGATGGCCTTGATCCATTTCTTCACCTTGGATCGAGACCTGCTGTGCCTCCTGGGCCTAGAGCTAGAGGGCTGCTCCAAGTCCTCTCTGCCAGCTGAAGTGCCTCCTGCTGTGGATCTGCCACTGGTCTTCCCACCATCCAAGCCATGGGTCTTCTCTATATTGTAGACTGTGTGGAAGCAGTCCTTGGGATAGATGTTCCCGGTTGAAGATCTCTTGTTTGGTTTTGGCTAATTAGTGACATCTAAGGACTAATCTCTCAATGCTAAGTGTGTGACATGATTGGAGATTGGTCGTGCCGGAGTTGGTGTGTGGTGATCATGGATGAAGGGTCAAGGTGATCCAAAAGTTGATCAAGCATGCAACTCGGTAGAGGTTTGGAGATCAAAGGTCCCAAGGCAAAGGTATAACCATAGGGCTTTTGATTTCACACCCAAGACACTATAGAGAGTGTGGGTGATTATAGGATCGATAAGCCGTACTATAAAGAGGGGAAAACTTTCGTACATATCGATCCTCACGTGCCTTTAGGTTCAAGTCTCATATGCATGCATTCTAACCTAAAGTGCTAACTCCGCACTTGTCGAAAAATGGTTTCGAAAATGCTAACACATGGTGTCGAGGCGTTCTTCGACGTGTCGGCAACAAGAAACAAGTGGCGGAAGTCGGTTTGGAGCAAAGGCGAAGGAACGACGACGAAACGACGGATTTTCGCAGCAGCTCTGGCGTGGCCGGACGCACCGGCCGGAAGCGACCGGACGCGACGCAATTTGACCGGGACGCTCCGGTGGAGTGCGTCTGGCGAGAGCATGTTTGGGAGCTTTGCCGAGGGTCGGCCGGACCAGCGGTGACCGGATGCTTCGGGTGGCTGACGGAAGCACCGATCGGACGCGCGACCGGACGCTCAAGGGCGGGTCCGCGCTGGTTTTGGCTTGTCGGTTGTGACGGACCCACCGACCGGACTCACCGGTGAGTCCGGTCGTCGCCGCGAAAAGTGTGTTTTCCACCCTTTCCACCACATTTCGTGGTGTGGCCTATATATACCACCTTGGCTGCCACTTGCTCTCCCTCTTGGTCATTTTGAATCATTCCTAACAGTCTTGAGCAAGCAAGCAAGCCTCCCTCCTCTCTCATTCTTGATTTGAGCTTCATTCTTGAGAAAAGAGTTGATCCTAGTGCATTGCATCAAGTTCTTGCATCTAGAGGCACTTGGGGATCGTTGTGAGACGGTGGATTTCCCGTTTCTCTTGGAGGCACCGCTCCTAGCCGGCTTGGTGAAGTGGTGGAGGCGTTGGCAAGAGAAGGTGATTGTTCTTGGCCACCTCCGGTTGATTTGTGAGAGGATTACGCACTCCTCGTCGGGAAGACAAAGTGCAAGGAATACATTGCTCGTGCTTTGGGTACCACACTTGTTGAGTGGTGTGTTGAGGCTAGCAACGGCACCGCCTAGCTCAAACACCATCCTTGTGTTGGTCGGCACAACCGGAGAGTAGTTGTCGGTGTACAAGCGAACTCCGGGTGAACAAATCAACTTGTTCATTGTCCTCGTGTGTGGATCATCACCATCGAGTGATCGATTGTTCATCTTCATCTCGGTGATTGGTTGACATCCTCTACAAGGCGGTATAACAAGCTTTTCACTCTTGCATTACTTTCCTAGTTTTCTTTGAGTAGTGTTGACGGTGAAAACACCCTTAATTTACACCATCAAAACACCGTCAATATCCCTATTTGGAAAGGAAGAACAACATTTCATGAACATATTTTATCTAATAACCTAGTTCCACATGTAGATGTCATTATTTTTATGCAGATATGAATTCGGAGGAAATCGGCCGGAATAACACGTAGAGTCGTCATCCCGGTCGGTGACCCAAGTATGGAAAGTGGGCAAAATACCATCACCATCATGATCACAATGTCCTATGATCTTTGCCACACACAAAATCTGAAGTCATTTGGCCACAAGATGAGCATCGGCCGACCAAGGGCCATTTCATCCCGAGACATCGACATGTGGGGACAGCTTCTAGAAGGGCTGGGGAAGGTCAAGGCCCAATGGACCTGCATCGGCCGACCATAGGCCATTGGCCCAAACCCTCCCCACGTGACTTGCCACGTCACCAATCCATGGGAAACCAAGAGAAGGCACCTGATTGGTCAGTCAAGACGTCCCTTGGATCGTGTGAGTACAAAAAACAGATGTCACGACAAGTTACGGACTCAAGACACAAAAGCGGCGGTGGGGCCAACATGTCCAAAGACCGAGGGTGGTCCACAGGTCATGGACCATGGTCGGCCCGACCATGGCCCATTTGACCACCGACGTCCCCCCACGCCTACCACATTGTCCACGTGATTATTTCATCCAGCCGTTGATCCTAAGGCGGTTTATCCAAGGGTTACGAGGTGGGATCACGCGGATCGATGACATGGCGCTGGAGTAGCCCCTACTCCACCTTGGGCTATAAATACCCCCTTCCCCCCTCTCATTTAGAGTGTGGAGTGGAGTGTGGAGAAGTTGTAAAGGCAAAGCTCCAAGAGAGTGTAGTAGGATAGTCTAGTGTGGGAGTTAGAGTTGAGTCGAGCCGCGCCGGGATTCGGAGAGCCGGTCCTCGTGAGTGCGGTATAGCTCTAGTTATCTTTTCTCTTGTATTTGGATCTCTACTTTATAATATATAGTCCTTTCTTTACTTTATTCTAGTATTTACTTATTCAGTATTTACTTAGTGCAACTTTGCTCTAGTTGTCTAGACTATAGTTGTAGTGATATAAGTCTCACAAATAGGTGCTTCTACACTTAGTTTGTGGTTTAGTCCGGTTCTTAGTTGAATCCTCGTTTGGATGCGATCATCGCCTGTCATAGGGTGCTCTAGTTGACCTGTGTAGCTACCATCTAGAGTAGTAAGAGGAAGTATAAGCGTGGTGCTTAGACTCGATCTTACCTGTGGTTATCGCTTGTTGCACGGATGGATCGTGGTAGCCAGTGAGGTAGTGACGGCCCTTACGGTCTCTCGTATAAACCACCATGTGTTTAAACAAGTTCTGAAAGGTAAGGCTCCAAAGTAACATAGTAGTTGGGGTAGTGGTGATTGAATTCACCATATCTCACCTCTTGCCTAGCATTCGGTTCGTGTAAACCACAACTAGTTGTCTCATCTTTTTGTGTCTAGATACATATCACTAAAGTAAAGTTAGAGTCATAGGAGTCTTATACTCACTCGTTGTCCTCCCACCTAGCTATACCTTACTAGTTATCTTTAATTGCCTAAATTGTATCACTCCACCAACTTCTATCCAACCCTTCCTATCATATTCGTTTACCCGACACATTGGCTGGTACTATATTGAGGTGAACTTAAGGATCTATCTCTCCCACATTAACCTTTTCTAGCTATTGCTTCCCTTGGGCTAAATATAAATAACGATACCTTGGAATACTCCGGGTGAAGTGCTACAACGGTATACTACGGCGCTTGCGGAATCACCAAAGACATAAGATATACCTCACGCATTTCTAGCGGCGTGGTGGAGATAGGTTCTATATCTATTTCTATCTTCACCACAGGATTGAATTTCAAGCCTTGTCACGACAGCGGTATGCTCAATACCGCACCAGGCAGAACGAGGTTACGTGGATATTTGTCCCAGGATTACGGGATTCACTTTGGCGGCCAGATTCCTGTCCTCCTTAGCACTCTTTAGAGTGCCGCATAATCAACTATCTACAGGCACCCTCTGTTTGCTGGGCGCGAAAACAGAGCTGACTGCATTGCTCTGTCTGCCTTTGCACGATGATGTATTTATGCTTCTTTGTTGGATCGAAATCAGTAGCTTCATGCTTTGAAACGATTTTGAAAATTTCGATCGCTTTAAAATTAGCAAGGCCCACTAATTATACAGATTCAATTAATGAAACTTGGAGTCTATGAGGATTTCTGAAAACCACCAGGCACGAGATCACAAAAAATGTGGATTCGAGGAATGAGAATACGGGACAAAGCGTAGTTTTAGTAACTTGAGTTCATTTAATAGGCACATTTTTGTAGGAACAAAGTAGTAGTAGTAGTACTCTGAGCAATCGGTGTTCTTGAGCACATGTATATTCATCTCTGAAAATATAAACGAGGAAATCAGGACAAGTATACAATTTATAATTTGATAAGTGATAATGATAACCATATAATAAAGTTCTCATCCTCAAAACAAACAACCATGAAGGCAAACAACCATTAAGGCATCAAGTCAAGTACATAAGCAAACAATCATAAAGTTCTTGAAATCCCACTCAATCACTAACAATTAGGCTAGGCTGATCAATTTGCCAATAGCGCCCATAATAGTAGCTATGGCGCTATTTGAGCTTAGTGCGCTATAAGCGCCAATAAGCGCGAATAAGCGCCAAAAAATTCAACAATACCATAGCATGAAACTGCTTTTATTGGCGCTCACGACAATAAATCGAGGATAAAGTATACCGAGTTCAATTACGTAATAAGTGAGTCTATGAGGACTAAACAAACAAAAGCGAAGAACAAAAAATGTAGTTTAGAAATAGGAGGAATATAAACAAAGCGTAGTTTAGCAACGATTGGTTTAATAGGATCATTTTTGTAAGATAGTTGTACTCTGAGAGCGATTCGTGTTTCTTGAGCACGCATATTCATCTATGAAGAGAACAAGCGGCGGTAGTTTGCAATTTTCTATGACAAAAAACGGATAATAACATTATAGTAACAAAAAACACTGAGATAATAACATTATAGTAGCGGTCGGTGTATTATTCAGTATCTACAACTCCATGTATCCATCGAGGACAAAATTATCACCGCTTTCCTCATGTATGCGCTATTTGAAAAATTCAGCCGACCTTTGCGTGCTCTCTATCTATCCACGATGATGCGTTGATGCACTTTGTTGGATGAAATCAAGTAAGTAGCTTCATCGCTGAAGCAGTTTGAAAAATTTGATCGCTGAAAATTAGCGGAGGAGCCTAATATTATCTGATTCAATTTTGTAATAGCGGGTCTATGAGGACTACACAAACGGCACAAGGCGAAAACAAAAAAATGTAGTTCGGGAATAGAATTATAATCAAGCGTACTTTAATGGCATTTTGTTTTAACAAGGACATTGCGTGTAAAGACAAGATAGTTTAAGTACTCTCGAGCAGTCATTGTTCTCGAGCACGTATATTCATGTATAAAAGAAAATTAAACAGCGGTATTTGCGGTTTCTATGGCGACAAAAACACCGCGAATAACTACATTATAGTGGCGGTCAGTGTCAAGTTCGGTATCTACAAGTGCATGTAGTTGACAAGATAGTATTATATAGATAGCTGTCATGTTTCTTGAGCGCGGATAATCATCTATCAGAAAATATGCAGCGGTAGTGCGATTTTACGACAAAAAATACTACTTCCTTTCCTCCACTTTGACAAAAATACTAGATAACACAACATTGTAGCGGTGATTGTCGAGGTTGATATGTACAACTTCGGTATATCCATCTTAGGATAATTACCTTGGATAAATTATGTAATAGGCAGTCTATGAGGGACTAAACAAACCAAAAGGGTAGAGAACAAAAAATGTAGTTCAGAAATAGAGGAATAAACAAAAGTGTAGTTCGTTATCCAACAAAATGTAGGCTAGGAGGTCGAGGGAGGAGGCCAGCCCATTTTGTTGGAGATGATGTGGCGGTGCTCCCATTCTTTCGGGTGGAGGGGATGAAGCCGGCGTAGAAGGTGTTTGGGGGACTGGGGTCTCCCCTAGAGATGGTGCCTCCCCTGGTGGTGAGTTGCGACTGATTGGGGGGAGGGGGCGAGCCTCGTCGTGGCGTGCTTGATTATCGCGGATCGCGTGGTAAATGGATCGGAGGGGGGTTGGGTGGTGGTCTGCAGCGGATCGCCGTCCGGCTTGAAACACACGAAGAATGGCGAGGCGGTGGTTGGATCTGGCGGCGGTGGTGGTTAATCGGCGGCCGGCAGCCCGGTATGCCTTTTTTCACCGCTGTGAGGCGGATGTAAATTGAAATGAATCTTTGTGAGGGGGCCGGATAGGGTTTTAGCGTTTGCGAATCTTTGGCGTGCAAATTTTCAGGAAAATTTTTGGGCGGGCACAAGGTAAAGATCGCCACTTCAGGTGCATCGGGAGAAGGCGTGGTGGGACCTACATCGGCATGAAAAACTCGAGGCGGGGTGAAGAGTGAAATGATTACGCTGTGAGGAAAAGCGAAAATGATAGTATATTCTCAAAAGTGCGTATGAATACATATTTCTCTCAAAAAACAAAATGGTAGTTTCCAGATTTTTCCGTAGTCGTTTTCGAGTTTTTTTCGATTGTTGCCTAGCGGAAGCGGAAGTGGTAACATGTGAAAAAATGAAAATGATAATATGGTAAAAAAAAATGGAAATGAAAGTGGAAACAGTTTTGCCCTCTTTCGATCGTTTCGAAGATTCCGTAGCGGTAATTTACGGTTAGTTTACGAATCAAGGGCACACACAACCAACATGCACATAAGGCAAATATTTTTTTTTTTTTGGAAACTACCCTCCGTCCCAAAAAAAGAATGACGTTTTTGACTTTTTTAGACATCGTGTTTGACCATCCGTCTTATTCAAAAAGTTGTATAAGATAAGTATCAATTTAGTTTTCTCTCTCATAGTAATTCCAAAATTGATTTTTTTCTTTCTAAAATGTTGTAAATCGTTCTCTATCAAGCTATTGTATTCTTACATAGCTCTGACTATTGTAAAATTTTATCAATTTTTTGATTTGAATTTTAAAATTACAACTTTAAGCAATATTTTTGGAGCACCTGCATGACATGAGAAATCATGCATGAACATGAAAGTTTTGTATAACTTCTTATATATTAAGATGTATATATATCTTATTTTGGTCATTTCTTCATCCGACGGCGTCAATAACATTGTTCACAAGATTTACATGTCTCATATAGTTGATGAAGCTGCGAGACGGCACACGCGGTCATGTACGCAGGGGGCAAGCTCGCGTGCTTGGGGCGACCCTCAGCGTCCGCAGTCCGCGGCCGGCGACACGTTAAGAAAGGGGAGGCCGCGGTGAGGCTCGATTGGCAAATATAATGGTGATAATATTGTACATATACTTGGTATAATATTATACGTACATATTTGGTACTTATATTAGTTCCGATATTAGCATCTTGCACTAGCTAGTTTATCATCGGGCCTACCAAATTTCGGTGTTAACACATGCCTCCTCAATTTTTGGGTAAAAGTACCTTTTGCTCCAAAATTGACCATAATCCTCAGAATCAACAGCGAATTCTTTTTCGAATAAAAACCTAAACCAAACCTTCAATGGACCGGGGCATTTCAAGAAGAAATCAAGCCCACTTGAGCGGTTGTTGACTTCCCAGCGTGCGTTCGGCATTCAATCTGTTTTGGGATCGCACCACGATCTCATTCATGGTTTCCCACGATCCTGTTACGGCCCCTCGATAAAAATAAGGCGGCGCGCAGGCTCTCTCCTTTACCTCAATCCGGTATACCTTCATCTCTGTCTCGCCTTCTTGCCCTCCTTCACTAAAATACGTATCAAGCTCACCGATGGCGGTCAATGCATAACCTTGAAACGCGCCGGGCGAGAAGATCTGGGAGGAAGCGGTCCTCATCGCGAGTTGGGTGAGTTTCATTACTTGATCTGCTTCTTGTTTTTCTTGTAATCTATTCTTAGCGTAACCCTTCGCTTTTGTTTGAGATTCCTCGGCGGGTAGGGCGAGGGGGCATGTACTTCGATGTAGGAAAACAGCTCCGCCGGTCATCGATGCGGTGTGCAAACTTCGGCCTCCTCCGTTCTTCATCCTCTTCGCCGGGGATCGGGTTGGAGTATTCCGCGCTCTACGTCAAGCATCGGCCGAGGGGCGAGGCGGGTTCGAATGAGTACCGAGGGTACTCTCTCAAAGATGTCGAGAAGGAGGAATGGAATGGCTTGAAGCGGCAATTCGTCCTTGGTCGCGCGCATCGGTGGTTTGTCTTCACGAAAAACCTGATCTATCTCTGATTCAACACTTTGCTTTCCCACGGTAGAATTTGATCTTTTTCAATTGCGGCGCTATACGCAAAATGCGGATAGCGGCTACTCGGCACGTGATCGCCGGACAAGGTGAATGCGCGGTGCGGCGGTGCGGCAGCCTCGACCAGCGTAAGCGACGCGCCGATGATCTCATTTGCTCCGCGGCCTCTTCGCCGGTGTGGGCATGGCGTGGCGGCGATGGCGCGGCGGAGGAAGACCTCTCCCGCTACCCGGCGGGCTTCAGCACCAATAACCCGGCGAACCGACCCCAGCGATCGAGTCGTTGTTGCGCCCGAATATAACGAAAACGCCGCCCGCTGGACATCGCGGAGCCATCCCTCTAGCAAAGGTCTTGAAAGGCTGTTCTAAAGCCTTTTAGTACTTTGCCACACTTGTTTTGCCCTAAGAATCTTGCCACACTTCTGATTTGAGACATGTGTGTTATTAGTTGTGATATATAGAATTACTAACTACATAATCCATGTGCTATATATTTATTTCTCAAATATGTGTGGATGTTTACTCTTGAAGCAGTGGCGAGTTCTAATGAAATCTATCAAATTATCATCAATTTGAAAGCATATATCTGATATGTTGCACACGGTATAATTAGGACAATTTTACTCTAGCGGAGCAAATAAAAATAGGCATCTCTAGCTACTCCTATGAAGCATTTGAGGCGTTTTCCTTTTATTTTCTATTGAAAAAATGAAACAAATTTAAAAAAAAAATTGTCTGACGGGCTACATTGGCACTATATTTTGCCTCACCAAAGCATGCGGGAGAATCGAGAAATAGACAAATGTATGTATGAGGATCAATGGGCGGACGGCGCTTACCGCCGCTGCGGCGAATTCAACGCTTCGCTGTCGGTGGCATGCCTAGCGAGAAGAATGCGATTACCCGTATATACTCCTTACGACCTACCATAATACTTGCTCACGAAGGCGGACGTCTTGCGTGCGGGTCTGATGCCGTATAGTATCTGCGTATCGGATAGTGCGTATCTCGATACCGACAAGCCAAATCGGGGAAGTATTCGGGGTAACGTCTGAGCTTCAAGTGCATGCAGTAAGTATACTAGGCGGTCGGTCCTTCCCGCCGTCCTCGTCGGTGCCTGCGCCGATGGGGCGGGCATCGGTATAATGATGACAACTGCGCCCGATGCGGGAACGGCGCCTTGAGGCACGGCCTTCGCTACTCCTACTCTCACGCCAAAAGGTATGCGCCGCGCCAAAGGTGTAAATGTTAGAAGCGGCGCTCTATCAAAAGCGTTAGCGATGGGACTAGCACCAGGTCATGTCGTCGCGGCCCGCTCCTTGTTACCGGTTAGGCTTCGGTTGAACCGGCCCGGCCTTGGTGTTTTCCTCTCACGTAAAAACCGGCACCGGCACCGGCGATCAACTAGCCAAAGGTACTTTTTTCTCACAACAAATCAGCACCCAGCCAACCACTCCCCTCCGTCCCAAAATAGGCGCAATTTTTTTACTTTTACAAACAAGTGTTACAATATTACTATCACCCTCTATTCTTTTTTCTTTCTTTTTTTTCTCCTTTTTTTAGTTTTTCTTTTACTTTTCTTTTTTTTTTTTCTATACCAACAGGTCCTACTTATAATTTTATCAAAATATATCCATGTGAGATCTTATTTTAAAGGTTTTATTAAAATAAATTTAATGGTGCAATCAGAATTGGATTTATTTTTTTTTGGTTCAAGTTATAACCCTTTTTATGCCCATAGACATGTGGGACATGTTGATGATGTGGCACAAAAAGGAAGGGTAGTGGGCTGGTGGTGGTGGCATGCTAGTGGGGTGATAGTGGGGTGGTGAGGTGGCATTGTGTTACTCTAAATCATGTGCTACGTGGATGTTTGATTATTAAGGGCACTCACAATGCTAGAAACTATATCATAGTTTCTAAAGTCTTGGACATTATTGTGTCAAAAACTATCTCCCACAATACAATTTTCTATCATGATGATGTCATATGGCCCACTTGTCACTCTCACAAATTGTCTTGGTTTCACGTGAAGACACGGTTTCTTAGTTAGACTTGGTTTCTTGTGTTTTCCTCTCTCTCTCTTCAATAAATATAACGCCACATCACCAAAAAGCAATAAATAGAGGGGTAATAAATGAGGATAGAAACAATGGTAGAATTTGCATTGTGTGGTGCTCTCTAATTGCACCTGAGAAGATGAATGAGCAGTGGTATATTCATGTTTCTTTGTGGTGTATAATTAAGCGATTTGTGAACAATCACTAGCATGGATGTCGGATGGAAACAACCAAAATTGAGAATTAATTGTAGATCTTACTAAGTTATGAGACTTTCTAGTTTAAAACCTTTTGATTTGGCATTATCTTGTAATGGAAAACTAGGTCTCAATTTTTAAAATAAAATAAAACAAATGAAATTTGGAAATTTAAATTTTGAATGACCTCCGACAAACTACCAATATAAAGACTGTAGTTCCCAAATATCCATGAAACTTTGTAGTTTACAAGCTTTTGATTTGAGATCATCTTGTCATGGATAAACATGCCTTGATTCGAGACATCTGATCGCATATTGGAAAGCGCGTCTGTCCATTTTACTTGCTTTGATGTGTTCAGCGGGCCATGCATGTTCGTCGCTCCGCTCCGCCCGGAGTGCTCACCGGCCAGACCGGCTCCTGAGCGCCTTTGCATTATATATTGCGAGCGCACCCATATTGTTGCTCACCGGTGAGGGCGGCTTGTTCACGTCGCCGCCCGGCGTCAAGCTCAAGCAAAAAAGCCCCCCCACCGCAACCGGCACGCTAATTTGCCTCTTGCCATGGAGGAACCTTCGGGAGTTGCTTGAGGACATTGCGCTTCACGTCGCCATGGCGCCGCGAGGATCTATGGAGGACCTCTACAATACGGGCCACACGTACAGAGGACGAGAAGCGTGCTGCGGGCGCCTTTGTGGACCGGAGCATCCCCTAGGCCGGGTCTACGGCGGCGGCGTCGGGTCGGCCAATCGCGGCAGCTCACGTCTGCTCGGGCATTTGTACTACTCGCGGCGAGTATCGCGCGAGTCTCTCATCCGAGCTTCGCCGGTCGGCAACCGGGCGTGCTTGAGCGGGCATATGCGCGTGTTCGTGGAAAGGCGGCGACACCCGTCTCGCCGCCCTCTCGACAAGCGAAACAACCGCCGACTCAGGGCATGCACACGCTCGCTATGTACCGCTTACTTTGCTCTGGCGAACGCCGCCGCCCGCCGATGGCGACCATGCGAGAGGTGTTGCGGGAGAGATTGAGGAAGAAAGATGAGGGTGGCAAAATGTTGGGGAGCTTGAACTGCTTCCTGCACTTCAAAATGCAATGGCGGTGGTGATGGGCGCCATTGAAGGTAGCGACCGTCTTCCTCCTTTGGCCCAACCGGTGCCTCGCCATGACGATGGGCATCGGTGCATATGGGAAGATAGGGGCACCACGAGTTCACTACGGCTGCGGCGGCATTGCGGAACGATGAGTATAGTGCTTCGCGGGATTTTATCCACAATGCCCGTGCGAGTCGGGTGTCTTGCCGCGAGGAGTGTAGGATTCGCGCCGAGTGTGGTAGGTTAATCTCTATTCGCGGAAGCATTTGCGCTCGATCTAGAAGGGATGATGATGCGATGCGGCGGCGTCTGTTGTGTGCATATGCATCTGGCCTTGTTGATGCGGTGATGCATGTATGCATTGGTTGATGTTCCATCGATCCTCTGAGTAGCGATGATGAACCCTGAGATGTTTTAATTCATTGTAATCCATGTGTTAAATTTATTTCGCGATTCTCTGCCCGGCGTACCGCAACCATGGCATTGCGAGCACCCGCCGCGACGAGCTAGCCGACTTTCGGGCTGGACTCTCACCCTTCTCGCTCATTCGATAGCATAGATAACCAGCGGCGCTCTAGGTTCTGGAGTGCGGTGGTTGTCCACCCGTCTCTAGAACCTCATCTCTCGGTGACATCTGCGCCGCGCAGGTGTCTTTGCCCATGTCGGAGAACTTTTGGGGGCTCAAAATTTTTAATCGTGGTCAAAAAGCGTAGCGAATGGTCAAGCGAGGGGATTGTAAATAAGGCGAATGGTCAAGCGGGGATTGTAAAAAGTCAAAAATGGACTTTTATTTGTGGGGACGGAGGGTGTATGTTACAGACCCGTGCTCGAAAAAAATAGTTATTCGGTGATGGGTGATTGAATAGTATTACGTGAGAGAGAGAATAAGCTGAAATAAGATGGCGCGGTGCGTATACTTCGCGTCCGTCCTTCGTCCCCGTCGGCCCAATCGATTGCCTCGCCGATCGAGGCGGGCATCGGTCTTAATGGGCTGCGCTAGCGATGGCGGGCGTCGCCCTCTTGGCGAGAGAGGGGTGGTGTGTGGGATATGCAAAGGATACGCATGCAAGGTCATGGATTTGAAACCTATATTTTTGCTATACTCACGGCGCAACATGAATCTATTCTCCCTCACATTACACAAGGCAATCACTCCACACTATCGACTACTCCCACTACCGCCTTGCTACGAGAAATGAGTAGGTTGGGCCCCACCTAAATTTTTATTTCGTAATTACATAGATTAGGAGGGGCTAAGATGTATTTGAGATTGATCGGCCGTCCTATTTTTTTTTCTGGCTTCATCGCGATTCACTGCTGCTACGCCTTGCTACACGAGAAATGAGTAGCTTTCCTAGGTTTTAACCCCATCATGTAACCCATTATCCATATCTTGAATATTGTACAAAAATATATATTGTGCGCATGGAGTTAGCGAGATGCACCTCGCCCGTCCATAATGTTTCTCTATTTACTTCCTCTATACATCTTGATCATCAAGATTTCCCTCCTTCTGATACTTTCTTCCGCACTCCATTGATGTATCTCTATTTTCCTCGATCCTCTATATGGCCTATAGTCATCAAGATTCCTTCCTTTACAACACTTTCTTCGCACTCATGCCTCATTTATCTCTACTCTATACAACTACCATCAATGGGGCCCCTTATATATGTGGATGAAGTATATGATCATACTAGACCATCCATGGTGGTATATATGTTAAGCATGTATTCATACGTTGAGTATATGGATATACTTTTTTTATATATCAGCGGTAGTGGCATTTTATGTAATATATTAAAAAATATAGGTTCCTTGAAATTTTTTAGTGTGGTAAGATCTAGAGTATCTTAATGAGTATCTAAACATACTCAAACCGAATGTGATTTTTTGAATATGGGTGTAGGTGGTGTATAGAATACTCCCTCCGGGTATTGGTAAAGGAAGTCCTTTTGGACAAGGTTTGGGTCAAACATTGGGAATGTAAATATATAATTTTTAAGTTGTTGAGTTTTAAATTCAAACTTATATGAATAGATCTAAAAAATACAAAGTATACATATATCACCACATAAATATTTTAGAATAACCACTCAAAGTTGTGTTTTTGGAACCGTGACCCTTCTCCTTCTTTTCCAATACGGAGGGGTATATATATTTCTATTTTTTCTTAAGTTTTAGAATCCTACCATATCACCCCGCCCACGAAGCCATACCCTTCTCCTTCACTTCCCACCGGGCCGCCCACCCACCCAAACCATATACACATACCAGTAGTCCCGGGCCTCACCCAGGGCCCCACCCCATTCCGCACACACCAACCAAAAATCAAACCCTCTCCCTCTATTTTTGTCAAAAAAAAAATCGCCCTCCATACCAAGAAACCGAGACCCGAAAAAGCCGAAACCCCGTCATGGATAGGCGTCACGCAAATCGCATGCAAGGTGTCTCATGTGTGGAGCTGTGGATATGATCGGCCGTCCCAAGTCGGACCTCTACGCCCGGCCCGGCGGCACCCGGCCCTTGGTGTACTCTGTAATAATCCGTTTCCCAACTCCACTTTCGGTTGTTGGTTGCCAGCGGTGCTTTTCTCTCACAAGTCACAACAAATTAAATCAGCACCGACCCGACCCGGCCCGGCGTACGTTTTCTGCCCTCCATCTCGCGTGCTCGGCGAGAACCTTTGTTCATCTTCCTTTCCCCGGACCGGGCGCGAGCTTCGAGGAAAACCGTGCCGGTGAGCCCCGAGCCATCTTTGCGGAGAACCTTCCGCGGGGAGTTGCTTGAGGCGTTGCGCTCAGCGTCGCCATGGCCGCACAGGATCCTATCCGAGGCCCTCTACAATCTACGGGCCACATGTGCTGGACCACGGCGTGTAAGCGGCACCATCTTGGACGGAGCATCCTGCTAGGCCGGGTCTTTGCGGCGGCGGCGGCGGGTCAGCGGCTCTCGTCTGCCGCCGGGCCGGCCGCTACTCGGCCAGCGAGTACCGCGCGAGTCTCATCGGCTCTTCGCCCGGTCGGCAACCGGGGCGTGCTTTAGAAGCGGCATGCGCGTGTTCGTGGAAGGCCGCGGCACCGTCTCGCCGCCACTCGACTTCTTCCGGAACAAGCCGCCAACTCGGGGCATGCACTCGCTCGGTATGTGCATTCTTCTACGCGCTCTGAGGCGGAATACGCCGCCGCCGCGATAACGACGCGCTATGGCGGTGTTCGCGAGAGCTGGAAGCGCGACTGCCGGCGGCGGCGATGCGCTGCACCCGGAGGGCAGCGAAATCGCGCGAGAACTCGACAACGAGCGATGGAAGTGTTGCGGGAAACGACTTGTTGGTGGCGCCATATCTGAGAAGCGATATCGCCGTCTTCCTCTAGCACAACGGTGCCTCGCCGGGACGGGGCATCGGTGCACATGGGGAGACTACTGCGGCACCCGTCTTGCCGAATGGGGGCCGCGACCTATGGCATACAAACCCCTGATTACGCACTTAGAGGGTGTAGGATCGGCGCCCGAGTGTAGTAAGTTCTTACGTGTTGCCGCGATGGGCGGTGGAGTTGCATGAATCTATCTTACTTTTGGTGCGTGATGGTTGATGTATATATGTGGTAATTTGTGTTATATTCACGTTTGCGATGGTGAGACCGCGGGGCTCAAGAACCTAATTTTTCTTTTTAATCGTGGTCAAAAGTTGTGACTAGTCTTTCTCCCTCATAGTAACTCCAAAAATGATGGTTTTCTTTCTAAATTTTTTTTGGCAAATCATGCTCTTGTCATGTATCATCGATAACATTTCAATTTTAAATTTCAAAAATTACAACTCAAACATCAATTTTGGACCACCTAGTGATTTTAACGAAGAAATCTTCTGAGGCGAGCCTTGGAATAGTACCGCTAGCTCGATAGCGCCCGCCCGGAGTGCACCGCCCGGCCCGCTCATAAAATCCCGTCCGTGCACCGTGCTACGCCTTTGCTGTTGACTCCCGCCGCACAAAACATAGCTAGAGGCGGCTCGAGCTTCCACCAAAAAGCCCCGCCCGGCGCCGCCGCCTCGCGCCATGGAAAACCTTCGCGTGACATGCTTGCCGCGGTGCGATTCAGTCGCCAGGGCGCCCGCGCGAATCCCATGGGGACCTCGCCAATCTGCGGGCCACATTCCTTGAGATAAGCGGCGTCTGGCGACCCCGGTGGGGCCGGAGCATCGACTAGACGATGTTTACGTACCCCCCGGCGGCGGTGGGTGTCGCTCGAGGATCAGCGAGTCTTGTCCAAGCTTCGCCGCCGTCGGCAACGGATGCGTGCTTCATAGCGGCATGAAGGCCGTCTATGTCGAAGAGCCGCTTCACCCATCACGCCGTCGCTTCGAGATCTTTGTGGTGCGCAGCGTCGTCGAGCATGAAAGCGCCAAGTATGTTCTTGCTCTTGTGCTCTGGGGCCAACGGCGGTGCGCGGGCCACGACTATATGCGGCGGTATTGCGGGAGATCGGCGACCGCTTCGACAGCGGCGGGGCGATGGAAGAACATCAGCGTACTTTCGGCCGCCCGAGAAGGCATGGAAGCGTATGGTGGGCTGCGGCATATACGGACGAAAAGTCCGTCGTCCTACCAGCCCACATGGTGCCTCGCCGCCAGCGGGCATCTGTGCGACCAGCGGCCCGGGGCGGTGGCGCCGTAGTGCGCCCGTCTCGGGTGATGTGTATTGGGTTTTGCGGCGAGAGTGTAGGATCGCGCGGCGAGTGTCGCGGAGGTTCTTCACTCAACTTAATCTTTTGCGTGGTTGGTGATCTTCTTACGATCAAACTTTCTACGTCTAGTGCTCTAGATGGAGACCTCGATCGAACAAACTTAATTCCATAGCTTTTGGTGCGTGCGTGATGCTTGATGTCGATCATTGTATATGCTTGGCGTGATGGTGGCGAGAACTTTTTATTAGTTGTGATTAATTGTGAATTTGTGATATACTCCCTCTGTCCCATGGAATTTGTCTTTTTGACTTTTTGAATTTCATATGTTTGACCATCCGTCTTATTTAAAATATTTATGTAAATCATAAAATAAATTAATCAATATTCAAGTATCAATATTGATAAAATAACAAAATAAATTATATTTATGTAAAAAATTTGAATAAGGCGGCGCATCCGAAAAAAGATGCACGGAATCGGGGGCGATGGCGGGCGTTAAGCCAGCGAGCTCTCCCGCCAAAGGATACACCTACACCGCGCCGCGCCGTGCAAAGGTTCTGAGCGGCGCTCTATCAAAAGGCATTGGTATTCATTGGCGCCTAGGCGTAACACTCTTTTACGCTTAATGAAAAGCGCGCCTAGGCGTGCTCTTGAAAAAATTTTTTTAGGCGTGGTCGCGAAAATAAGGCGTACTAGATGAATTTTCTGTGACGGCGCGGTCTCGAAAAATAAGCTGTACACACGGTCATGTCGTCGCAAGCCTCTCCGGCGCTCCTAAAAAAAAAACGCGTGGCTGCATGGGGAACGCACGCGGCCGGCGCCACCGTATTATGCTGCTATTCACCTCGCCCGCCCGGCGCTCAAAGTTTCCGGCAAAAAAGCCCCCCATCGTGCGGCGCCTCGAGCCATGGAGAACACGGACAACCTTCGCGGGAGTTGCTTGAGGACATTGCGCTCAGCGTCGCCATGGCCATTGAGAGGATCCTATGGAGGACCTCTACAATCACGGGCCACCTGTACGGACACGCGGCGTGCGCGCGGCGTCATCTTGGACGGAGAATCCCACTAGGCCGGGTCTTTGAAGCGGCGGCGGCGGGTCGGCGTCGGCGGCAACGTGCGGGCGGCCGCTGTACCACTGGCGCGGTACCGCGCGAGTCTCATCGGCAAGCTCGCCGAGGTCGGCAACCGGAGGCGTGCTTCGAGCGGGCATGCGCGTGTTGGTGGAAGGGTCGCCTCACCGTCGCCGCCTCTCGACAAGCTGAAACAAACGCCGACTCAGGGCATGTGCTCGCCCGTGCGCGCGCTCTTACGCTCTGAGCGAGAACGCCACCGCGTGATAAGCGACCACGCCCGGCGGTGTTGCGGGAGATCACGCGCCCGAAACGGCGGCGGCAGCGGCCTCGCCCGACTCTGGAGTAGCGCTAGCGAGCACGGGCGGGCAGCAAAGTGTTGAGCGGCGTTGTGCCGCGCTATCAAGAGTGGCAGCATCCTCCTCCCCGGGCCCATGGGAGCCTCGCCACGGCGGGCATCGGTGCATATTGGGGAGCACAAGCTACGGCGGCACGGCGGAATGGGGGCCACCCCATTGCGGTGGGTGTCTTGCGGCGAGGAGTGTAGGATCAGCGCCGAGTGTGGTATGTTCTTCATTTGTGCATCGTTGGTATAGCGGCGGGCGGTCTATAGCTTAGCTCTCTAGCTACATGATCTAGATCGATCAAGCGGCTTTTGCTAGCTTTTGGTTGTGTGCATGCACGGATTGGTTGATGTTCGATTGATTCTCGAGTATGTAGCATGCGGTGATGAACACTGCGGTGAGATGTTTTAATTCGTTGTAATCCTTGTGTTTATATTTTAATTGTGTCTTTGTGGTATTGTGTTTGTGATTTAATATATGTGTTGTATTTCTCTAAATCATGTCTTTGCGTGGATGTTTGATTGCAGCTGAAATGATGAGTGAGCAGGCGACAATGGTGTATTCATGTGTTAAATTTATTTGCGATTCCCGGCGTTGCCCACGCAGCCATGGCGCCCTTGCGAGCACCCTCGGCGTGGCTAGCTAGCGCCTCGGGCTGAAAACTCCACGGTCACGGTACACCCTTCTCTACCTTGGAACCTCGAGGCTCGTCGGCTTGGAGGTTATGCGTGCCGTTGACATCGCCTCGAGCAGCCTTTGCCGTGTCGGCGGACCCGCGGCAATGGCGCCAGCGAGCACCTCGGCGTGCCTAAGCGCCCTCCGGATGAACTCGATCTTTGCCTTCTCTCTTACCTCGAGGCTCGTCGGCAGCGGTTATGCTTATCGCTTTGTGTGCCGTTGTAAGCCACGGAACAACTGCCATATGTCGCCGCCAGCGTTGATCGTTCTCCGCGGCGGCAACCCCTCTCGACCCGTCCCGCCTCGACCGTGTGTTCAAAGGAATTTCTGGCTGCGTTCTTTGGTGCTTTCCATAACGTCTATTTGACCTCGGCTTGTCGTCATTGGCGGGCGTCGATCCCCACTCCCGCCGTACCCGCCACCGTCGGTGTCGGGGTCGGAAGGAGACTAAACCCGCTCATCAATAGCGCATACTAGTAGCGCTAGGTTATGGGGATCCGCGGTGGTGGTCCTCCGTCGCAAGAGACCTCATCTCCGCTAACATCGCGCCGCGCCCGGTGTGCCGCCACGTCGGAGACCTTCAGGGCTCAAGAACCTAATTTTTCTTTTTAATCGTGGTCAAAACTTGTAACTAGTCTTTCTCCATCATAGTAACTCCAAAAATGATGGTTTTTCTTTCTAAATTTTTGTCAAATCATGCTCTATCGAGGCGATTGTATTCTTACTTCTATTACTCTTTGTCATGTTTCATCGATAACATTTCAATTTTAAATTTCAAAAAATCACAACTCAAACATCAATTTTGGAGCACCTAGTGATTTTAAAGAAGAAAAATCTTCTGATTACCGTTGGGATAATGCGTCGAAAAATAAAGCCGTCTGCTCATTCCATTGCGCTGTTGTTCGCGGGTCATTTCTTGATCCGGCGGCGTCGTGGTAACATTGTTCCGCGAGTTACACATGTCTCGGCGTTTATGAAACTACGAAAGAGATTTCTAAGATTTGTGAACAATGTCACTAGCACTATGTTGGATGGGAAAACTAAAATAAAATTGTAGATCTTGCTAAGTTACGAAACTCTCTAGTTTAGAACTTTTTTTGATTTGACATTATCTTGTAATGGAAAACTAGGTCTCAAATTCAAAAAATAAATAAATAAATGAAATTTAAATGTTTTAGAGTGGCGTCGGATAGACAAACCACCAACATACCGATTGTAGTTCTCAATTATGAAACTTTGTAGTTTACAACCTTTTTGATTTGAGATCATCTTGTCATGGAAAACATATACACTCTCCGTCCCACAAATAAAAAGTCCGTTTTTGACTTTTTACAATCCTGTTTAACCATTCGTCTTATTTATTTTTTTTTATGCAAATAATAAAAAACATGATTATAAAAAGTATCTCTAACGATAAAATAAATCATAACAAAATATCTAAATTTTTAAAACATTTTGAATAAGGCGAATGGTCAAACAAGGATTGTAGAAGTCAAACACGGACTTTTTTTTATTTGTGGGAGCTGAGGGTGTAGCGATTTGAAAACATTTTGTAGTAGGTACTACTACTCGTATCTTCTGACGAGCATTTGGGATAGTGCACGGCAGGTCCGCTCATTACGTCCCTGCACCCGGCCAGCGCACCGCATTATTGCGCTCACCAAGCGGCGCCCGGTCTTTATTCGACTCACCGCCTCGGTGGCGGCGACCATTCTTCGCCGCACAATTGCACAAACCATAGCTAGAGGGTGCTCGAGCTTCCACCAAAAGCCCCCGCCCGCGTCGCGCCTCGCGCCATGGAAAACCTTCGGCGTGACATGCTTTGCGGAGATTGCGATTAAGTCGCCAAGGGCGAAGATCCCATGGGGGCCCTCGCCAATCGCCGGGCCACATGTTCGCGAGATGAAAGCGCCGTGCGGCGACGCCCACAGTGGGGCCGGGCATCATCGACTAGACACAGTCTTTGACCGCTGGTCGGCGTCTGCGGGCATTTGTACTACTCGCTCAAGTATCGCGAGAGTCTTTGCACCCGACCTCCTCGCCCGTCGGCAACCGGAGGCGTGCTTTAGAGCCGGCATGTATGCGTCTTGCCGTCGAAGGCCATTTTGCACCGACAAACCCCGTTACCCCGATCTTTGCGGTAGCATGCCGCGTTAGGCGTAAACCGCCGACTATGTTCTTGCTCTTGTGCTCTGAGGGCTAACACAGGTGCAGCGGGACGGCGACTATGCCCGGCGGGTGTTGCGGGATATCGAAGGTGACAACCGACACGGCTGGGGCGTGGAAGAGCATCAAGTGTGCTCGGCCCGCCGACATGCATGGAGTTTTAGGTTGGGCGACTTGGCGGGCATATACGAGGAAAGAGTGGCGTACATCCCATCCTATAGCCCAAATGGTGCCTCGCCATGGCCGGGCATCGGTCTGACCTAGCCAAAGCGGTCGCGGCCGTCTTAGCGTCTCGGGTGGTGTGGTGTGCTCAGGTGTTACTGCGGCGAGGAGTGTAGGATCGCGGCGAGTGTATGAGGTTCGCCGGTGCGATCAATCTTTTGCGGCCGGATATCTTTGGCGAGCACGGATATCATTCCACGTTGTCTCTAGGTTTGTGATCTTCACACAATCAAACTTTCTATTTGTAGTGCTGGCTGGGCGATCTATTGCTACCTCCTCTTTCTCGGATGGTGTTGTCGATCAAACAAACTGAATTGGATAGCTTTTGGTGCGCCGCGTGATATATGGTTGATGTTCTCGATCGAGCGGGATTAATTTGATCGATCATATGCATGGTTTATGTTGAAAAGATCTGAGTAGGAGTATGCATGAAAAGCGAGATATTTTATTAGTCGTAATCATGCAATGTGTTATATTTTCCAAATTTGTCTTTGTTTGGATGTCCTTCTCCTCTCTTCCTCCCCCCCTCCCCTCACGTGAGTTGTTCTTCCTATAAGCTACGTGATATGTGATTCTCTATGGGGAAGCGGGTGGCCGCCCATGGGCGCTAGGGTTGGCGGGCTCGCTAGGGCGGCGAGGGGAGCCTGGAGCTTGAGAGGCGCGAGGCGAAGCGAAAAGAAGATAAGCGATCTTGGGCTATCCTTTTCGTGTTTCTCTATTTACTACTTCTTCTATAATACGGAGTAGTGTATATGCGTCCTAGTCATCAAGATTCCCTTCTTTATCTCTATACCAATCAATGGGGCCTACTTATAATTTTAATCTACTAGTAGTTTTAAAAGTCTGATGGTTTACATAGTGGGCCCCCGCCGCATGCGTACACTTGTCTCCGCACTCTCTCATGTGCCTCTAAGCTGCTCATCAGGCGTGGCCTGTGGCGTATACCACCGGGAAGGCACGGATTCTGGCGAACTTGGAATTTTGGTTCAAATTTTGCGATTACCCGCTGCGACAAATTTTGATCGCTCGTCTTATTCAAATTTTTTATATAAACATCATCCATTTTGATGTGACTTAGTTTATTATTAGAGATACTTTAATAATAATTTATTTATTTCTAAATTGTATAAATAATTTGAATAAGGCGGCGGTCAAACATGATGTCTTAGAGTCAATATGGTGAATTATTTTTGAGGCGGAGAGATCTTGTACACTATTTTTTTCAGGCGCTGAAATATAGTTGAGCGATTCGGCTGATTTAATAGTATTACGTGAGAAAAGCTGAAATAAGCGAAAAAAAGGCTTGTAGGAGTAGTGGCGTCCTTGCGTGTTGTCGTCTTCGGTCGATTGCCTCGCCCGTTCGAGCACCGTGTGCGGTGCAAATGGCCTGCGCAAGCTGGGGAACCACGGCTGCACCAAGGATTGGGCCGAACGACCATTCGAGCCATGCGCAAAGGATTCGCATGCAAGGGCCCTATCCTGGCGAGGTGTGTAGGATTACGCAAAAGATTCGCATGCAAGGATTAGCATGTATACACCAAGGCCCTATACGCAGCGTCGTAGTTAAGGAGCCATGTGGTGGAAAGTTTGGGCTCTCGTGCTCTGATAACACGAGGTGCGCCAACGGCGAGGTATTTTGATGATGATTTTTATATTCGAACTGTTTGACCAAAACATCCTTACTTTTATTGGGACTCGGCGCGGCCAGGCCCGGGCGGTTCATTATTATACGGGGGTTGCGTGTGGCGGCGTCGGTTTCCCGTCTTTGCGGTCGGAAGGGCAAGAGGCGGCTATCTCCACCCTTCAAGAGGCAAGCTACTCCGGACTCCCGAGAGGGCAAGGAGGCGCGAGGCGAGGAAGATGAAGGGCAGAAGGCGGCAACACCGCTAGGCGATGGCGGCGAATGCGTGACGGCGTGCTCCTGCTGCGACTGCGGAGGCGCTTTCGGGCCGAGATCCTCGGCCCATTTGCATCATGCGGGGCAAAGGAGTATCGAGAAGTAAGGTACATGGGTCTTCGTCGCGTGCGCCACAAGTTCGGCCCGATTGACACCACGGCAGGGAAGCGATCCGACTCGTGTCGCTCCGTCGGATTCGTCGGCTAAAGCCGGGCGATGCACAAAAGTTTCAGGGGGCTCTTGCGGGGTGCTTCTTCCAAGGCCAATCGTCGGAGGCCATATGCTCTGAGGGGATGGTGAGGATGGCCGGCGGGGGATCCCAAAGGGGCGGGAGCTCCTCGGGAAAGCCGCTAATGCTGCGGACTTCGGCGCGGCTTACTTCTTAGCGTCTTCTTTGTACCGTCGAACCCCCGGACCAAGCGGGCGGCGCTCCATGGAATCAGCGGCCCGAGCGGCGGCGGTGGGCGAACCATAATCTGCGGGAAGCGCGTTATTGGGCGGGAGGGACCTCATCGAGGCTGCTTGCGGCGCAACCCAACCTTGGTTCATCCCGGCGGTATGGGCGCGACGTCGTCATCGATCCCCACGTACGTGCATGCGGGGAAGGATGCAAGCGCGTCGCCCACCGCTACGGTGGAGGAACCATCATCTGTCTTTGCGGCGCTTCGGTGCCGCATCGATTTTGAGTTAAGTAATGTGGTTCGATTCATTTGGAATTGGATGTCGCGGCGATGCTGCGCGCCGGCGGATGTGTCGAAGATCCCCAAAACTAGCTATATTTATTTAGTTTTTTTATTTGTGTCGAGATGAGTTAGAATATCACTACTCCCTCCGTCTCATGGGGTTTTGTCGTTTTTAACTTTTGAACTTGATGTTTGACCATCCGTCTCATGGGTTTGTCCCTTTTTACCATTCTCTCTCTTTTTTTACTTTAATCTATACTACCAACTATCATCGATTGGGGCCAACTATAATTTTATCGAAATATATCCATATGAGGTCTTGTTTTTGCGAGGATTTATTAAAAAGGAATTCAATGGTGTAATCAGAATTTAATTTGATTTTTTTGGTTTTGTGAGTTATAACATTTTTTTAGTTAGTTCAAAGCGGTAGGGCCTGCTTAACTTTGGATATCATGGTGAGGCTGGCGAGTGTATGGGGATTAAGTATATGATCATACTAGACTATCTAGGGTAGGTGGATACCTTGAGAATATGTGGATATACTTTGTTTATACAGCCGGTAGTGATATATTTGTATATATGAAAAAATATGGGTTCCTTCAAAAAAATTTCACGTAGTAAAATCTAGGCTAGCGTTAATATGAGTATCTGAACATACTCAAGCGATAAAAAAAAAAACGACCTCATTTGTGTATGTGTTCACAGGGTGTAGTTACACCCATATTTAAAAAACCACATTGTGTATGTGTTCATACTTGTTTATTGGTTTGAGTATGTTTAGATACTCATATTAAGATACTCTAGATCTTACTCTGCGAAAAAATTTCGATGGAACCCATATTTTTAATATATTACATAAAATGCCACTCTTGCTCTACATAAATAAAGTATATCTATATATATACTCAAAGTATGAATGCATACTTAATGTATATACCACCATAGATGGTCTAGTATGATCATATACTTCATCCACATGCACTTCGATTCGGTCATATATACCATAAATCTTGAGATATACACGTGGGTGTAACTGCACCTAGGGTGTAGAAAAAATTTACCCTATATATATATATATATATAAAATATAAATAAAGAAAGGCGAACACCAACATATCTTTGTACCCAAACAGCAGACTGACCTGAACAACGACTCAAATGTAGGCACTTATCGTTTAGTTGGTGAAATGTTTTTGGGTTGGAGTTCTTGTAGCACTTATCGTTTGTATTTGGTAATTATTGTCCAACTATGGATTAGCGGACTCAAAAGATTCGTCTCGCACTTTTCAGCCAAACTATGCAATTTGTTTTTTTTTTTATTTATCAAAATAGGTGCCCTGGGTCCATCATGTTTGTGTCTAACCCGTCCGCCTTTGTCTTCACTACTAGTTCCTCCTCTCGCTCGATTTCCACTCCTCGTTATTATCCCCACAGCAGCGCACGCCGGCTGCCGCTCCTCCTCGCCCTCGCCCTCCCCTCCCCCAAAGGCGATGAAGGAGAAGAAGGTGGCGATGAGCGGCGAGATGCCGTGAAGCGGCGTGCTTCTTTGTTCTTCTTAGGAGGACCTGCTCGGCGGGGAGATCCTCCGTTGCCTCCCGTGCGAAGGAACAAGTTGCCCGATGCAATGTACATGGGCTTCGTCGGCGTCTGCGGCAAGTTCGGCGATACACCGACACCAAGGAGGCGATCCGGCTCGTGTCACTCCGCCCGGACAGCTGCGTTGCCCCTGCCGAAACAAAGAGTTCCCCTGGGGGCTTTCGGCGGCGCTTCCTCAAGGCCCGAGCATCTAGAGGCCATATGCTCTGAGGGGATGGTGAAGATGGCCGGCGGCGCCCGGGGGATCCCAAAGGGGCGGAGCTCCTCAAGAGCCGGCGATCTTTGGGGACTCCGGCGCGGCTTACTTCTTGGCGTCTTTTATGCGGTCGAACCCCCACGGATCAAGAAGTCGGCGCTGCTCCCATGGAATCAGCGGCGGCCCGCAACACTGACGGCGGTGGGTGAACCATCTCTGCCCGAAAGCCGTATTTTGGTGAGGCCGGACCTCAGCGGTTGTGTCCCTCAACCCAACCATGATTCGTGTCCCTACACCTTCAGCGGTTAGAGGCTGGCGTCGGCGACAAACGCGTCGGTCGTAATGCGGCGGAAGAATGCATGACCCGAGGGCGAGGGCGGCGTCGTCGGTCTTTGCTCGCTTCGGTGCCGCCTCCGTTTTGAGTTCATACTCTTGCCGTTCAAATTGAGCGGCTTAGCGGCATACGCCTTCATTAGGATGTGCAAGATGTCCGATCCCTAAACTAGCTTTATTTGGTTTTTGTTGTCATATTGTTGTGTAAACATCGGTTCTACTTTAATTTGCAACATGTGTTTGTTTCCTGTGTTGAGCTGTAATATAATTATTAGAAATTAGATGAGAGCTTCGCCGAGGGTTAGCGATGAGATGCTTTCGCCGGCGACCATGGCGGCTTACGGCGGGGAGTTAGCGCTCGGCAATGTCATCTCGATGGGAACTATTAAAGTTTTGGTTATGTGCATGCCATCTCGACATTAATGATGTTGTTAGTCTTACGAAATGTTTTTGCCCTCCAAAAGCTCTATGTGAAGGTAACTAACATTTGGATCAAAAATTTATATGTACCTTACATTCCACATTTAGTTTCTAGCTTATATTGCTTGAAGAGATTTTTTAACACGCTCAAATGTAGGTGATATTTGTTGATATTTATGAATTGAATTTGTTTATGTGTAATCGAATTATATGCGAATGAAAGTTTATTGTCAAATTGTGCAATCGTTGTCACTACGTTTTTGCGGTGTTCGACTCGGACATTTTTGTTTGTTTCATTTGCGGTATCTTTGAAGCGAGGTCAAAAGGGTGAAGCATCGAAAAAATTTCGAAATTTCCGTAATTTCGGAAATATCAGCGTCTACCGCTAGGGTCGGTATATTGCTCCTACCGCCTAAAAATTTGAATTTTGAAGCTGTAGGCACCAAAATTTGAAATTTAAATATTGGAAAGCGCCAACATTATTGCCACCAAATAAAGCCCTGACTAACCTAAAGCTCACTCATTCCTCCCAACAACCGCCACAACCCCAAATTAGCAGAGCGCAGCGCGCCGCCCGCTCCGACGGGCCAGCGGGCGAGCGGCTTCGCGCGCGCCACTGCCGGCTCACAGCGGGCCTGCCGCGGCCCGCCACCTGCCGCGCGGCCGCGCCGCCAGTCCGCTCGTCAGCGCCGCCCAGCTCCCAGATCCGCTCGGCGGCGGCGCCCGGCGGCCTGGGTACATGCGACTCTCCGTCCCGCTCGGCGGCTGCGAGCGGCCGGCGGCCGTCCCAGCTCGGCGGCGTCCAGCACTCGGCCGGGCGGGCGCGGTGGTGCCTCACATTTGCTCGCCGGCGGGCGCGCCCGATCCATCGGCTCCAGCTGAGCGTCGTTGGTGCCCAACGCGGCGGCTGCCTCGCTTCCGCCGCCGCGCCGGCATCCAACCATCGAAGGTTTGCATCCTCAATCTCGGATGTGTGTAGAGTCGTAGGGATCCTCAAATTCGGATGTGTGTGTGTTATATTGATGCTCTTTGTGTAAGCATATTGATTGAGTCCTAGGGATCTTCAAATTGGATGTCTTGCATGCTATCGATCCTTTTAATGGCTAACATGCATATGCATGCTCTTTGTGTAAGCATATTGATTGATGATGCAAAAGGCTGCTTTGCATATATCTGATTGCAACACTTCTATGCATACGGTGATGACATCTCATTAGTTTGATTTAGGGAAAATTAAAAATGGTTGGCGATTCTTTGGCTAATTTGTTTAGCTATATGTGGATGTGTACCTTTGGGCTTTGTTTGCTAGCCGTAAAGCTGGAAGCTTTGGCTCAAGCGCCCACAGTTTGTTTTGCATCACATAGAAAAGGCGCTTTACGCTACATAATCCACATGTAACTTATTGCCTAGGCACTTCTCCTTGGGGTTTTTAATGCGGTACTTTTATTGCTATATGAATGAATATGAATTTGAAACAAGTAGTGGCCCTATGCTAATTCATTACAGCAGGAATAAGTTGATCCACGCTCCACTTGAGCTACGGATCAAAGCGATTTTTAAATTGTGGTCAACACTAAGCAGGATAAGTCTGGATAAGTGATACGTGCTTTCTCAATTTTTGTTGATCTTGGTCTCTATTTTTTGGTTAGCATAAGAATGATTGCTATAGTTTGGTTATAAAATTTTTAGGTTTTTTTTTGTCAATGATGATTGCAATGGCTTCATAATTCAATGGGAAATAGTTGTTAGGTATTGGACATGTAAATTATCTTTAAGTTCATTGAATCATCTAGAAATTTGCATGCCTCTGGAGCTGTTTTCCTAGATGGTCTTCTTGATTCACAGGGGCTGCAAATTTACGATGATTTCATGGCCTTGAAAGATGTCTTTGGAGGATTATGAAATTTTTGTATCATGTTTCCTTATGCTCCAAGCCAAATGATGAACTCAAAAACTAGCCATTAATCTGAGACCACCATTTTTTTTTTAATCACTCAATATATTTTCTTTGCATTAGTCCTAGGCAAGTCAATTTTTGTTGGTATATCTCTTTGTCTTGATTCAATGAACTTAGAAATAGCCGATAATTCAAAAGCATCTTCAATTTATCTGTTTTTATGTATCAATAGTTTGCATTTCCCCATTCTTTGATTTTGCCTTCCATAATAAATATTTGCCATTTGTTATTTATATTTGCTTATTTTTCTTATTTTTGTAGGATGAGGGAAAAGCTATGGGCGTTTCGGTGGTCAAATTCTAATCTGTTTGGTTGCATTGATCATGCCGCATGAGTGGAGCAGATAAGTAATATTTGTTTTCTCTAGGACTCTTTCTATCATTGAGCATAAGGATGATTGCTTATAGTATGCTCAAAAGTATTTCAAGATTATTTTTGGTCAGTGATGATTTCAATGGCTTCATAGTTGAAGGGAACTATTTATTGATCATCTTATTTGGCTTGAGGTGGACATGTATACATTAATTTTTTGTATACATGAAAATCATTGAATCTTTGACAAATTTGCAGGCCTTTTGAATTATTATTGCAGATTGTAAAGTGCATTATCCTTCCTTTTTTTGAGCGTTTTTTTTTTTGAATGGTTTGCTATCTTGCTTGTACAACATTGCTCAATAATTTTGTCGTCTTAAAATCCTTTTTCGATGATTGATCCTAGGTACAAACCCAAAGACCCACGCGGGGAGATTATAAAAGGATGAGGAGTCCCAAGAAAGCAGCAGCGGGATCTAAGCGTTCTTTGAAGGCACATCTTCTTTAGCGTAAGCGCCGAATCTAATCCCCAAAGCGCATTTCATTTTCCACTAACTAAACCAATCCGGATCTACAAACTTCCCACTCTAGCAAACTTGCGCCGGGGGCCACGAGAGTGAAACAAAATTCTATTTCCACCCTTCCTTTACCTCTTCTCGTGGGTTACGTTTCCCATATGCGGTGATGTGCCGAATCCGATAACTACCTCTTGGATATCTTTGTCATTTTAAATTGTACACATGAAGCTGCTAGGAAGTAATGGTTTAGCGGCTCCTGTCATAGTCGTATCTTATTGGCTACTCTATTTTTTCAGAGAGAAAAAGCGGGGCAAAAACACGGAGGAAAAACTTCGTCCTCGTCGGTGGAGATGCCACCCTTATAGTCTTTGAGTTCTTTGCTTCATCTCTTCCAATATAATTGCAAACATAGACCTTTTCTTTTGCCTTCATCTTGTTGTATACAATTCCCTCGTGCACCATATCATAAATTCCATCATCATGGCCTTCTTCATCCACACTCATTCAAAGATCATCATTGATACTAGTGCGGTTCATCGGCCAAGGCCCTCATTTTCATATAGTATAACCTCCAATGGTTCCCCATGATGTATCCACCTAGTGTAAGTGCTAGCCATTCCATTAATATACAAGTGTAAGTGATTACTTTGGTTGTGTGAGCATTAGTGTTGTCAATGCATTACGCCCGATGCGGATTGAGCTTTATTATGATGGGCATGAAGCAAGATGGAATGGAAGGGCCATTCGAAGTTTTTATTTTTATTTGAGCCCTACTCGGCCGAGTTCTATTATTCCACACTTGGTTTTGAAAGCTAATAATGTTGTATATCGGTAGGATGATGTCTTTGTATATCAACTAAAGTTCTAGAAAATAAATTTTTGAATGAGCATGCAAATCGATTACGAATATGTGGATGAGCGACAAGCGAAAATGAAACTAGAGGCGGGGCTTTCAAGGACATAAAAGTAACATTTTTGCCTTGTGGCGGGCTCTACCTTGACATTGTGCCGCGTCGGGACATAAAAGTATTGTTGATCTTATGAGCATGCGTTGTGTGTGACCGAGCATTACGACCAACATTTTTGTAAACTCTTTGTGTAGGTATTTTTGTACATTGTCGAGTTTACAATGGATGGAACTTCTACTCATGAGCGTCTAGCTTGTCATCTTTTTTTTTTATCATATTTTAAAATTGAGATCTTGACTTCATAAGACTAATAATGAGCTTGTTTGTTTCTTTGTGGCACTTTCATTTTGCGCGGTTGATAGTGCAGTTTTATAGTTTATTGAAACTTTCTTTATCGGCATATTTCCGTGTGGTTTTAGGCGAATTCTTTGTGTACACATCCGTAGCGATTACTTTGGTTGTGTGAAGGCTAGTGTTGTCAATGCATTCAGCGTGTAATGCGGATTGAGCTTTATCATGGCAATGAAGCAAGGCTGGAATGGAAGGGTCATTCGGAAGGGTTTTTTCCCACACTTTCGAGGACAAAACCTTTACAAAAGCGGAGGCTACTTATGCTGAATTTGCGGTGAAGCAAAGAGAAAGCCTCGTCTTTGTGAGTTTGTGTATGATTAGGAACAGATTTTATTGGGCTATCCTTCCACATGGAGGATGAATTTGGAGCCCAACAAAGCAACCCAAACCAGCGACGCCCGGTGCTTGTGCACCGTTGATCCGGTTGGATTCAGCGGTTGAGATTGCTTCTTGGGAAGCATGTATGGTGTAAGGAAAAACCCTAGCCTCCATTCAAGCTGAGAAACTATGCCGCCTCCGGATGCGTGGCGGCGTGCT
>JADLZK010010166.1:600000-756741 GCA_015847255.1 Hyparrhenia diplandra
GAGGAAAACACTCTCATACACTTTAATTTAACGGTACAGGCAGAATTTAATTTAGACACGTCGTTTGAAAAACTATGAATTTTTTTCTTTAAATTTTATCAATCCAAAAATAATCATGATAACAAAAAAGGGACGATTGTCAATATTTTTTAGTTTAAATAACTATTTGTCTCTATTTTTCCAAACTTTCAGGTCCCCCTCTTTTCAAATGTGAATGCATCATTTGGCCCTACACTCTTAAAAAAAACTTAGTGGAGTTAACATTTTGCTTACTTCACCACAAATAAACAACCTCGATGGTTACTAAACATATATTTAGTTTACCATCGGTGAATTAAGCCAAGTTCTAACCCTACGAGATAGCTATTGTTTGTTGATGGTAAAGTAAGCAAAAGGCTAACACCATTAGCTCCTCTAAAAAAACGGAGTAGGAAAACAATTCGTTCACATTCGAAGGACAGGGCGTAAAAAAATAATTTAAAAAGAACCTTGAAAGCATCAAAACCATGCAAATGCCGTAACAAAAATGGACACGACAAATGAAATATGGGACATGTCACGACCCAGAAATAGGGCCTGGAGGATGGGCCCAATGATTAAAGGCGCCCGGCGCCGCCCCGGGCTTGCGCGCGCCCCCGCGCGTCCCCTCCCTTCCGCGGATTCTTCGACAACTAATTCGGAGAAAAAGGAGGAAAATATCTAGGATTATCTTTAGGTGTTTTGGTGTGCAAGGGGCTATCTCATCTATAAGGGAGACCCTTATTAGGAAATAAATAAATAGGGCATGCTTGTAAAAGGTATTCCAATCTATAAGGAAACCTTTAGAGAGATTGCTTGAGATACAAGTCCCAATAGCAGGGCTATATAAGTAAGGGTCTGTAATCTTTCAGGGGTAACAAGCAAATAAAGAAATTTTATCCCAATCTCTCCTCCTCTCCCTCTCGCGCCTCGCCCCTCGCCCCGCCCGCCCCGCCCGCCGCCGCTCGCCACCACCACCACCACCACCGCCATCCGCCTCTCCTTCCTCAATCTTCCCAATTCACGTGTCGGTTCCGCCCAATCTAGCCGAACCCGACACCGGTATCCGGAGACCACTACGATCCACCCACCACCATGGATGCCGAATCCAAGACGCCGAAGAAGAACTTGATGACGAGGTCGCCAAGATCCACGCCCGGGATGGACCAGCTCGATGATAGGATCTCCATCTTCACCGCAATGATGCCGCAGAGCTCAAACACCGCCAACAACTCCGTGAAGCCGAGATCGAGATGCGGGCAATGTTCGAGGCAGCAGCCCGTGACTTCATCAAGAGACGGACGGATGGCAAGCGTAACTGTGACAATCGTGTCACCGCAAACTGATCCGACAAACCGATGAAGTGCTACTTAAAGCCACAAACCGCACGGCCAGCACGCCCTCAGCAGGGCGCATGTGCCGCCCCCTCCCCTCTGGCCGACACCTTCCTGTGTCTCGCTCCCCGCCGCACACAAGCCGTCCTTCCCCACCTATGATGGCAAAGAAGATCCCCTTCCATGGATCAACCGCCGCGAGCAATTCTTGAGGGGACAAGGTACGCCCGCCCACGAGCAAGTCCGTACGCCTCCTATCATCTCACGAGGAGGACACGGCAATGGTACATGAGGCTGTCCTAGGAGAAACCGGTGGCAGATTGGGCAAGCTTCGCCCAATATGTCAACGAGCGCTTCGGCCCAAATTGAACGGCGAAACTGGGCCGGGTGAAATGGCATCATTAAGGAAGACAGCACGTCGATGAGTACACGGAGCAGTTCCGGCACACGTGGCCAGGCGAGCCACCTCGACGACAAGCAACGGTAAACATCTACACAAAGAGCTTTGGGCGAACCGCTCAAGCGGACGCCGAGATGCAAAATCCTAAGGACATGGAGGCTGCCATGTCTCTCGCCGTATGCGTTTGGCGGCGCCCGCCATCCTCTACAATCTTGGCAAAACCAAAGACAGGCAAAGGCCGGGCGCCCATGGCCCCGCTGGCTGCCCCCGTGCGCCCCCTCCACAAAGACCTACACCGCCGCTCGTTCGGGCCGACACCGAGGAGGAGATGACTGAGCGACGCAAGGCTGGTCTCTCGCTTCAACTGCGGACGAGCCATTTTCACGGGTCACAAGTGCAAGCATCTCTTCGACATCGGGATCTTCAACGCCTACACCGACGACATGACAAACGCCCCACTAACGGACGTCAAAGAGGAGCCACCGATCTGAAGGTCCTCACCGGGGACCCCAACTCCCCGTGCGTGGTGCTCATTCTCTCTACCTCGTCGGTATGATCTCGAGAACGGGCGTCAACATCATCGTCGACCGGGAGCAACGCACAACTACATCGACCCCGCGTGGTGACCACGGCAGGCCTCGGACTCGGCAAAGGCGTGTGTCGATCACCACCGCACCGGCGCCACGCCTACATGCCACGCCGCCACCTTTGAGGTGCCACTACGCCGACGCCCGACACCTTCGACATCGACGCCTACATCATGCCATCGGGCGAGGGCGCCGACGTCATCCTTGGCATGCCTTGGCCGCAAAGGGGGACGCGTGGCGTGGGACTTCGCAACCCACGAGCTGCAAGACTACCGGGAGGGTCGCCCGACCACGTTCACCTCGGCTCCACCCCCTCGGTAGTTAGGGCGCCCTGGCCCTAGCCTCCTCGGTCGCATCTTTCGGCATCCGTGCGCTGCGACTCGGCTTGGGAAACGTTCGAGGCATGCGACCGCCTTGGACCTCTACGACACATCCGCCGGAGTCTTCGTCCCGCCTACGCCGGGGCTACATTGGAGGATCAGCACCTACACCGCATCGCCTCGGCGTCACCACGGGCGACGCTGCTCCGGCTTGGACACTTTCGAAGGCGGCCTCCTCTTCGACGGCCGCTTCTACCTTCCGGCCTCCTCTCCACTACTGCGGAGGACCGGGAGGCCTTGCGGGCGGAGTTCGCGGGACGAACTTCCTCGCCTTGGGAGCCTACACGACGGAGCCAACTTGGCCGCACCGACCGCCATACTCTTTGGCGGCATATGGCGGGCGCCACCACGTGACCCGGCCGAGGTCGTCTTCCTCGACGGCATGGATCGCCTCTTCCTCACCGTCGACAATGTCCACATCGGCTATGATCCGAGAGGGCCGCTCACCGGCTCTCGCCCTCCCCCGTTCGACGTCGGCTCCTTCATACGATGCGATGTTGAACTTGGCGCTACTCCTCCTACTCGCCCGCGACATCACTATCGGCGTCTACTTCCGCTCTTCGTCAACGCTCCACCCAATGAGCGTTTCTTGTTCCGGAGAGCCCCCACGCGACATGGTGCATCGGCACCAAGATGTGGGCGTTCAAAGGAACTCCCTCGCGGCGGCCCGTCGTCGGGGCGACTTCACAGCGAGGACGTGCGGAGTCCACCGCTACATCCTCCACGGCTACATCGGCAACCTTCACTATCTCTCCGGAGTTTGATCCCAAGCGAACCGGGGACAACATGATCCTCGAAACCCAAGACACGAGGGCGACTCATGCTACAGGTCGAGCTCATTGTTCGAGGGCGGCCGATCTCCACCCGGTGTCACCGAATGGACTTTCATCCAGCGCGAGGACGCCCGGTCGGGAAGGGGGAGATGTCACGACCCAGAAATAGGGCCCAGGAGGATGGGCCCAATCGGCCCAAGGGGCCCGGCCGGCGCCGGTCCCCTCCCTTCCGCGGATTTTTCGACAACTAATTCGGAGAAAAAGGAGGAAAATATCTAGGATTATCTTTAGGTGTTTTGGTGTGCAAGGGGGCTATCTCATCTATAAGGGAGACCCTTATTAGGAAATAAATAAATAGGACATGCTTGTAAAAGGTATTCCAATAGCCGGGCTATATAAGTAAGGGTCTGTAATCTTTCGGGGTAACAAGCAAATAAAGAAATTTTATCCCAATCTCTCCGCTCTCCTCTCCCTCGCGTGCCGCCCCCTGCCCCCCGCCCGCCGCCGCCAAGACGCCAAGGCCAAGCCGCGCCGGCCGCCAAGCGGCGGCCGCACCGCCGCCACCACCACCACCACCATCGCCGCCATCCGCCTCTCCTTCCTCAATCTTCCCAATTCACGTGTCGGTTCCGCCCAATCTATTTGAAACGACAGACATTTGATTTGACATTAAAAAATAATAAATCAGATAACAATAAATATCTTATACGTAAGAAAAGTGTCAAACCGGCTACTCCATGCAGTTATGCAGCACAAGGAATGGACTTTCACTATATACCATTACTGGGTAATATTAAACATAAGATTGAGGAGAAAATAGTTGTGGTGCGAGTCTTGAAAGGTTCTTTTGCTACGGATCAGCTCGCTGTGGAACTTGACAGGCTGCTACCTGGCAAAGGCAAATAGGAAATTGAGGAGGAAGGCAAATATGTATTTAATATTAATTTTCCATCAGCGGATGTTTTGTCATATATGGTGAATTGGGGACTGATGGATACTAAATCGGTTTCGACAAAAAATCGCTTTGAGAAAGGCACCGAGCATGAGGTATATAGATGGGAAATTAGTAAAGTTTGGGTCCAATTTAGAGGGCTGCCTAAAGAACTCCGTGAATTTCCGATAATCTTGGCAATTTCCGATCAGTGGATATGAAATTTACCACTAAGACTGACAGGGCGAGAATGAAAGTGGCCGTGATAGAACCGGACTGCATCCCCGATGTGGTGGATATAGTTATTGGAGATTATATTTAGGGAAAATTAGGTGTATGGCCCGAAAAAAAGTTGTTTAGGTATTTGGCCCTTTTCCAAGCAATTTAGCTCTATGGCCTCAATTCAAACTTTATTTAGATGTATGGCCTTCCGTCCAATTTGGCCTCTAACAGTGTTAACTATGGTGTAAAAAGGCCATTTTACCCTTGATGGAAAAAATAAAAAAACAGAGTTTTGTTTTATTTTTGTATATTTTGAGTTCACAATATATATATTCACATTTATATATACAGTGCATAACACGACCGGCGAGATACACGTGTGTACACTAGGCCATCGGGCCTAACATGACTGGATTAATTGTCAACGTATTAACCACAATGCTACGTACGTACGTACGTACTTTGGCTAACAAATCCTTGGTACAGACGCGATTATAGGTTTGGCAAGGCAATCAACATGCACGCAATACACGCACCGACGCACGCATGTACTAACAAGCACGACTATTCGTCAGCCGACCGACTGGGTGCCGAGGTGCTCTGTAGGGAGTACTCTGTAGCAAGTTCGATCTGTACTCCTACTCTGTAGCAAGCAAGTGCGTAGTCCGCACGCCCGGGACTGGGACAGATGGTCCAGACTCCAACACGTACGCCTGCACGTTGTTGGGTGCCATGCCGCCCGCCTCCCCGTCCAGCAGGCGTCGCCGACCTGGGGCGCAAGGCGCAACAGTGCGCTGGATACCGCGCGGATCGCCGCTCTAGCTAGGCGCGGCCAACCAACCAACCGCCCGGACGGCCAGCCGGCCTCGTGCGCCGCAACTGCAACCCGACGGTATATATTGTGAACTCAATCAAAATATACAAAAATGAAACAAAACTCTATTTTTTATTTTTTCCCATCAAGGGTAAAATGGTCTTTCTACACCAGAGTTAGAGGCCAAATTTGGACGGAAGGCCATACATCTAAATAAAGTTTGAATTGAGGCCATAGAGCTAAATTCGTTTGGAAAAGGGCCAAATACCTAAACAACTTTTTTTCCAGGGCCATACACCTAATTTTTCCTTAGATGAGTGAATGGAACCAACTCATCTGGGATTAAATCATCCCACCAAGCATTGCTTTTGTACTAAGAGGGTGAACCATATCGGTCAATCAAATTGGTCGAACCACACCATCCAAGATCATCCTATGCACAACCATTTAATACATGCAACCAAACACACCCTAGGTTAGCGTAACTAAGTCCATCATAAGAAAAAAAAATATTTATTTCAGGAAAAAATAAAATATCCTATAATAATGTTCTACAACATTAAGTTTTGGAACAAAATCAAATGTTTAAGAACTTTGTTTCGCAAATTTTTTCCAGAATGTTTTTTGGCACAAAATCAAATATTACATAATGTTGTTTCGAAAATTTTATTTTGTTGAGAGAAATTACATGACAAACACATCTATGGACAATGCTTCGGAACAAAAATAAAATGTCATAGAACACTTGCTTTATTAAAAAAAAATTGCAGAGCGAAACATCTAGAAATATTATTTTATATAAAAAAGAAAAAATAGCGAGCCGGCCGGTGCCACCCTGGGGCTTCGTTTGGAAACCCATCCTTCCGGGTATTCCACCCCAAACCCGGGGAGGGCGACCCCGCGAGAAGCATCCCGGGGTTGTTTGCGGCCCAATTTGGGAGCCCATCACGGGGGACGTCAAGGCCCGGAGAGGCCTTTTCCCGGGTCGCGTGGCCACGCCGACCGCCGGGTTCGTCTCCCCTTCCCTTCCCCGTTGCGCCGTCGCCCTCGCTAACGCTCCGCGCCGCTGCCCGCCACTCGCCTCCTCCGCCTCCGCCGCCTCGCCTCGTCCCCCCGCGCCGTCGCCGCCGGGCCGCCACTCGCCCCAGCGCCCGCTCGGCGCCGCCCCGCCACTCGCCTCGGCCCGCCTCTCCGTCCCGCCGCCCGGTCGTCCGCGTCTTCGCCCCCCGCCATCGTCAGGGGGTGGCTAACGAGCCAGCTCGGCTCGTTAAGAGCTCGGCTCGTTTACATTTGGCTCGGCTCGACTCGTTAAACTAACGAGCTAGAAGAGCAGCTCGGCTCGGCTCGTTAAATTACTCGAGCAGCTCGTTTTGGCTCATGAGCCAAACCTCAAAAACACATCACAGTGAAATGCATGTGAACAGGAAGCCAACAAACAACAAGTACATATAAATTTAATCCATCCATGCATCGAATGATCCAAAATTCGTCAAAGTTTAAAAACAGCCCACCAAGCCACCACGACATGACATGACGATAGTCTCGTACTCATACAGTTTAGACGACATCAACCAAGAATTCACAAAACAAGCAAAATAAATAAGCTACGGCTTGACACTTGAAAGGTAGACTGATCAAGTTTATAATATAGATATATATACACCAAAAGCACGTCATCGGAGGAAGCCTCTCTGGGGACTCTCCCTCGTCCTCCATGACCTGCTCGAGATGTGGATTGGGATATGTCAGATCAGATGGGAGACCGGAGAGGAGTGGCGAGGGATGGGAAAACGGTGGGCGGCGGCCTACCTGCTGGCTGCTGCGAGGAAGAGGAACGGCGGGCAGCGGCGGCGGCTCCTGTAGTCCTGTGACCTGTATCGACGTATCGCCTATCGGGAGGGAGAGGGAGGGACTGACCGACCGAGGGATGGGAAAGAAAATGTCGTATCGACTTCCTGGTGACTGCCTGGTGCGGTGGTACTGTGGTGTAGTGTATATGCTTAGGGTTTTAGTTTGGGCTGGGCCAAGTCAACTGACTACACGAGCTGGGCCGAGGCAAATGGCTATTTTTTTAGTGTTTGGATTTGTGAATTTCCTGGCTCGTTCGAGCTAACGAGCAGCTCGCGAGATGGCTCGAGCTAGCTCGTTAAAAATCGAGCTGGCTTGTTTCAAATCGAGTTGGCTTGTTATGAAACGAGTCGAGCACGAGTCGAGCCATTAACGAGCGAGTCGAGCGAGCTAGCGAGTTTCGAGTTTTTGGTCCAGCCTTACCACTGTCCCGTCGCCAGTCGCCGCCTCCCGTCCAAGTTCCGGTTCCGTTCGCCCCGTCGTCCACCTCCCCATCTGCCAGATCTGCCCGAACGCCGGATTTCCCCGACGGCCTGGCCCCGGTTCTTGTGTGAGCTCTCTCTCTCTCACCCCTCTCTGTGGACACCCTCCTTTGCATGCCATGTGGTCTACCGACTAGATAGCGAAAGTTCAAGTGTGAGCCGAGGCTTTCTTTTCCAAGAAAATACATCAAATCCAGCAACGTACGTATACGGTAGTACCTGACAATCTTTGATGTAGATAAACATTCATGTGGTCCAGCAATTTTAGCAATTTTTGTTCATCTTCTGAAAAAGGTCAGAAGGCTGACAAAATAAATCAATCCTAGCTAGCTGGATTAGACTTAAGTTAATGCCACCTATTGTTAAGTATTCACAGTGTTCTCGTAAGAAGAATCTGCGCGCCTCTGTAGTTACAACTGCTGGATATATAGTACTTATTTGGGAATAGGATACAGCCTCGCACCAAGTGCATTTGTTTACTTGTATATTCTGTCAACGATTTATTTTTCCATGGTGGAACCATGCATTGCGTCGTCTAAGACTGATTCCTCAGTGATGAGGACAAGTGAATCTCCAGAATAATGAAAAATATTTTTCTAGTAGGTAGGACAGGAAGGGAGCTTGATTTTCAGATGTGGGAATAAGCTGTCCTACTCCGATTCTATTTCAGAAAGTTGATCAGCATGTATGTATATCATAAGTGTACATGCTTGCTCATATTTTTCTTTGTCATTCATGTTTTTTTCACATTTATTATCAACTTGCATAATCAGTATGTATTTTGTCAATGTTTCTCAACTCACTAGCATGTAGGATACGAATATCTGCTCATCAGTGTGAAAATTTGCAACCCTCTGCCCCTAATTCATGATTCTCAGGCTGATGGCATACAAGTTGGATTCGGTAACAATATAACGATAGGGGTGGAGAAATCAAAGCTGTGAATTAGTTAATTCACAAGAGATTTCAGTCTTTTTTTTTCTTTGAAAGGAAAGGAGATTTCAGTCGCTAGAGAGAGATGGAGATGTTCTCCTGTTTCACTTCATGCGTGTCACCCACCAGATGCAGATGCTGATATATGCATCAGCCATCACCCCAAAATACTGTGGGTGTTTTCTGGTGGTATTGTTTTTTTTTTTTTTTTTCTGTATTATTGGAGTACGCATCCAATAGACTAGATGTACTTCAGTATTGGTTTTGTTTGGGCATATGAAGTTCTTCCTTTATCAATTAATACTATCTCAGTAGCTTATTTTGTTAACTGAACTGTGACTTGAATTTTACATGCTATTTTCATTACACTGCATTGCTAGCTGTATATTTTCTGAATCACATGTGTCATCTCTGAGTAACTACTGGAGACAGAAATGAACAGAAAGAATATGTATATTTTCTTGCCACGCTGCATTTAAAAACATTCTAAAACCTCTTCTTAATGGCCAAATTGCAAATGCACTTGAAGCACATGCTAGGAAGACCCCAATTCTGTATTAATAAGCAAAAGATTAAAAAAAATCAACTTCAGCTAGTTGAGTATACACTGCTTTCTTGCATTTTCTGTTATGTGGCTTCATTATTTTTTACAAAAGTGATGAACAATTGATTTTGTTGCAGGGAGAAGAGTGTTGGAACTCTACCCGTTCAAGCAATTCAGTTGGGATTGGGAAATGATCAAGCAATTGCCTTTCATTGAACAATCGTAGAGACAAAAACTTGTTATGTCTTGTTATGGTTTATTATCCTTTTCATTGCTCAAATGGTTTAGTATTTAATCAGTAGAATTTTCCGTGAATTTCTAAAGCATTTTATCTTGTTGTGTGATGGATGAATTGGATGTAAATTGTCCATGAATTTTTCAAGTATTTATATTAATTATATCAGATGCTGCATGTGATGCTGCTGCTTGTGCTGCTAGCTGCTGCTCGGTCTGTAGCAGGGCAGTCTTTGTACCACAGCCCCCTCCCTGCCCAGGGCAGCCCCTCCATTTGCCTTGCCTTTGCCAAATGCATGCAGGGAGGGAAGCCCGGCAGGGGCAGGGGTGTGCGGGGTCTTCCCCGGAGGTGAGCTGCACCCCGGGCCCTCCTCCCCTCTGGTGCCAAACGAAGCCTGGGTGAGCTCCGGCAAGGGGTGGGTGAGCTTTGTCGTGACGTAGGCGGCAGGCTAATTGGTTTGCTTCTCATCCCAACGGGCCCGTTCCAAGGATGCAGGCTCCTACCAGCCAGGCCTAATGGATGCAAGGCCTGCTTGTTTAGTTGTTGTTTGCATCTAGCCAAAGCCTGTAAGAGCAAGCCCAATGGCTGTCGTAGAGCCCAGTACATCAAATCAGTTTCACAGCCCGATGAGTAAATAAAAGTAAGAAAGAGAAGGAAGCTTTTGTCGCTCCTGCCGACGCCGTTCTGATCACATATTCCAAGAAAAAGCAGACTGTTCGGTGGGCCAACGTAGAAAGAATGTAACTAGTGTGAGATCTATAGGTAAATATAAAACTGATGATATAGAATGGTGTAGAAAAGCATTGTTGTATAATCCATTGTTGTATAACTTAGCTATTACAGTTAGTCTTGAAGACAAATGCTTGTCTGAACTGCTGCACTTGCTCTAAGAGATGGTAATTGGTTTCCGGGTTACTTGTATAGATGGCCAAATGACCCAGGCCCAATGGGCGGCCCATGGCACGGCCCTAAAAGCACGACCCTAGCCCCGCCCGCCCGATGCTTTTAGTGCCTGGGCGCATCCCGCGACCCATAGTGCCGGGCACGCACGACATCACCAGAAAAAGGGATCGGCACGATGTGGCACGCATCTTCGCCTACTAACAACTCAAGACTCGGGGTATGTGAATGATGTGCTTTATGTGATGTGATTCTATTGTGAATGATTGTAAAGTATAATTTTAGTTAAAAATGATGTATAATTATATTATTTCTGAGTTGCTTTTGAATCTAGGACAAATTTAAAGAGTGTATATATAGGATAATAGTGCCAGAGCTGGCCCTAGCACTACGGGCCAGCTGGGCTAGTGCCATGGGCTAGTGCCTGCGCTAAGATGTTGGCATGCGGCCCAGCATGGCCCAGCACGATTAAGCCACTGGGCCAAATAGGGCCGGGCCAAAACTGGGCCGGGTCGGGCCAGGGCTGGGCCGCCCATTTGGCCATCTATAGTTACTTGTGTGCTCTAAGACTGCTGCACGCACGTCACTGCATCTGGCCAGCCAGGGTCCCAAGAAGCGAGAAAAATACTCTCATCCCGGGAGCCAGGCGCTAGGCTACCTCTTGCAGCTCCGGGCCTAGTCCTAACAGACAATCATGCGCATCCTGCATCATCCACCGAGCTTGGTTGGTCGATCTCTAGGCACCAATCGCCCCCACAGGAATTCGGGGCTTGTCAACTATCTTGGGCCCGATGATGTAGCCTGCTGGTTCCTGACAAAGAGGCTCCTCCAATACGGTTGTTGCCTGCGTACCAGGGCCGGCCCTGACTTTTTAGGGGCTCAGGGCGAAACCGAAATTCGGGGGCCCTTATATACACATAAATATATGAACAAAACACTTATATATAAGAGTGTTAATGGTAAACACTGAACTACATATACAAAAGCAATATTCATAAGAAACAATTCATACATATTATTTTTTTAAAAAAATGGCATTCCTCGATGTGAAGTTGTCATTAAATGATGGTATTTTGGTTCCTAACTTGTTTGGATCTCTTGTAGCGCTTGAATTATTCTTAGAAAAACATATATATAGACCATCTCTGTGATCATAGTAATTCATTTACTCGTGCTTGCATTTTTTTTTTTTTTTCACTGTTGGAACACCAGAGAATTGGTTTCTCTCAACTCAAGTTGGGGTGATTTTGGCTTTTTTTTTTTTTTGGAGCCTGGAGGATCGGCTGATCACATCGGCGTCACAGTTGTTGCCCGTTTTAGATATGAGAGTGCGAGATAGCAGGCTAGCATTGTACGTGGACTGAAACTGCACTGCTGGCTAACCAAGCAACGAATACTACTGAAGTACTGAATACTCCCTCGTTCCCATTTTAGCCGGCGTGAGAGGCTGAGAGCCATGAGTACAGGTACCAAGGAGCTACCGGGGTCTGTGAAGCCGCATTAAGTACCTACGCGAATAGCGCCTCGCCGCCGGCCACGAGTCCTTAATTGCGCTCGGTTAGGATTCTGCATGCAGTACAGTTTGCTTCCCGTCGTTTCCCTCTCAACTAGTACCTTCTAAGCGATGGAAACGAAAACGAAACCTGAGCGCTCATTTTCTCTCCATCAGTTTACTAGTATATACGCATATACCAGGATGGGGCCCCAGGGGATTTGGGGGCCCGGGGCGACCGCCCCATCCGCCCGCCCTCAGGGCCGGCACTGTGCGTACATGACGGCGTCGACGTGGACAGGTTGATCGCTTGTGTTGTGTGGCAGTGGCACGCACTGATCGCTCGGACTTGTTAGCTTCCGGCCGGCTGGCGTCGTGGGCTCGTGGCCGATGCCCTGGGAAGCTGAAAGAGGCCCTGCAACAACCCCCACAGTTGGCGCCAAAATGATGATGTCTGATAACAATGAATATATACATGGTCGGGCCCGCAGTCCCGCTCAGCGGCAACCCTTATGATAATATAATCTGCTGATCCAGTGACGTTTCACGTGAACACGACTTTGTATAGAAAAAGGAAACGAAAGTGGAAAAATAATGGAAGAATGATGCTGGATCGGACGTGCCAGCATTTAGCTGTCACCGAATGAGGAGATTGGTGAATGGTGATGGTGCTGTTTAATCTAATTATATATCTTGTCATCGTGAATCGCTCTCTGAACCTTTAATATTGACAGCAAAAGCAAGATTGTTTAAACTATGTACTCCCTCCTTTTCAGACAACTTTTTTTTTAGCCTACATGCTGCTCTAAGGGCAGTCCCAGTGCAGCTGACTAGGATAGTTTCTTCGCGATTAATTAGGTTGCCACATAGGCATTTTACTGATGTGGCGCGGCAGTTAACGAGGAAAGAGAACAAAAACACAAGGAACCATTTCTGACCAAGAAACCGCTTTCTACGATTCTCCCGAGAACATGTGGGTCCCCGACATCTTCAGCCGACTGGCTGACGCTAAGACGCCGCCGCCGCCGGTAATCGCCGCTTCGCCCGGCGCTGCCTGCCAGCGCCTTCGCGCAGCGCGCCGCCCGCGTTACCTGCGCAAGCGATCAAGGGCCGCCGAACCGCTCACCTGCGCCCGGCGTGCTGTGCCGCCGCCGCCGTGACGTGACCGCTGCGGCCGCGTGCGCCGCCGGGCGCCAAGGCCGCTTCGCTGGCGGCGAGCCGCCATCGCCGCCCGCTGCCGTCGTCGCCGCCATCGAGCCGCCGAGAACCGCCGCGTCGCCCGGCCTTGCCGCCGCCATCCGCGCCTGCGTAGCAGCTGGCCCACGCCGCTTCCGCCGACGCCTTCGCTCCCGCCGACGCCTTCCGGGCGCTGGCCACCCGCCGACGCTTCGCCCGCGCGCGCCCGCCGACGCCGCTGTTCGCCGGGGCGCGCGCCGCCGGTTAATTGTCTAGGGTCCCGCTATTGGCCGTCTGCCGCCCGCTATTCTGGATAAGGCAAGAGAAAATAGGAAGCGGAGGAAAGAAAGGAGAGAGAAAAATTAATTGTCTAGGGTCCATACAAGGAATCATGTATGTATTGGAGAGAATAGTTTGTATAGATAATTTCTTGCTGATGTGGCTTCTATAGAAACTATGGATGGTTTCTTGCACTGGGATTGCTCTAATTCACTATAGCAAACTAATGTCAAATAAAACTGAACTGAGGAAGTACATATACAGAGAAGCAATTACATATTTTTTTTACGCACAGTATATATGTCCTGTAAACTTGGTTCTATCTAGTAGAGTACCGACTGCAGTTGATCCCGAACCTACAATCATCCGTGACGTCGAATGGTAGAACACACCAAGTAGCAAACCACATCAAAACAGAAAGTTTGTTGTTCAGCAGTCAGCACAGTCGTCACCATCTGTATCCGAACACGTCAGCCCGGGACATACAGACAAAGTTCCGCTGAAACCCATCCAGATTCATTGAATCCAACCACCCAGAGCCCCAGACGTCCCTTTTAACCACCTCATCTCAAGTCCCCACACACTGCATCATCCTTGGTTTCCAGCCGCACAAAAAAAGACACACAGCCACTGCAGGCAAGAGAGATCGAGCTTGATCGCCATGGGCGGCCTCTCCATGGACCAGGCCTTCGTGCAGGCCCCGAGCACCGCCCCAAGCCCACCGTCACAGAGGCCACCGGCATCCCGCTCATCGACCTCTCGTCCCTCACCGATGCCGCTGGCGGCGGCGGCGGCGACGTCGACGCGCTGGCCGCCGAGGTGGGCGCGGCAAGCCGAGACTGGGGCTTCTTCGTGGTGGTGGGCCACGGCGTGCCCACGGAGGCCGTGGCGCGCGTGCCACGGAGGCGCAGCACGCGTTCTTCGCGCTGCCGCCGGAGGGGAAGGCCGCCGTGCGGCGGAGCGAGGCGGAGCGCTGGGCTGCTACGAGTCGGAGCACACCAAGAACGTCAGGGACTGGAAGGAGGTGTACGACCTCATCCCGCGCGACGCGCTGCCGCCAGCCAACGGTGACCTCGTCTTCGAGAACAAGTGGCCCGTGTGAGAATGGTAGGAACGAGATGCCCTTCCTAGGTCTCGGTTACGTGTTTATATGAGCTCGGGAATTGCCCCCGGCGTGGCTTACAAGTCAAGTAAGGATTACAACAGATAATGATCACGTTTACAAGTCATATGCTTGTGTTACAAGATGGTCAAGATATCAGCTAACTAACTAGCCTATCTGATAACCACGGTATCCAATATAGCTAACACTCCCCCTCAATCTCAGCCACTACAGAGGTTGAGATTGTGCCTGAATTGCCGCAGCTTGAACGCCGAAAGAGGCTTAGTAAAACCATCAGCCACCTGATCAGCCGTGTTGATAAACCGAATATGAAGTAACCTTTGAGCAACACGTTCTCGCACAAAATGAAAATCTATCTCAATGTGCTTAGTACGTGCATGAAACACAGGATTCTGTGAAAGATATTTCGCACCAAGGTTGTCGCACCAAAGTCTTGCAGTCGCTGGAGAACGGATCCGGAGTTCATGTAACAATTTCTGAACCCACATCATCTCTGCCGTGGAATTAGCTAGAGCTTTGTACTCAGCTTCAATACTAGATCGCGACACCGTAGCTTGTTTGCGTGCACACCACGATATGAGGTTACCGCCAAGAAAGACAGCAAAAACCGCCGGTAGACCGACGCGATCATCAATGCATCCGCCCAATGCGCATCCGAGAATGAACTCACCATTGTAGAGTTCGACTTCCGAATCTTCAAACCAAGCTTTCTCGTCCCTTGAACATACCGCAGGATCCTTTTAACGGCGCTCAAATGCACAGTAGTAGGAGCGTGGAGAAACTGGCAGACCTTATTCACAGCAAATGACAGATCAGGCCTTGTAAGTGTGAGATATTGGAGTGCACCTACCATACTTCTATACCGCAAAGAGTCCTCGGACCCAAGCTTATCACCAACTGTGGTGCTCAACTTCTCTGATGTAGACAGCGGAGTATCGACCGGTTTACAATTCTGCATGCCAGCTCGAGAGAGAATATCAGATGCATATCTCTCTTGTGTAAGGAGCAGATCGCTACCTGTCACGTTTTACCTCGATGCCAAGAAAATAGTGTAAGTCTCCCAAGTCCTTGAGGGCAAAATCACGCTGCAAATCCTTGAGCAAAGCATCGATTGCAGCCGGGGAAGAGCTAGCTACGATGATGTCATCTACATAGACCAACACGTATATTGTGTGCCCACCTTTATGATAGTAAAACAGCGAAGTATCTGCTTTGGACGGTAGAAACCCCAGCTGCTTCATTTTATCGCACAGACGCTCATGCCAGGCACGTGGAGCCTGTTTTAATCCATACAATGCTTTGTCTAGTTTGCATACATAGCTAGGATGAGTCTTGTTAACATACCCGGGTGGCTGATGCATATAAACTTCCTCTTCTAATACCCCGTGAAGGAATGCATTCTGCACATCTAATTGCCGAAGTGACTAGCCCTTAGATACTGCAACTGATAGAATGAGCCGAATGGTCGCAGCCTTGACGACAGGACTGAAGGTGTCCTCGTAGTCAATTCCGTACTGTTGCTTGTACCCTTTTGCTACCAGCCGTGCCTTGTATCTCTTAATGCTTCCATCAGCCTTCCGCTTTATCTTGTAAACCCACTTACACCCGATAATGTTCCTGCCCTTAGGACGAGGTACAAGATGCCAAGTCTGATTTCGTTGCAAAGCATCAAACATCTTTTTCATTGCCAAGGTCCAATTCTTATCACCAAGTGCCTCAGTGACGGTGGAAGGCTCTCCTGTAGATGTGGAGGCAAGGTTGCACCAACGAACAGTACCATCTGTATATATTTTGGGCTGACGAATACCTTGTTGCAAACGGGTTTGAGGATGCTGTGGAGCTGTAGACACAGATGAATCAACAGGATCAGCCACCGTAGAGGATCCAACAGATCGATGGGGCCAAATGACGGTCCCGTGTTGGTATTTGATAAGCCCACGTAAATATTTATAATTTGTATAATCCGCAAAGCGCACGGATACCGGTGAGCACTTCACCCGAGAGGGTTTAAATATCGAATCCACAGGGAAACGGGTGAGGGAGACTACGATCTAATCTTAACCCAAGTAGCACAAGACTAAAAAGGTTGAGGGTATAGAGAGGTTTACTAAGATAGCTAAATCTTAATTTGGTAAGTGATGTTGATAATATTCTTATGGGGATGTACTCAAAGGAAAGTAAGGCCGAAACTCACTATTCCCCAAAGAACTTGTTCCTACTTAGTCCTATCCAACGGGATGTGGAATCCAAAGGAATCAATGGTACTGCCACTACCACGAACTACCACGCCAGGAAGGTAGGGTGTATCTATGAGATACCCGAGCCTAAGCACCACGCTTTTACACTACGAATATTACCTTAACCTATTGCAATAGATTAAAGTACTCAAAAGAGAGACTCATAGACCAATAAGAATAAATATAAACAATATAACTTACTAAAAGAAGAAGTAGATTACCAGAGTAATTCCAAATGTAGATTAACTTCCACCGAGGTACAAGTATGGAGATAGCACCGACAAAGCAAGCACTTCCTCCGATTCCTTCCCTCTCTCTATCTCTCTTGTTCTAAAGATTAGAACTAATGAGTTCTAATCCTCTTATACTAACTCTTCTAATTGTTGTTCTAATCTGCTTCTAATTACATTCTAATTCACTAATCCCTTAGAGAGAGTTGATCCTTACAAGGGACCCCTCTACAACTAAGAGATAATGAGATAGAATGAATTGATAATGAATTAGGGTTTCACCCTGGGGTCAGGGGGTCTTCTTATATAGGCCTTGGCGATGAACGTGAACCCTTGGATCAAACCGACCTTGGCAACGGTGTAGATACAACCTCAAAGTCGGTAGTAAACCGACCTAGAAAGGAGAGGCCGACAGGTGGGTCCCACCCGGTGGCCGGGCCTAAATGGCTCTGGCGGCGCCCGCTGGCCCTGTCTCTCCTCGGCCTCGGTTCCTTCTGGTGTCTTCGGTGTCTTCTAGAATGTTTTAGTCCACTTTTCGGGTTGAGTTACTTCACGGTCAAGTCTTGTCATCATATTGGATGTATATTCCTAACTTTCTCCATTCTTCTCTCGCATTTATCGTTAAGTCCCTGAAAATGTATAAATCACCAAAGCTCGTGGAATTATGTTAGTTAAACCCCTAGACTTATGTTTATATTCATTTTAAACCTTTATTCATGTTTAGTTGACTAGTAATTTTATGCTATAACAGGTGTCAACAAGCTCCCCAAGCTTACCCTTTGCTAGTCCCTAGCAAAGCCAAACTTAGCAATGGATCAGGAGTTGCTACAATGCTTTCACGCCTCAATAGTACACATGCTTTCAAACAAAATTTCTCCTCGAGATAAGAATAATTTGTTCATTCTTCAACTTACCCATATTACCTTTTAACCATGGAGCTTATAGCCTTTTCTTTGATCTTGGGCAATTGAAAGATAGAACAATCAAGTCAAGCACCATATCTCAAACTCTTTGTTCAACTGTCCTTCTGGAGTTTTTGCAAGTTTTCAAAATAAAACTCAAAGTTCCTAGTATGACTCTCTTATGTCTCTCATTTGTGGTATTTGTGGATCCTCACTAAGGCAACAAAGTTGTTTTACCTTTCTCTCATGATATGTGGTATTTTTGGACTAAGGCAAGAGCACACTATGCCTTCTTTTCTCTCTCACCATATATTTAAAGCTTATATATGGAGTTCATAGGTGGGAGAAAACTAAACTTACTTACTAAGCATATATTGTAAATTCAAGCAATGGATCCAAAGTTACAAGTTCACACCGATCAAGTGGTGCATGTGTATGTTGGATAAAATATGGTGGTAGGGGAATATATTGAGGTGTATGGAATGAATAAGAGGAAATCTTACTTTTGCTCCTTGAGGAATCTTCTCTCTTTTGAAACTTGAAAACCTTGAGAGAACCTGGGTTGTATCTCTTTTTTTTTTCTTTCTTTTTTTAGAGAGGTGGGTCCTACTCACCCTCGGACTTGTGTCCATTTTTTCTCTCTTTTTATTATTTTAGAGATGTGGGCTCTACTCGCCCTCGAACACTTGTTCATTTTTCATCTCTTCGCTTTTGGGAGGTAGGCTCTACTCGCCCATAGGACTTTTGTCCATTTTTTTTCCCCTTTATTCTTTCTTTTTCTTAGGGAGGTATTATCGTCCGTAGGACTTTTGTCCATTTTTATATATATATATATATTTTTTTAATCTACAACCCAAGCCTCTCTTTTGCAATAACTTTTGAGAGATAAATAAATGTAATGGAGCTTTTGTAAGATATTGGCTAGCAATGAAATGGATGAGTATAGGAAATATTTTTTGTTGCTCTCTCCTAGAGATAGGAGTAGAACATTTTTGCTGGCTAGAGTGAATGGTGGTGGTATATATAGTGAATGTATATGTGGTGGATGCGCATTTCTTCTAGGATGGAAATAGCATATGTGTAATGGAGGAGTCAAGTGGAGTAGAGTGTACATGATCAGCATGACAAGCTTCTAAGGGTCGACAAAGATTGAACAAACTCAATGCAAAGCAAGCAGCCTATATATATTTATCAAAAAGGTTTTCCTAATCTAAATAGCATATATATGGGCTGTGGTAGGAGGTTCACACTTTGTCACACAGGAACTTATCATGTGCATTTTAAATTTTCAAAATATAAATCTCCAGAAATCTAGTGTCACTAGGAGTAAGATCAAATAGTAGCTCATACTATCATATATCATATCCGTCAATTACCTAGACTTTAGAGCAAGCATTTGCAACCCACAGGTTTCAGGGTAAATCTCAAGTCAAAGCATTTTTTTGTATTTTATGGCTCAAGAGAAATTAAGCTTGAAAGCTAGGCACTGAAAAGGAATTACGACGGAGCAACTATTCATCATTTCCATGCATGAGATCTAGTTTCAGGGATCATTTTATTTAGGTGGAAAAGAAATTCTCTGGTACACTCCTATTTATTTATTCTCAAACTCTAGCAAAAACTCTTTAAACAACTAGACATTTATAAAACTAGACTCCTAACAAACCAAGCAAACTAAATATTTAGCTAATAATAATACTATAGTAGAGATACTTATCAGGATAATTGGGGGTGCTCTCCCCAAGCTGGATTGAAGTGTAAGGGTCATTGATGATGAGGAAGTTGAGGTAGATGGCGATGATGATGTCGACCTATCATGTCTCTCTTCCTTCGAATCTGCTGAACTCAAATAGACAACAAAAGCTAGTGGAACTTGATTAAGCATTAGGGGTTAGCCACATTAGCTTCATGTGTCTAGATATGGATCATGATTATTCTATGTAAAACTTTCAAGCAGAAAAATATTTTTGGAGTTTTATAAATTTATATGCATGCAAAGAACTATGATGCAAATGCAACTAGATGAATGAATATTTATTTTTTTATGCCACCACGGTGAATCTCCTTATGGGCTATTACACACCACAAGATTATTCACATGGGGCTTTAGAATTTTTTTCAATGCAATGCTAATGCATAAATTAAATATGCTAAAAGGAAAATGATTATGCAAAGAAGTAAATATGCCGATGCAAGATGCGAGAAAGATAAATATGATATGCAATTAAATATGCAATGCTAAGAATAAAATATGGATAACTACCGAGTTACCTTTCGGCGAGGGTTCAATGTTTTAAGTCATTTGAACAAGACTACTTACCTTGGTTACTCCTTGAGTGTATCATCGATCTTGATAGTTGCATCTCCTAAGATGGTGATTACGTAAATTTTGTCACCCATGTTCTTTTTCGGGTCCAACATTTTGAAGTGAAACTTTGATAGTGGGGGTTGGCAGCTTCTTGTTTTGTGTGCATGCTTTGTGGGTCCAGAACATTCTCTTGTAGAATTTTGGGGAGAATGAAGTCTTCTGCTTTTTGTTCAAAGTGTGTCCTGCATGCAAAGACAAGGCAGAGATCAAGTGCATGGGCCCTGTTGGTGGGAAAACACCAACAGAACCAAAAGTTCATTCTTCTCTAAAACCTTAGGCACATCAAACAAGATAAAGTTAATATTTATGTGTTTCCTTTTCTATAACAAGGGTGATAAGATCAGAAGATGGAACATGAATGTTGCAACACATTTGTTAAAATGATTAGGACTATGAGATCAAGAAGGTGGTGTTTAGGAACAACAAAAGAAACAAAACATGTTGAGCTAATAGAATCAGATCAGGTAAGAGTGTTACTCTAACATGTTTGGTTCTTTATTTATGAACATGCCATAATTAAGAGAAAGCTTATTTAACAATTCACCTCAAGATGTTACCTTTATTATTGGAGCATGATGGCACTGTAGCAACTTGTGGTGGTGCTTTTCTTCTGCTTGAAGCTTTCTTTATTTGGATTCTTGTGTAGCTTTTCCTAACTTGTCTTCTTCCCTTTTATTCCATAAGGTTCTTCTATGTACGAGTGTGTCCTCCTTGTGAAAGATTTGTTGTATCTTACTTCAACGTGTGAGGTGTGATGGGAGCATGTGAGGAGGAAGAGCATGATTGGATTATCCTTGGTGGAGTTGGTCTTCCTTCTCCATGTGTCATTCATCCTTAAGTTGATCCTTGAGCAAGTGCTTTTGTTTGTAGATTTTGTTTGTGGCACTCCTCTTCTTTCTTTTGCTTCATCTTTAGTATGAGTTATCTCAGGACCTCCCCCAAGCTTATTTGAGAGTTTCTTCTTGTCTGTAAGGGTTAGTCCAACAAAGTATACCAATGTCTATACAAGTAATTCTTAGTTCAATAACCAAACTAGACTCCATGTCTAATTCAATTAAGGAAGGCGTTCTAACCTAAGCACCATGCTTAATTTAAAAAGCCTTTGAAAATATGCTATTTGTACTATAGCGACATTCCCAAACCAAAGCATACTATGGTAGATAAAAGGTAGCATGAAGGCATTATAGAGATTAGCTCAAACAGAGAGATGAAAAGCATGATAGTTGTTTTAGTAAATTGAGCATGTCTCAAAGGTAGAAGCAACCAAGATAGTGTAGCAACATGATAAGGAAATATTTCTATGCATGTGATTTCATGTTGCACAATGATTGGTTGGACATACCTTACTTTATCATCCTTCGTTCTTCTTGCTCTAGACCTGAAATGGTTAGTGACAAAAATACCTGAAGGAATATTTCCTCATTTATATCTCTATGCTTATTTCACAAGGGTATTATAGCAATAAGATAAACACTCATGTTATTTCTCAAGAAGTGCTTGTTTAAGGACAGCAAGCTCGTCCTTGGGAAACCTATCGAATTAAGATTCATGATGATGAAGTGGTTTCCCTTCCAACATCAATCTACCTCAAGATTTTATGCCAACGAGATCTAGAATATTTATTATAGATGTATGCATCTATAACCACCCTTTTGAAATCTATAGGAGGAGAAAGAATGAGGGGGTTGAAGATCTCATGTGGGATAGTGATAGAGAGACTAGGTAATTTAGGAAGGTGATCATGTGAACATGGGCTAGATAAAGTGTCTATGAAGCAGCTCTCATACTCACTGATGTTGTCCTCCTTCTCAAACTCCAAGGTTAATTCATCATGGCTGTCTAGGGAATCCCTTGGGTTTGTGTCTTTCAGGCTAATAGTATCTAAGATGTCATCTGTACAATCAATGGCTGAAATACATAGGTCATTAACACTCTCAAGCCATTGTTGTGGGTCTTCTTGGTCGTCTTGATGATTCCTATGCTTAGGTTGTTGTGGTGAATTTCTAGGCTCATCATGAGTTTCAAAGAAGGAAGCATATGTGGGTTCATCGGGGGCAAGGATGGGTTTAGAAATGGGTTCGAATAAATCATCTTGTCTAGGTATAGAAGAGGAGAAGATAAGATTGTCTTCTAGATAGCTTTGCTCTTCTTCTATGGCAAGATCAGAAATGTCATCCTTGGGTTCTTCCCAATGTCTTTTGAAAGAATAAGTACATTCAAATAGAGACTTCTCCTTAAAAGAATCCGAATTATAATCACTTGGAAATCTCTTATAAACACTTTCAATAAGAGACATCTCCTTAAGGGAATCTGAATTATGGTCACTTAGAGGTCTCTTGTCTGGATGAGAATTTATTACTCTCCCAAAATCACTAATGGTAGGTTCACAAGGTTCTTCCAAAGGTGGAATTTCTTCTTCCTTTGGAGGATTTTGGGATGATGATGGTTTAGGATGGATAGCTAGGTCTTGGGATTGGAATTGTTGTGAATTAGCTATCGTGATTTCTTCTTCTTGATTGGAGGGTAATTCTTCATTTTTCTCGGGAAAGATTCTAGTGGGAGTGGCGTATCCGCAACATCTGTCAATGAGATCTCTTGCTTCTATATAGCATGAGAAAGGAATGCGCCTCCCTGAAGCTGCATTAAGGTCCCTTGCATCTTTCTTAGTAAGTCCCGGATAAAAATGTTGAAGAAGGATTGGGTCCTGGAATACCAAGGTTTGGGCCAAAGTTGATAAGGTCATTAAAACGATCCCATGATGCTTTAAGAGACTCTTCTTTTTCTTCTTGTTCAAAAGTTAAAAGTTCTATACGAAGATGGGCTATTTGGAGGTGGGAAAGAAATAGGTACAAAAATTGGACATTAATGTTTCCCAATCTCCTTTCACTCTCTCTCTACGTTCAAGTAATACCACTGTTTAGCTTTTTCCGTCAAAGAGTATGGAAAGAACTTTCAAAGCGAAGGTATTATCGGATATGCCTTCCATACTAAAAGCATCCCATAATTTCCTCAAACTTTTAGTAGGTGTGAGTTGTGGGTTGGCCTCACCTTCTCCCGAGAAGGCTAGTTCTGAACCATTCTTATATAACCCAAGCGTAGCTCATAGGACTTTGCTAGGATAGGCTCAAGATTACGGTTGCCTAAAGCTTTTCGCTTGAGGGTATAAGATATTTATAGATAGGTGTGGAATTCATAATGAAAAGGGAAAGAAAAGAATAGATGAGTTAAAAAGATAAAAGAAAAAAAGAAAAGAATATGATACAAGGATAAGGTAGATTCAAAGTCAATCTCAGCAATCCGTTTTTCAAGAACGGCGCCGAGAAAAATGCTTGTTGGTATTTGTTAAGCCCACAGTAAATATTTATAATTTGTATAATCCGCAAGCGCACGGATACCGGTGAGCACTTCACCCGGGAGAGGGTTTAAATATCGAATCCACAGGGGAAACGGATGAGGGAGACTACGATCTAATCTTAACCCAAGTAGCACAAGACTAAAAAAGGTTGAGGGTATAGAGAGGTTTACTAAGATAGCTAAATCTTAATTTGGTAAGTGATGTTGATAATATTCTTATGGGGATGTACTCAAAGGAAAGTAAGGCGAAACTCACTATTCCCCCAAGAACTTGTTCCTACTTAGTCCTATCCAACGGGATGTGGAATCCAAAGGAATCAATGGTACTTGTCACTACCACGAACTACCACGCCCAGGAAGGTAGGGTGTATCTATGAGATACCCGAGCCTAAGCACCACGCTTACACTATGAATATTACCTTAACCTATTGCAATAGATTAAAGTACTCAAAAGAGAGACTCATAGACCAATAAGAATAAATATAAACAATATAACTTACTAAAAGAAGAAGTAGATTACCGAGTAATTCCAAATGTAGATTAACTTCCACCGAGGTACAAGTATGGAGATAGCACCGACAGCCGGCACTTCCTCCGATTCCTTCCCTCTCTCTATCTCTCTTGTTCTAAAGATTAGAACTAATGAGTTCTAATCCTCTTATACTAACTCTTCTAATTGTAGTTCTAATATGCTTCTAATTACATTCTAATTCACTAATCCCTTAGAGAGAGTTGATCCTTACAAGGGACCCCTCTACAACTAAGAGATAATGAGATAGAATGAATTGATAATGAATTAGGGTTTAACCACGGGGGTGGGGTCTTCTTATATAGGCCTTGGCGATGAACGTGAACCCTTGGATCAAACCGACCTTGGCAACGGTGTAGATACAACCTCAAAGTCGGTAGTAAACCGACCTAGAAAGGAGAGGCTGACAGGTGGGTCCCACCTGGCGGCCGGCCTAAATGGGCCTGGCGGCCGCCAGTGGCCTGTCTCCCCTCGGCCTCTGGTTCCTTCTGGTGTCTTCTGGTGTCTTCTAGAATGTTTTAGTCCACTTTTCGGGTTGAGTTACTTCACGGTCAAGTCTTGTCATCATATTGGATGTATATTAGGAACTTTCTCCATTCTTCTCTCTGCATTTTATCCGTTAAGTCCCTAAAAATGTATAAATCACCAAAGCTCGTGGAATTATGTTAGTTAAACCCCTAGACTTATGTTTATATTCATTTTAAACCTTTATTTCATGTTAGTTGACTAGTAATTTTATGCTATAACAGGTGTCAACACCCGGCACCAGACAACAGCTCCCCCTGGCTCGAATCAGCCCGTGGCGAAGTCATCTCTGTGGCCCCCGTCGAGCCTTGCAGAGCAGCCACAGAAGGAATGGGTGACGACGCCTCCAAGACTTGCAGAGGGCAGCCGACCGGGATCCGCCAGCGATCCCGAGGTGGATGTGGAGGCGTGCGCAGGAGAATCATCCCCGTGTTTCGCGCCACTGTTGTCACCATGTGCCCACATAAAATGACGCTGATGCAGCATGCTAGTGGCACCATTTCAATCCGAGTTTGTTCCTGCAGACTCAAAACTTGAAGAGCTCGATGAAGGGTTAGATAAACCAGCGGAGTGGAAGTGTGGTCATGTAAAATTGCATCCCCAAAGCTACTAGTAGAGTCAATCAAGGAATTTGGAAGAAGAGCAATTTCTGCTCGAAGACGGGTGCCGGCGTTATGGTGAAGTTCAGCAAAGGGGAAAATATTTTCATCGAACACAACATCATGACTGATATAGATACGCCCTTCAGATGGATCCAAACACTTAAATCCCTTATGCATATTCATCAGACGCCATGAAGACACAATCGTTTTAAACGAAATTGAAGTTTATGATGATATATTGTAAGGGCGAAGGTTGGGCCATACCGCACAACCAACCAAATGTGCGCGAGAAGCTATAATACGGTTTGGTGCCATAAAGACGCTCATAGGGTGTGTTGTCACCCGATCACTCGGGATGGGAGGCGATTTATGATAAAGACGGTTTGTGAGGTAGGCTTCATCCCAATATTTAAGGGGAATTGATGCATGAGATAGCAAAGATAGACCCATATCTACAATGTGCCTGTGTTTGCGTTTGGCAGAGCCATTTTGTTGGTGAGCATGCGGGCAGGAAACATGATGGACTATGCCTACGCGTTTGAAGAAGGAGTTTAAGGATTGATACTCCCCACCCCAATCTGTTTGCATTGTTTTGATGTGGAGTTGAATTGGCGTTCTATGAGTTGCTAAAAATCACAAAGGCATTGAAAAACTTCGACTTACGGTGCAAGTAGGTAGATCCACACAAATTTGCTATGATCATCTATAAAGCTCACATAATAATCAAACCGACCTATTAAGTAGTAGGCGCTGGTCCCCTACACATCCGAGAACACAAGATCAAATGGTTTAGACGAAATTTATTTGAACGACCATAAGGCAACTAATGGCTCTTGCCTTGCTGGCATGCATTGCATACATTATTCATGACCGAATCTCTAACAAAAGGAAGATTGTGGCGACTAATGATATGTTGGACTGTAGTAGTGGAAGCATGACCTAGCCTAGCGTGCCACAATGAACTAGATGGCTTGACGACACCAAGCACTTGTTTATTCGAAAGCTTCAAAGGATAGAGGCCCCTTCACATCGCCTACGTGGGCGTTCTCCTCGTCTCCTGCTCCTTAATAAGAAAATGATTTGGATGAAATTCAATGAATACGTTGTTGTCACGAGCTAGATGATTGACGGATATAAGGCTTTGGCTTGCGGGGCATGAAGAACATTGTGAAGACGAAATTTACTAGTAGGAGTATGCAAGATACTATGACCAACAGATCCAATCTCCATACCGCTCCGTTGGCTGCGTGAATCTGATCACCACCGGTGTAGCGATCCCGCATGGTCAGCTTATCGAGTTCTCCAGTGATGTGATCGGTAGCACCAGAGTCGACGTACCAATTGGTGTCAATGCCATAGGAGTTGCCGTAGGAGTTCGTTTGCGGCGAGGCGGCTCTTACGTGGAGGCCCCCTTGATAGGAGGTGTCAAGCCTCTTGAAGCAGCGGAAGGCCGGGTGACCCTCCTTTCCCAGATCCGCGAGGACTCTGGCTAGAACGTCCCCTTAGGGCGTGCCCCGGAGAATGCCCTCCCTTGCGGGACACGCCGAAGCCGCCACGGCCACCATTGCGGGCGTCCCCCACCACGGGTGGGGTTGTTGTTGCCGCGGCCGCCCTTGGAGACAAGGTTAGCCGAGGGCTATTTGTCCCCGTGCGGCTCCATATTTGCTTTCGAAGGAGACCAATTTGGGTGTAGAGATCCCCACGGAGATGGGCTCCACCCATGCGGCAATGGCGTAAAACCACCACATTGTACTCGAGGTCCAACCCGGTGAGGATGTACGACACGAGCTTGTCGTCTTCTAGCTTGCGGCCAGCAGCTGCCATGTCATCTGCCAACGATTTCATCTTGGAAAAATACTCAGCAATAGAGGATGAACCTTTCGATGCAGTAGCAAGCGCCATCCTAGTGCTGATGATCCTCGCCCTTGACTGGGATGCATTCATCCCGGCGATGATTCCCCATGCCTCACGCACGGTGGTGGCCATTGTGGCATGGCCAAGCATCTCCTTGGAGAGATTTGTCAGCATGTAGCTCAAAACTTGTTGATCTTTTGCGAACCACTTGTCGTACTCAGGGTTGAGCACGGGATCTTTAGCCGGATTGGCTTCATTCTTCTTGGGCAGGTACTTTGCCGGCGTGGACCCCTCCGGATCAATGTGACTCCCAACTTGAGCACCTCTCAGCGCAGAGAGGATCTGTGCGCTCCACCCCCGGTAGTTGTTGCGGTTGAGCTTCTCGGTGACAGGGAAGAAGCCGAGAGCCATAGCAGCAGATGCAGCGGAGGATGAAGGGAGCGCCATTCTTGAGTTCCGCTAGGAACGTAGCTCTGAATACCATGTGAGAATGGTGGGAACGAGATGCCCTTCCTGGGTCTCGGTTACGTGTTTATATGAGCTCGGGAATTGCCCCCGGCGTGGCTTACAAGTCAAGTAAGGATTACAACAGATAATGATCACGTTTACAAGTCATATGCTTGTGTTACAAGATGGTCAAGATATCACCTAACTAACTAGCCTATCTGATAACCACGATATCCAATATCGCTAACAACTCGAGGACCTCCCGGGATTCAGGTTTAATTTCTGATCGCTCTGTGTATATATTGCTGTGTTAATTTCTTGCGTGACCTCTCAATTAATAATCGAAACATAGAGATTCCCATGATTATCACCCCAATAACTAATGACAAAATGGGACAAAAATGAATTAAATTCTCATCGATAGATGTTCTTCAATTTTTGCAATAATCAGAGAGGCACTGGAGGAGTACATGAAGGTAATGGACGAGCTGGCGTTCAAGCTGATGGAGCTGATCTCCCGGAGCCCGAACACGAGGCCCCGACCGCCGCGACGACTTCTTCAAGGATCAGACCACGTTTATCCGGCTCAACCACTACCCTCCCGCCCGAGCCCGGAGGCGGCTCTCGGCGTCGGCCGCCACAAGGGCGCCCGGTGCCACGACCATCCTATACCGAGGATGACATCGGTGGGCTCGACGTCCGCGCCGCTCCGACGGCGAGTGGGTCCGTGTGAAGCCCGTTCCCAATTCCTTCATCATCAACGTCGGCGACCTCATCCAGGTGTGGAGCAATGACAGGTACGAGAGCGCGGAGCACCGGGTGTTGGTGAACTTCGGCAAGGGAGAGGTTCTCCTTGCCCTACTTCTTTAACCCGGCAAGCTACACCATGGTGGAGCGGAGGAGGAGTTGGTGAGCGGCGAGCCCGGCGGTCACAGAAGCCTGGCTGGGGTGAGTTCTTGACACCGGGAAGAGCGGCAACTTCAAGAAGCTCAACGTGGAGAACATCCGGATCGCGCGCGCCGGGGAAGCCCCTCCCTCGTAAGCCTAGCTAGGACGACGTGGCATCTTACTGGCGCTAGTACAAATAAAGGCAATATAATGTGTGTGCTCTGTCCTGCGTGATGGTGTTGGGCATATGTGTGTATGCTAAGTTAGTCATGGATGTGATTAGTAATAATTTAATATGTATGATTGAAAATAGTATACATGTAGGCTTGTGTTGGTATGGTTTGCAAAATCAATTCGAGGTATGCCAAAAGGGTAGGGGATGGTGAAAAGGCGGAACAGGAGGATGGCAACCGCTCCGCTAATTACTGAGGTGATTGGATCGGTGATCCCGACGTCGACCTAGATCGTGCCCTCGCCCCTCCGGCGAGATCCTAGTCTGCTCCGCCACTTCCCACCTGGCCACGGCGTCCACGCCATGCTAGGGGCTCCTCCAGTCTCTAGTGCCCACCACAAATCGACGGTTAGCCTCTTCCGGCGTCGTCGACCACGAACCCGCTAGGTATAAGCGCCGCTAGGAATCCTAGTGTTGGGATGGCCCTTATGTGCGTTGCACGTGGACATTTGCTTTTGCTCCCTCGCTAATCTATTTGCCGCCATGGCGAGATCGAGGAGAGCATTCGGGTAACCATGAGGCCGGTGTCAGCGATGCATTTGCAAAACCCCAACTTGACCTCTAAGGAGAAGAGGTGGGCTGCGTTCAAATGACGAGGAAGACACAGGATGGAGTTTCAAGTGTCAAGTGTGCGCTTAGTCGGCAAGGTCCTCTTGCCGACATTGCTACACATCAACACGTACCATCCATCGCGCAGTTAAGCCAGCATGGGAGAGTTCCTATGGTTTAAAGATTAAATTCCTTGTTTGGACTTAGATGGGATGGATGTCAGGTAGACATGCTTAGCCTCTCATTTACCTCGGGGTGGGAATTAAATAAGCAATTAATTGTTATAATTTTGATTAATGATTATGGAACTATATGAAATAAGGGTGATGATGTTAGCAACATGGTATAGGATCTGGTGACAAGCAAGAAGCTTGGTGGGTCTACACTAGTGGACCAGCGGTCAGTTTGGTGGGGTCTTCGTGACTGGAGGTCTGTTGGTATTTATTAAGTGCTAAAAGAATATGAAGGATTTCGCAAGCGCACAGAACACCTACCATTGTAGCTTTTCCCTAGGATGAGTATTCTAGAGTATCGTATCCACAAGGAAGCGCTGGCTAAAGGATCTAATAAGTCACAATCACGTATCTACTAACTTAGCAAATCACTAAACTAAAGTGAGGAGGGTAAATGATAAATGATAGGAGTTATGACTAATATAAATCACACAAGAGAATTCCTAATGATAAATGTGTAGTAGCATGTTGAGAGGACAACGGGAGAGATCAAGGTTCCTATGTACTTCTCTATTACTTAGGTTCTATGATAGCAATCACACTAATGCACTTTGGAGCAGTAGATCCGTCCCAACTCTCGAGAAAGACTGGGAAGAAGGTAGTTGGGAGAAAGGCTACCAAAAGCTCTACGAAACACCAACCCAAACGTGGTGGACTACATCGACCCATCAGAGCTGTCACCCCTGGGGCTACCACAACTATCCGTAGGATTGGGCGCAATCTCAGGTAACCTATAGCCTAGACACCAAGTCTATACTATCGATTACAACTCTAATTACCCGGAATAACTAGAGCCCTCAATACGAGCGGAGATCCCATGGAATTGTATAACAACTATACTAACCAATTATGAAATACATGAAAGTAATAGCAAAGATAAATATATAAATCATAATGTCTTACAAAGGAAGGATACAAGACATACCAAACTCTGTAGATTCCTCCAGAACTGGAGCATAGCTCCGCTCTCCCTAACTCTCTAGTTGCTAATCTACTACATTGGAGAGTCTAGCCCTAATTCTCTAGTGGAGAGGTCGTCCTCACATTGGGACACCTCAATGACCAATAGGTCAGGAGATAATGAATGGAATGAATTAGGGTTTCACCACAGGGGCGGGGGTCTTGTTATATAGCCGGATGATGATGCACCACGGCCCTTGGATCAAACCGACCTTGATAGATGGACAGGATTGCTCCTCAATGGCGGTTATGAACCGACGTAGAAGGGGAGGCTGACAGTGGGCCCCATGGCCACGGCCTCCCTGGCCCTCTGCCAGGTGGGCCCCAGCCAGTGCCTCGTGTTCTCTGGTGTCTTCTGGAATGTTCTTGCGTGGGTTTCAAGTTGGATTACTTCACGGATACGTCTTTATGTTGTAGGGCTTGCAAACTCTTGGGCGTTTTCTGTTTAATCCCGAAAATATATAAATCACCAAAACTCATGGAATTATATTAGTCAAGCCCCTAAACTATGTTGATATTCATTTTAAACCCTTATTTCAGTTTTAAAAGCCTCTATATTTTATGCCATAAAGTATACCAACAAGGTCTCGGAGCGCGAAAGGGTGGACACTGCAGTATGGACAGGGATAGCGGATTGACATGCCGGTTGCCAGCCCTAGGAACCCGGTTCATGGAGCAGTAAACACTGCTGGGTCCACCACAACACCGCCGGTTAGGAAGGCACGCCCCGCCGATTTCCCAACCGGCGGTCGAACTAAAAAAATGATGATTTGATGATCATCACTGCCGGTTAGAAGCAACCGGCGAGGATAAGGTCATCCCGCCGGTTGGGGGCCTCACACCAGTGGAAGGGGCTGCCGAAGCCCCATTTTGTAGTAGTGAAAGCCGTGAAAACATGCGCAACCATGAGGTCTATTATGGCTCTGGACCTGACAAAGTAATTTACGGAACCCAGCACACCTTTGCCATTTGGTGGTGTGGATCTCGGATCCTTTGAGATGGGCTTGCGACTGGGGAAAGTGATGAAAAGTATTGTAGCGTGACCCCTATGGGAAACGCGACTCATGGGTAAAGTGTGCAAACCTCTACAGAGTGTAAAACTGATATATCAGCCGTGCTCACTTTTAAGAGCGGCGTGGCCCTCTCACATGATTAGTTGGGATGGGTGAATGAATGGAATGGTCGGTCGGGATGGGTGTTTTGAGTAGAGCTGGATTGGCCGGGATAGGTCCACCCCTTTTATGCAACCGGACCCCACCTAGATAAATAGGTTTCTTTTGTACAATATTAGAAATAGGCGCATTTCAGCAAAATAAACCAAAGACATCCTTCCTTGATGAAGCCAAGCATTGCATGAGCTCCGCGCCTGCTGAGTAAACATTTCCGTTGTACTCACCTTGTTCCCCCTCTCTTCTTTTCCCCTTCCCCTTCTGGGCGTTGCCCCTGCTACCTTGGAGCAGAAGACGGAGTCGCCGAGGACTGGATCGAGGACTTTGAAGACAGAGCTGAATGGGTTGAAGATTTTTGAAGACGGACCATGTCCATGTGGTGAAGACGATGGAGCCCGTCCGCTGCGCTGTTGAATAGATATTTGTACTTTTATTTTAGACCCTCGGGTCATTTTGTAATGAATATTATACTATTCATGATTTGGAAATGATATTCACTATGAAATCGATGTATGAGACTTGATCCTGGCATACATACAGAATACGCCTAGATTTTCCTTTTATAAAATCCGGGTGTGACATATGGCCTTCTGAATTGGTCTTTTTTTTTTCTTTCAAATTTGATGAATCAGAAGGTTTACACATTGTTGAATTAAAATATTTAAAAATGTTGAATGCCTCAAAGGTGTTTCCACACGCACAACTCATTCAAATTGTTAAACATACTTTTTCTAAAGTTCTAAATTATATTTTGGAAATCATTAAACCAATATACACATGAAAACAGATAAGCATAAAACTAGAATAATTTTTTAAAGAAAATCTGTCAACAGTTCCAATATACTAGTCTCTCCGTTTTTTTTTACACCGTTGACTTTTGACTCAATCTTTGACCATTCATATTATTCAATTTTTTGTGAAATTATTATTTATTTTACCATCATTTCATAAATTTTTTTAATAAGACGAATGCTCAAAGATTGAGTCAAAAGTCAACAACGGTGTCAACTAAAAAAAGAATGGAGGGAGTATTAGTTAAGACATTTTGTATACACCGCTAAAGGTTGAGGTAGTATTCCAATTGATGAATTAGTTTTTGCGAAATGTAAAATGAAGTTTTGTACATTCATACCGATTGGAGAAAATAAGCAGAGTGAATGAAAAGTTAGTTGAAAGTCGGGGAAATAAAATAAAGCTGCCTCCTTACAACAGTGGGCACACATGCCGCTACTGTGCTGCATGTCGGATTCCTATATATCATTCGACTTTGAGATTCGTGCTAGGGTTAGATGGAGTGGTTGTTGTTTGTCTCCCACCTCTTTGTGTATGCATACAAAAATAACTAGAAAGGTGTGCGGTCTTGCCGCATGGAGCCTGTATTTCGTCGTATCAATCACTTTGTTATTTTCGCACAGGGGTCATGGTTTGGATCCCATTGTTGCACTTGGTATGTATTTTGGACACTCCATCATCATAACAATATTATTTAAATAATATATTATTTTGGGTATTGAAACATAATGGAACTATTACATTTTTTTACTATATTTATTGTGGAGAAAGAAGCAGTAAAAGTATTTATTACAGAGGGAGGATCATAAGCGTCTAGAAACTTAATGTAATTACAGAATGTGGAGAATTCGATCTCGAATCATGAAATTCGCAATTTATAGACGTGATGGTATTTTATTTAAGGAAGTAGAGGTAAGTAACATATGACGTGTTATTGTAAAGCTAGCATGTAAAGGCGTAGAAGAACGTTGGTACAATATATTTTTTAAGCAAAATAGGATCTTATGTTGTTGTGGTACATCCTTTCTAAAAGCAGGGTCAGTATTAAAAATGATGCATTGCTGTAGGGTTCGTACATTTTTTTTATAACCACAACGGGGCCTCAAATTGCTTTGTATTGGTTCTATAATATATGGATGTTCCTTTTCCAAAAATAATGTGTCATTGATGGAGCATGAATTTGATTTTTTAGGGAAACACGATTCCTTTTGTGAAACAATGAAAAAAAATAGAATGTGTCTTTATTTCATGAGTAAATGGGGTGTATTTTGTAAACTTAGGAACGAAAGAGTGCCCCACAGGTTCAATTCGTAGGAATTTGAGGGAGTTTTCACAAAATATATTGAGGGGTTCCTGATTGTGGGTTGATTTAAGTAAACCTCGAGGGTTTTCTGAAAAAAGAAGGATATGAATTGTCTTGGGCTACCCCCGTTGGTCCCCCTAAAGTTTTTTTTTTTCGACAGCTGTGCCGAGGTAAGCAATGTGGCCATGCTTGCTGCCTTGCTGGGCAGCTTTTGGTGCGCGACTCGTATTTAGAGATTTATCTAAAATATCAAAATGATCTACAATTGGAACACATGGAGTACAAGCCATGTCCGTTTCTAATTATCTTGCCATCATCGAGAATCACTTTTCTGAACCTTTAATTAACACCACAAGATTGATTAGACTAAACAAACTAACAATCATTTGACTTTTTTTACCATCACCCTTGGCCTTTTGTTTTATTATTAGCTAGATCCACTCCAGAGGGATATACACATATCCTAATATCGAGAGCTTTTAAAAGCACTTGCCCATCGATGTATCTTTTTTCTATATAAAGCGGTCGAAGCTCTATGAATAGTAGAGTTTATATTTTATATCGGTCTATGCATCGCTAGAATACACACATGTAAAACCGAATGGAGAAAAAAAAAACTATATGGCAACATAATATCTCAGCAAATAACAACACACACAACACCATCTCCAATTGGGTTCACGACCAGATGACATATATCATGTTTTCAATGTATCCCTAAGACCAATAGTCGAAAAAAAGTTGGTTTCTACATGAGCATCTAAATTCTGAGAAGAAAACGGAAGGTTTACGAAGATCCAGAGTGTGGAGCTAAAAAAAACCAACTTGGTGTGCAGGAGCACCTCCATCATCCTAATGACCTAAACTTGGTACCAATAGAGTGTCGAGTGTAGTGGATCCCAATCATCCATGACGTGGAATGTTAGAACACACCAATCAGCAAACCACGCCGAAGCAGAAAGTTTGTTGTTCAGCAGTCAGCATGTCTGTACCCGGACACGTCAGCAGCCCGGGACATACGCATATACCAACAAAATGGATAATCCCGTCCAGATTCATTGAATCCAACCGGCCCCCCGTCCCTTTTAACCACCTCATGACAAGTCCCCACACATTGCATCCTTGCTGACAAAGCCACTGTAGGCAAGAGGCAAGAGAGATCGAGCTTGATCGCCATGGGCGGCCTCTCCATGGACCAGGCCTTCGTGCAGGCCCCGAGCACCGGCCCAAGCCTACCGTCGCCGAGGCCACCGGCATCCCGCTCATCGACCTCTCGCCCCTCACCGGCACCAGGGGCGGCGACGTCGACGCGCTGGCCGCCGAGGTGGGCGCAGCGAGCCGGGACTGGGGCTTCTTCGTGGTGGTCGGCCACGGCGTGCCCGCAGAGGCTGTGGCGCGCGCCACGGAGGCACAACGCACGTTCTTCGCGCTGCCACCGGAGAGGAAGGCTGCCGTGCGGCGCAGCGAGGCGGCGCCGCTGGGGTACTACGAGTCGGAGCACACCAAGAACGTCAGGGACTGGAAGGAGGTGTTCGACCTCTTCGCCCGCGAGCCGCCGGCCGGCGAGCTCGTGTACAAAAAAATAAGTGGCCCGAGGACCTGCCAGGCTTCAGGTGACTTATAATTTCGTACAACATCTTCAAACAAAAATTTCACTGAATTCACCTTTTTTTGTCAAAGCAACTCCAACGAGAATTATATTTTTTGCTGCCATACCAGAGAGGCGCTGGAGGAGTACGCTTCGGCGATGGAAGATCTGGCGTTCAAGCTGGTGGAGCTGCTGGCCCGGAGCCTGAACCTGCGGCCCGACCGTTTCCACGGCTTCTTCAAGGACCACACCAGCGCTTTCAGGCTGAACTACTACCCTCCGTGCCCGGAGCCGGAGCTGGCCCTGGGCGTGGGGCGGCACAAGGACCCCGGCGCGCTGACCATCCTGTACCAGGACGACGTCGGCGGGCTCGACGTGCGGCGCCGCTCAGACGGCGACTGGGTCCGCATCAAGCCCGTGTCGAACTCGTTCATCATCAACGTCGGCGATGTCTTCCAGGTGTGGAGCAACGACAGGTACGAGAGCGCGGAGCACCGGGTGTCGGTGAACTCGGCGAGGGAGAGATTCTCCATGCCCTACTCCTTCAACCCGGCGAGCTACACCATGGTGGTGCCGCTGGAGGAGCTGGTGAGCGAGGAGAGCCCGGCCAGGTACGACGCATACAACTGGGGCGAGTTCTTCAGCACCAGGAAGAGCGGCAACTTCAAGAAGCTCAACGTGGAGAACATCCAGATCGCGCACTTCAGGAAGCCCCTCGTCGCCTAGATAGGACGACGTACGTGGCATCGTACCCCTGCACTAGTACAGATAAGGCAATGTTTGTGCTCTATGACCCCCAACCCCCGCCCCCCGCCCCCCACCCCACCAATACTACCGAGGGCCTATTGTTTGTTAAAAGGACTACAAGCAGATTTCTTCTATGGGCCGTTTCCTCGCCGTGGGCTAAGTGCTCAAAAGAGTTGGCCTTTGCTTCTTCAGCATACGGGCTCATATAATTATTAGGAAAAAGTCCGGATTCCCTCCCCCAACTATCGAAAGTTCACTTTTCCTTCCTCAACTTCAAAACCGGACAAATCACCTCCCTCAACTCTTTCAAACCATGCAAATTTGATATGCTTTTAGTATAAAGTTTTTGCTATCAAAGTTTTGTCTCTTTCTTTTTATATTTATTTGACCGAATGTTTAAAAAATTATACTAAATCACAGAAAAATCATAAAATAGAAAATCTAATTTTGTTAGACTCCACATGCACATGTTTACACAGTGAATATATAATATAGTATGCTTTTAGTACAAAATTTTTGTTGTAGCTTTAGATCTATGCTTTTGTGTAATTAATTAAAATAATTTGTAGCTTCAACTTCTATAATTATTTTATTGTACTAAAGCATACCATATAATATATTCAATGTGTAGATCTAGTCATGTGCAGTCCTAACAAAATTGGATTTTCTATTTTATGATTTTTTGTGATTTACTATGATTTTTCAAAGATTCAATCGAATTTTTTCGTAAGAAAGGAAAAGGCAAAGTCACTGTTAGTGTAGAAAACATTGTTACTGTAGCAAATCCGCCTTCAAAACCGCTCGAGGGAGGTAATTTGCATGGTTTGAAAAGTTGAGGGAGGAAAAGTGAACTTTCATGATAGTTGGAGGAGGGAATCCGGACTTTTTTCCTAATCATTATTACTTCCTTCTTTTTCGGGGCATTATGCCTCAGGGAAATAATGACGCCCATTATAGGTGGTGGGCCATAGGGAGCCCAATGGCCAACAAATAATACTCGGTGCATGTGAAGGAATATAACAAGGCCACGATAGGGGTATGTATCACACCGGTTTTAAGACCAAAATTAGATGTACATAACGATATCATATTTGAGAACGTATCATTTGCACACCGAACTTATATGCAACCATGCACACTTTTAATCTGGGCCACGGGATGTAGATCCAAGGGGCACTAGGTGATAAACTAATCGGGAGGTGGGAGGAGGGATGTGCAAAATTGTGATTAGAGAAGGAGTTAAGTGTAAAATTACCTAACCCTTGGATCAAAGCATGCTATAGCCCAGATTAGAAGTGTGCATGGTTGCATATAAGTCCGGAGTGCACATGATACGTCCTCATCATATTTAAGCGTATAAATAAACTAACAACACTCATCAAGTAATGGTCTATTAGAGAGCCTTGCGGGAAAAAAAAAAAAAACTTCGAGATGCGCTCCTAGAACACCGCAAAGGGACACCTCCACGGGCAACCGATTGGAAGACATGCTCCTAGAACATTGCTCCATCACCTTTACCAAGTCTTCACCACTTAGTATTGTTGGATATAGTAAGGGTGAGTATTCACAAGAACTAGTAACAAAATGATTTTTTGCGTGATGCACGGAAATCTTTACCGTGGCGGGCACACGGTTTGCCCGCCACGGTAATTCCCCAACGGCCGCAAGCCGTGGCCGCCCGCCCGCTTTATCCGATTAATAACCGTGGCGGGCGATAGCCGATTAACCATGGCGGGCGCGTTCATGGCGCCCGCCCCGGTTAATCCCGAACAAGTATAAATGCAGGCCGCCAACCCCCCTCTTCTTCTCCACGGGTCTTCCTCTTCCAACTTGTGTGGGGAGGGGGTGGCTTTGCCCTAAAAAATTGACCAAATTTTTGAATTGGGAGTTTGAGCTTGAATTTGGGGAGGAAAACACACCAAGTGGTACATAAAGGCTCTCTAATCCTCCCTTAATCTCTTTTTCATCTTTTTGATCCCTCTAGATCTAGATCTAGATCCATGTTCATGGAGGAGAGAGAAAGCTTATATTTCTCTACTTCCATCCTCTTCCTCTCTTTTTTTTTTCACTTTGAGTACTACATAACGCCATTTAACATTTCGGAGAGCAGGCGTGACATGTATGGAGAGGCGCCCGAGCGAATGGATGTACGGGATGAAGAGGGTGGATGAGCGTATACATTGATGAAGTGAGAAAGTTTGTTGCCCTAGCGAAGAGACACCGTGAGATAAATCAACAGAGGCTGATTATATGTCCTTGCCCTTGTTGTAAGAACCTCAAAGCTGACATCGACACCAAGGTGCAATCTCACTTAATTATGTATGGTTTTGTCAAAGACTATACGATGGTCGGACTTTTCACGGCGAAGAAGTTCCACCGGCAAATCCACCCGGCCGATCCGATGGTACCGGTATATTCGAAAGCACGGTGGCGTCGGCGGCGACAATGACGGCGGTGGTGGAGAGGATGGTGAGCATGAGGCTTCTATAACGCACCTCGAGGATGTCCTGCTTTTTTGAAGATTTGGTGAACCGCCTCGATGAAGACGACATTTTGTTTGGCCGCCCGAAATGGTTGGAGAATTTCAAACGGATGAAGCGGGCAGCAATTGATCCGCTTTTACGAAGGCAGTCCGAAGGGTTACACGGCGAGTTTTAACCTTCATTTGCCGATGATGAAGGCTTGTCATGGCTGGTTTGACACTAGCTTCAATGAGCTCGTAACTTACCTTTCTACCACGTATCCAACGCCTAACAAGGTTCCTGCTAATATGTATCGTGCTAAGAAGTTGATCCGGCCAAGAGCGATGAAACTCAAAAATTTCGATGCCCGCCCTAACCATTGTATCCTATATCGGGCTTAGCAAAGATGAGAATTTGACGGTTGAAACCGCATCGCGGGCGCGAGTCGATACAAGAGGAATGCCGGATGTCACGTGGATGAGCTCGATGAGGAAGCCTTGGGAGGACGGCCGAAAAAAAAGAAGAAGGGGGCAAAGAAAACCAAAGGCGGCGGAGAAGAAGATCATGTCAACGCGGGGACGCGGAAGAAGAAGGTTACATGCGAGGAAACGCCCGGGCATGTCGATGGTACCTTCTCGTCCTTGTCCTTGTGGGCTATTTTTGGGAACCCCGAGGATGCTAAGCACATGACTGGCATGCATCTAGCGATCGTCTAAAGGATGATGGGAAGCTACGATGCCCTTTCGATGGTAAGCGGTGGAAAGATTTCGCGCCGCCTACCACGAGTTTGCAAAGGAGCCTGTGAACGTTAGGTTTGCATTGAGTACCGACGGAATGAACCCGTTCGGTGATCTTAGCAAAGACACACAAAGACGACCGTGGCGGTCGTCCTCACCATGTACAATCTACCTCCACACCTGTGTCAAAAGCGCAGGTGTGTTTTGCTGACTATGCTCATTTCTGGACCGAAGCAACCCGGCAATGATATAGATGTGTTCCTGGAGCCGTTCATGGAGGAGACGCAGGTACTATTTGATGATGGGGTTAAATTGGTTGATGCATACCGCAAGCAGGAGTTCACTCTTCCAGCCATCATCTTTGTCACCATCACTGATTACCCCGGTCTCTTTTCATTATCGAGGCAGATCAAAGGGAAGACCGCCTGTGTAGCTCTGCTACACTTACCTTAAGGGATCCACTAAAATGGTGTACATGGCACACAGATGCTTCCTCTGCAAAAAGCATAGGTACAGAAAGGAAAAAATGAATAAATACTTTGACAACATGGGCGAGCCGCAACTTGATGAACCGGCACCAACTAGTTATGCTCCAAAGGTGTTTGAAGGTGCTCACAGGAGGACTTTTTCATGAATTTGTTCAGGTGAGTGAGTGCATCAGGTGGGCATTTGCAAGTGTCTGCATTTGTACAATACTTCACAAAACGAGAGCTAATTGCTCCCCTGTACTTTGTCCCTCTATAAATGACAATAACTGACATGCATCCTCAAGTAGGTGCCATCTCATTCATAAACATCAGGATCTAATCTTTATGTTGAACATGCATATCCTCTGGCTCCAATCATCATTGCACAAATTTTGGCATAACTTCAATAGTATGGTCATTCATATATACATGGGCTATACATTACAAAGAATGAACGATGATACTTGCAATAGAGCATGTGTTGTGAACGAGTGAAGAAACTACATATGTACTCGCTACAGCGTAGGGATGAGAGTCATTGGGAACTCAGCTCGCACTATGAATCCATGTTGATCAAAGCAACACCTTAGTACCACACTGAGGAAAAGCCTGACTATGCATGCCGTATTGGACCGTCCCAAAGTGACTTTCTAAGCATGTTTGCATATTATAGACCCGGGAATTTGCTCGCATTCCTCTGTCCGAGCCTGCTCCGACTCGCTGAGCAATGGCCGTGCACATTGTGGCAGCGTCAGCACACTCAGGGTACAGGCTCGCATTCGAAGACTTTGTGCATGCTTCCTGTTGCTCACTGTACGTATTCCTTTAGCTTCCTTAGCCCAGTACCAGCCATAGAAGCATGGAGATTCCCAAGGTGGCGATATCCTCGATAGCCTGGCCCTTGATGTTGGCATGACCTCCAGCGCCTTCTCTAAATCATCTTCCCTATGAAGCCACACAACATGGGATACACCATCTCCGATGGCAGCAATTCTGGATTTCGCAAGTAGATCGAGGAAAGTTATACACACTGAGCTGGGTACGGTGTTCATAATTGCCAGTACTAGGTGATTTAAAACCATTACATGGATCATTCTTCACCTCTTCATGATTGTAATAATCTTCCTATTTTCTAGTTCAATGATTGTTATTCGTTTATGTTTGCTGCATAATAGCTTGATCATTGTTTAATTTCAATCAGTTATTAATTTGGCGTAGGTACTTCTGGCAGTACTGAGCGGATTGTATCCTGTGTTTCAGAAATGAGATTGAGCCATTAGCTCCTGATCATTAGGTGCAAAGGGAATGTCATGGGTTTCAAAACAAGAAGAAATAGCGTGCAAAAAAATTGCTGGCATCACATTTTTTCTGTCCTAGGCAGAGGCAGCCATCACTCTATTATCAGGTCAAAAGCACTTCAATTCCTTATAATCTTTACCACAAAATGGATTTCTCTTATCAGTAAATATTCCACTCATCTTAGAAAAAAGTATTTCGGAAATTTGGTGTGGATTATATCCACGATTTGACCATCAAGTGTAGGCAGAGAAGAAACATGGTCGTAAGCACGTCATAAGCACCTCAGCTTAAAATCAACCGACTGCAGTTATTGTTTTCTGTCGTACGTACTCTCAGACCCTTAAGATCGGATCATATATATATATATATATATATACATACAAAGCCATATGCACCGCGGCAAATAAGCGACACACTTGAGTCGCCACTAGCATTAGGAATACATGTCCCTGAGTTCTAGACACATCAACTGCCTACTGGTTATAGTATAGACATGGGAGGCACTAGGAACTAGGAACGCACAAGTCAGTGGATTCTGGGTCGATTACGTCGATTGTAAGACACCTGCTCCGATATCAATGCTTGGATAGGCAATTGATCCGACGACCGCTAGTTTGGACTGGCTCTTTGCATGTGAAGCTCAGTCACGCGTACACCCATGGATCAGCTCCATATCCTTTTTTTTCGACGCGTCAGGCAGGACACCAGCGCGCAGCTTCACGCGTCCTCGTTCGTTGTTTCCATGATCCAGAAGAATGAAAGGTTCACACAACAATAGTTTTTCATTCGCTTGTTCATTGAGGTGAATACCGGTGGCCGTGTGTAAGGGCTTGCATATGTGAATTATATTTAAAAAAATTAAAGTTTTATAGGCTTATATTATTCAAGACTAAGGAGTTTTCCGTGCAATCTAGTTAGTGTGCCAATTAATCGGTGCCTCTAATATCTGTTTTCACTGTTTTTCTAACCCTATTGTGGGCTGTTGTATATCCAGCCTGGACCTTCATCTTCTTTATTAATGTAAACAGCAGCTCACCTCCTCGGTTCGTTTCAAAATTAATTGGTCTTTGTACTTTATTTGCCCTTGAGTACATGACAATAACTAGCATGAGTCATCAACAGGGTGCCATCTCAATCATAAATATCACCGTCTAGTCTTGCTGTTGAGCATGCATCCTCTAGCTCCAACTCGTTGCCCAAATTCTAGCATAGCTACAATAGTATTGACATTCATATATATGGCCGGGTTACAGTAGAGAGAATCAACAATTGAGTGTGGCGAATGAGGAAACTCTATCTGCTTGCTACACCTCAGGGATGAGAGTCCTCGGGAACTCAGCTTGCATCATGAATCTTTAGATGTCGTTCAAGCTACACCTCAATACCACGGACTGGGTGCAAGTGTGAATAGGCCTTGATCAGCTCAGACCATGCACCCTTACTAAGCATGTTTGCATATCACAGCAGGAGTATGGACAACACAGGATGTGGGTCAGATCTTGCTGGCCCTCTCCTGCATCTGAGCCTACTTCACCGGTTCGCTGAGCGATGGCCGTGCCCACTATGGCGGGATCACCACAATCAGAATACAGCCTCGGGTTTGTAAGCATTGTGCATGCTTTGACCCTGTCTGTCGCTGTACTCGGGATAGTCGTGGCTAGTGACAAAATGTCAGCTGGTGCTCCATGGATGCAAGGAGATGTACAAATTAAAGGTTGATTTCACAGTTATTAATTTGGCGAATGTACTTTTGGGAGTGAGCAGATTACAAATTTGTAACAACTAAGGTGATATTGATATCACTAATCTACATAAGGTTTAGTCAATTGAAAGTGCTCAGTGGAGTAGTTTTTTCATGCATTTGTTCATGTGGGTGAGTGCTAGTGACCATTTGTAAGAATCTGCATCTATACTATATTTCACAAAATTAAAGTTGGATAGATTAAAATTATCAGTGACTAAGGGTTTGTTTTCTTTTGCATTCAAACTTGTTACAGTGTCTATTAATGGTCCCTCAACTTCCTTTCTCCCTGCATACATGACAGTAACTGACATGCATCAAATAGGTGCCATGTCGATCATAAATATCATGATACTAGTGAATTGCACGCGCCCATGCTTGTGAGGGCTAACCAGAGAAAGTATTACGAGGTGAACATTGTAGAGCATGACAGGCAAAAAAGTTATAGCAACGTAGAAGTAAAGCGGCAACACAATCCATGAACATTCTTTAAGAATTCTTCAAGATTTTTTAGACGGGACACGAATGGGTACAGACCACTCTAGCGAGTAGAGGAACTCCACACTACCTCGGGTCAAATAGCAAGGAATTTAATAAGCGAGAACCACAGATTAGCATGAAAGCGGCTTCCTTAGCTGCACTGAATAATTTTGACAGGTCTCCAATCACAAAGGTTACAATAGGAATACCGGGGAGCTCGGCAAGCGGGCGCAACCTTGCAAGTGTTCTTACGCTACTATCGAGAATCTCACCGAGGTGCACATCAGCGTAGCGGCCGGTTACGGTGCACAAAATCACCGTCCCCAACAGTAATACAGTGGGAATACCGCACGTGGCCAGGACGAGGGCCACCCGAGTAATAGGGCCACATCGGCTAAATAAAGAAGTTCACATAACTACAGATAATCCTATAGGCTACCGAATTAAGTTCTTGCTGCCTACATGCCCATCTGAGGGGGCCAAGAGAACACGAAGCAATGAGGCGTTAGTTTCGATCGGCGAGAGGACACCGCGCCACCAAAAAAAAAAGTGTAAGTCTTCTACGGGACGGCAGATGTTAGGGAGCGATCCACAAAAAAGTCCAGGTATGGTTAATCAGTATGCGCATATGAATATGAACTCTCGGCAAATTTGCAAAAGGCATACTTGGTGCTATGTGAGGTAAACGGCTCTTGAAATATGTGTGGACTTATGAATGAGGCTAGCATTGCCCACTAAGTAAACATATACCATCCTCATAAGCCTTTTTTATTTCTCTTTGATTTTTTAATGCGAGAATGAAAAGCAGAATGTCTCAAACGGGATCTATCACAATTCAAGAAATGAAATAAGATGGACTATCATAGTGTTAAACAAATTTGCATATGTGCAGGGCTCAACCTTGCATAACAACAGTTTGAAAAAGACTCATAAACCATTCGAAGTATCTGTGAGGAACTTTTAAGATACGTTGATTTACTATAAAGAGGCCACAACGCATCTTCTATGACTAACATATCACCTATAGACCAAATAATCTTTGGGCAATGAAGAGGATTGTGAAGGGGTGCTGTGCAATTCCTAAACCAGAAAATGCAGTGAAAATTTTAAGCTAAGCTGCCTAATTTTCAAGCAACAGGCAAAGCAGAGATGTAATGATGATGGATAAATTAGAAGTGTTAAGGGTTCTACCTTATCTAGCCGCTGACCGCAGCGGGAGAGGGTTCTGGAGAGGAGCGCTCACCATCGAAGCCTGGACCGTCGTGTCAGTATTTTGCAAAAAGTTACAGAGAATATGCAATGGATTAGCACCCATGAATGAAGCAGGCACAGGCTGATATTTCGAGGGAGAACAAGTGTTAAGGAGGTAGGTCAATAACAAGTCATCAATTCAATTTTGTAAAGTAGCACCTTGCTGATCCTACAAGAACGCACTGTAAGCATACCTGGAGCCTGGTGCATTCAAAGCAGCATTTGTAGCCTCCTCATCATCCGGCATAGCAAGCTTACGACGGGTCTTGCCACCCTTGGCCCGACCACTGCACATTAGAAGCAGTTAGGTACAGATGGAAAGCCACGCTAAATAAGCTGGACGCATAATCAGTATATTACCCTCTTTTACGCTTGTTTGACACTGGTGCCTGGAGGGGAGGCAGGTTTGAGGGCAGAGTCTTTATCAAGCAAGGGACATGAGATTACAGGTGCAAACTCTCGTAAAGAGCGTGGCCATGGTTCTATCGACTTGCAAATGGAATAAGGCGTAGCACATGTACACAATGGTGTTTTTTATGAAACAACGAGGATAAGACATCTTTCATGGAAAATACAATAAAATACTCATAGCTATACTTTGAAGAACAGACTTGTATAGCAAAGAACACCAAAAGATAGCGGATGCATAGACACACGTACACGATTACTTGCTGGCCCTGCAGCCATGATAGTAACAAAAGAAAACATGCATAGTTAGCTACACAGTGGCAACTGAAAAGAGTAGGCATCTGTTCCCTTGGCCAAAATCTGCTTTTTGTCGGAAGCACCGCCTGTCCAAGATGGATCTTCAAGAGACAACAGCTCCACGACGGAGGATGACCAAATTTTGGAGAGCCTGCAGAGAATCGATGGGACATCAAAGCGATTTTACGATGTGGTTTTCAACAATAATAAATTTTGTGGAAGGGCGGTCGATCTTTCTTGAATCAAAGAAGGTGTTGCAATGCTATCATGGAAGGGGACACTCAAATTTAGTACGAAGATGTTGCCATAAAAATATAGCAGCTGATGTCGCCTTTGAAAACTTGATTATAGACACAAAAATTGTAGGACATGGAAGCAAAGTTCATGGGTATAAATCTGTATTTGGGGTTGCAAGGGGTGAAGAAAAATGCAGACCTGATCAAGTATAGGGCGAGCAATGGCACCTGATGCCCCACCGATTGTCACTAATTTATTCAAATCTGAGGTACCTTCAAATGGATACTTGTTATCAAACAAACAATTGGCAGCCTTATAGATCAAGTAAGGAACAATTTTTAGTATCAACTAAATAAGCTACGCTAACAAATATTTGAGAATTGGGACCTATAAATGCAATCTATTAGATTAGATAGGAGCAAATTGAAATGCTTTTGGTGACTAAAGGAAAAACTGGCCAAAGAGGTATTTTTACGTTTGGAGGTTCATGACGCTAAATGGCGATAGCCTGCATGGAAATTGCAGTTTAAAATTAAAATGTGGTTCCCAAAGATAAAGTTCAGAAGGTGTTATTAATAACAAACAAAAGGGAAAAATGTTGCAATTAATTTTTTGAGCTAGAACGAAGTGTATGAAAAAACAAGAAAAAGATATGGAAGAGCATATAATGAGGCAATTGACTGAAAGTAAAATCACTTCTAGAAGAGGACTCATTCTCTTGTATGCTGCTAGAAGTAGCACTCAACATCACATTCAAAATTATGAAGTAGAACACAGTAGCTTATTAAAACTATATGCCTAAAGAAATAGGAAACCATAAGTAGGCAAAGGCTTACCAAGACAAACGTATCACTTTACAAATAAATCAGATGTTTAGATGTAATAGAAATTCTCCTCCTATTAAAAAAAAAGGAAACTCTAGGAAATCATTGCCATAAACTGTGCGCCAAAAAGTGGCACTCAAAAATCCGGCGAGAGAATAATAGCAGTGTGGCCTCCAACCAAGCTGCTCTGTTCAAATCAAGCGATGAAATCCTCTATTACGAAGAGATGACAAAGAATAAACAATGATTCCTCTTTTTTCTAACCCGACATTAGAACCTAATTCAGAGAATTTATCAAGTGCTACAATCGATGCAATGCAAGTCATCGATTCCATAAGGTGGCAATGAGCTGTATAACTGTGAAAATCATGTAGCACAAAAGGAGAGCGTGTCTTTTTTTCTCCGGTGCCTAGCTTCAAAACTGGTATATACAGAACAAAAATAGAATAGAAAACATCACCAATTGACGGTTACCAAGCTTACGGACAAAAATCCATGTGGGAATCACTCTAGCTTCCCTAATGCCTCATCGCATTTTGGAGTTCTTTAAATGGGATCCAATGCTTCATCTTTGTTAACTATCTATGCCCCGCAAAACAACTGCATTTACTCTAGGATGGCATTACAAATGCTTCATGATTTAGAAAATGATAACTTTGAGCTAGCAACCCTGATGTACGTAAAGCAAAAGCTGAAAAGATTATATTCGGAGGATGAAATTCTTGAATAAGAGGACAGCGAATAATTGTTTTTTTCATCAAGAATAAGAGGTTTTTTAGTAACTTGAACATTCTTTTCGTGAAGCCACATTCTTAGGCACAAGGAAAACTTATTAATGCAATAACAGGAGAGAATCAATCACCTTTCATTTAGGATTTTTATTCCTTTGGGAAGCCCCCATATCATCATGGTTTCCAAAAGGCGACCTCCAAAGAACAAAAGAAATGACGGATCAACGGACTAATTTTAACACGGTAATAGAAACTCGAAGTGCTACAAAATCTATCCCTTACATGTTCATTTACATAAGCGACACTTATATTTGTATAAACGAATTGCACCAATGAAGAGCGATTTCACTAATGGAATCAACTTTTAACTCCTCTGAACATTCATAAGAGAATGTAGTAGCATATTAAAAAAGAACTCGGTTTGGCAGCGCAAAGCCTACCCCAAGCTGTACGTCGACACGACGGCCCGGCGGCCGGCGTGCGCGCCGCGGGACGCCGCCCTCGTGTGGGCTGCGGCGCCACCCGCGCCATCGCGGGCGGAGCTAGATGAGTTCTGTCTCCGCTGCCGGGGACCCCGGGTCGACCTCGTGGCGGCCATCCCGCCCGGTTCGACGCCGAGCCCCAGCGGTTCAGCGCCCGGCCCACAGCCCCGAAGCCGCTGGGCGCTGGAGGTGCACATTTACGTAGGCGGTGGGCGCGCGGGTGGCGCCCGATGCCGCCCGCGCCCGACCGCCACACGCCGCCGCTGGCGCCCTGCGGGGTCGCCGTGCCCGGGATCCGGGTTCTTGGGAAGTATACTACGGGACTCCCATCGGGTCGTCGGTACCTCTCATACCTCCACACGATCCGTCTCCCGCCGCCTGGTTTGACTGCCGCCGCCTTTCGCTACGCTTTCCAACAGACGACAAATATTGAGTGTGGGAACAACGGATCGAGGTTGAAAGCGACCATACCTAGCACCTAATGGATTGGATCACCAGCGATTCTCCCTTCAAACCCCAACACAACAAAAAAATATCATCCATACGCTTGAAGCGAGAGGAGAAGATGGGGAAGGAGAGAAGAGGAGGAAGGAGAGGTTGGGATGTGGATGGGAGACGGCTCACCCGCTGGCCTGGCCGGCCGCGCCACCTGGGGGGGCGCCCGGCCGGCCCACCCTCGGCGCCGCCGGCCGGGCGTGAGCGCGCTGTCCCGCCCACATGTCGAGAGAGAGAGGAGGAGAGGGAGAGGAAGAGGCGAGGCCGTTTTTTTTTTTTTGCGAGAGAAGAGAGGGAGAGACGGTATATATTTGGTAGGGCGGGGGGGGTGTTTTTTGCAAAAGGCACATAGTATAGGGGTGCGTATGAAAGAAATCCAAGCATAGTTCTTGTAGAGGTGGGGCCCTTTGGGCCGGAACATGATTTCGTACAAGCAGAGGGACTCTTTTGCAAAAAAAACGGACCAATCACAGATTTCGGGACGGCGTGGACGCATACGGCCGCCGAGATTCTCCACACACAATATTACTTTTAAATAGTCTTAATGTAGAGCATAGCATCCTCTAGTTCCAAACATAACACAAATTCACATACCTACAATAGCAATTGTCATTCATATATATATGGCTAGGGTACAAATAATGAACAACACTTCATGGTACAAGTGTTGTGAATGACTAAAAACTACATATCTACTTGCTACAACGTAGGGATGAGAGCCATTGGGAACTCAATATAACACCGACCATGAGTGTGACTCCGCAAGTTGTGATCTCAACCTCCCAAAGTGATTTTGTAATCATGTTTGCATACTAAAAAGCAGGAGTGTGGCCCTCTCTTGTGTCCATGCCGCTTAACCGGTTCTCACGAGCAACCGCGATGACTTCTGATAGCATCACGAGTCAAAGCGCAGGCCGGTCTTGTAACACCGGTTTTAAGAACAAAAACCGAGATGAAGCTATATGTGAGCCCCGGAAGTCAAATCTCACATATAGTTTACAAATAATTGGTAATATCAAATTCACAATGCTTAAAATATAACGAACATAATATAAAAGTAAATAACCTCGGCTAGCGGGCAGCGGAAAGACTCTTCAATCTTTCGGTGTAGACTCCACGAGGAACGCCCGGTTGGTTGATCACAAGCCTAACTTCTTCCCGAGGTGTGGGGAAATAGCAAGGGTGAGTCCATGTCGAACTCCGCAAAGCATAACATGGGGTTATGAGGCTCAAAAGGCTAGACACTGGTTTTTAAGCTGCGGTAAGCATTTTAGTAAGTCAAAGTTTTAGCATTTATTTAGCAATAAGTTATGCTTAACCCATTAACCCACATTATCATCATCAACATATCGTTCTCATGACGGTCCATCGTCATCGTTCAGTTCTATCCTCATCTTATGTCCATATCTCATCATCATCTCACATCCATGTCTCGGTATCCTCTATTACGTGATGTCTCCAAGGCCGTTCATGACCGCGAACACGGCTGATATATCGGTTTAATTAACTCTGCTTTGAGAGGTGTACACTTTCACTACGGGTCATGATCCTCAAATGCATGGGTTAGCAAGGCCCAAAACATCCAAAAAACCATATAAAGTCTTTCAAGGGTTCACCTAAAAATATTAGTGGCCATGAGCTACAACCCCGTTTCTCCCAATTACGGCAAACCACCAACAAAGATAACCAAAGCCCTTGAGCGACTAAAGCGAGCCATGTAGCCCCTATAGGCATCTTGTATATCCGGATGATCACAACAGATAAGTCCTTACGGAGAGTCGAGCATCATGTAAAAGCATGAGCCCGACTCGAAATCATGTTGCCAACATTCAAGTCTTAACCATCGTATCATATATTTATTCATATCATAATTATTTATGTAGAGCACTAGCAAAAAACTACCCATATGCAATAACCCATAGGATTCAATGAACAAGATAACTGGCTAGGATGTCCTTAAGGTTGACAAATTAGACACATGCATATGATTAAGTGATTAATAGTGAATAGATAACAAGGATAGTCCCATGCTATACTTGCCTTAAATAGAGATCCTTCTTCGAGTCCAAGCTTCAAAAGAAATCCTTCTTGATCATCAACTTCTTCTAGATCAACACGTAAAGCTCACCCGATCTACTCGATTCCAACCAACAACAGACAAAGCAGATGGATCCAATCATGCAAAACAAACAAGACTACAATTAGAACAGTACACCAATAGTGGAAAAACAGTTTGAAAAGCTCATAAAACTAATCTACACGTCGCTCACGATCACCACAGGCGTAAAGATCACCAGCGGGACTAGAAGCGGAGAAGATACGCAATTTTACGAGTTTCGCAAGAATAAAATAATAAATTAAATATAAACTGATTTAGATGGAAAAGGAAAAGACACAAGACAACATCAACAAGAGATCATTGCGAGATAAACATGAAGGATATAGTGGAATTGATTTGTCAGTGGAATAAAAAGATACATACGTATACATCAAAGGATTAGACATTGGAGATGTATTCTGAGTAGTATTTCTAGAATTAATTTTATAAAGGAAAACGGCAACAAAATTGCATGTAGCATGTGACGTGATGATGGTGTCAACAAGCTAACTAGATCAAATCATGAAGGCAAGGCCGGGCTGCTTGGTTTATTATTTTGCTCGCTGGTGATGCATGTACTTATACATACATTATCATGTATTTTCAGAATTGTTCTTGTGAAGAAAAACGGCAAGAAAACGTATTGATGTCAGCACGATGTCATCAAAGCTACATATCACGTCATCAAGCTAGCAATCTAGCAAGCAAGGCACGATGCAAACGCATGCTCGGCGTGACTTGAGCGTCGACTGGCTACTGTAGTTCGCAACAGGCAAGGAGATGATGGAGAACTCACAAAGAGGCTCAAGTCAGGTCGAAGCAAACAGGGACGTGCTGATGATCGATGACGGCAACAACGAATACCATGTTAGAGCAGAGCGCCACTTCGTTCTTGATGCGTAAGGCGTCACTAGTTCTTGATGGCAGCGATGCAGCCGGAGGTCAAGGAAAATCGATTGATCAAGCTTACAGCAAGCTTGGGTGACGAATTTAGTTGCGGCGGCAGCAAACTAAGGTTGCGGCGCTGCTGTTGCCCAAAGCCAAAAGCTGCGAAGGCAAGATAGCAATGGAGGGTGCAGGCCTCAGCTTATATAGCCCTGAGGGCGGCATCAAAGATGGAAATCGTGAATTCGAACTCCGTTCGGCGATGGAAAGTGACGTTCACACAAGGAAATTGTTCATCAGGAATAAGAAAGGAAAAGAGAGGAAGTTGACTTGCGGGCAACTTTGTCAACGAACGAAAACAAAGAAGGCAGCAACGCAACGCTGCTGTGCATGCGTCCTGGTCAAATTGGGCCATTGGCCTTGGTGGGGATCAAGAGAAAAGAAACGAGCAGACCAAGCAAATGGCAAATGCCGATTGGGCCAAAAGAAAGAAAATGACCATCGGTCTGGTTGGGCTGAACGGAGGAAAAGAAATTAGAAAGGAAAAGAATTAGCTTTTCTTTTTATTTCAAACTCTTTTTCAAATGAATTTGAATTCTTTTGCAAATTTGATCAAATCAAGCAATACAAAAATAACAATGTAGCAGCATGAGTGCACAAACATGTATCTAGCTTTATGATTGATTTTAATTTTCATAAAAAATATTATTCCTAAATTCAATGCTTCACACAAAATGCATAAATAAATCAATTTAAACCTATTTTTAAAAGTACAAAATTTAGGGTGTTACAGATCTTCCTAGATTTCATGCATGCCCCTGTCGGCAACCGTGTTTTTTGGCGTAGGCATGGCTATGAACAAGACATCATTAGGTGCCTCAATCTGCTAGGCACCATCCATGCAGGCATGGAGACGGAGGAGGTGCTATCGAAGTACTCAATATCTCTTGGCCCTCGATGTTGGCATGATTGTAGGCTCCTCTACTTTACCTTCTGTATCTCAGGTGCTACAACATGCAATACCCCATCACAAATGGTGGGAAATCTAAATATCAAAGGGTATTTTTTTTTTGGGGAAATCTTTGATCTTAGGTCAAGTATTTTGAGGAGAGCCATCCGCTAGGCTGATTGTTCATCATTCAATACTACGAGCTTTGGAAAGTATTGCATGTATAAAAGCTCAAACTTCTATACGAGCCACTAAAAAAGTTTGTCAATCATCTTTGGTGACAACACTGGTCAAAATTTTATTCCTCTCATGTCACTACTGTTTATTTTTCTACAAGCACCGTGAATGAGGAGTGTACAATGTCTGTTAAGCTAATGTCAATCTTTAACTTTTCCAAATGTCTGCGTCTCAACATGTGCATTGTGGAGCACCCCCTCCTCCCCATTCTGAGATTTAATTATTTTTGTAAAAATTAGTTGAAATTTTTTAATTATTTCCTAAACAATACTACACATATCTCCTTGTTCACAAGCAACAAAGAGATTGTAACCGGCATTTTCAAGTCCCCAGACCCAAAAGTTGCATTGTACACGGTTCATGTAGTCCACAAGTCCAGCTCTAAAACCAGTTAAGTCCAGGTCCCATCGAATCCCATGCTCTCTGCCTCTCTCCTCTCTGATTCACATTCACTCCGACTGCTCATCTTTTCTCCACTCTATCATAGCACGGCCTTGCATTTGGTCCTAGCGGCGGGTGGTGTGAGGGTCTGCAGCATGATGGGGCTGGGGGATCGATCCCCCATGGTGGAGGACAAGTGTTTTTAAAGTTTATGAATTTTTCATATGGTAGAGAAACTTTACATAAAACGTATGTACGAATAAGAAACAAAACTTTATCATATAGTTCTTTTCAAGTCATTTAGATGCCTAATAAGTAATTGACCAAAGCTATAAGCAAAAAGGGTCAATCAAAAGAATTAAGCTAGGTGTTTTTTTTTTTTTTTTTGGTTGCTTAAGTGATTTAGTACAAGTGCAATAGTAAGTTTCGAGGTTGTGGGTTCGAATTCTAGAAAAATGACATAAGCATGCAATAAAATGTGAGAATAGCACAGGGTGCTTAATTTTTTCTCTCTCTCTCAAGCAACCAAACAGCTAAGTGTGACTGAGATGCGTATGTTGCGTTGGTTTTTTGCGGGCATACTAGAAGGGATAGAGTTCGGAATGAAGATATTCGGGATAGGGTCGGGGTGGCCCCTATCGAGGAGAAATTGATTCAACATCGGTTGAGATGGTTTGGACATGTTCAACGGAGGCCTCCCGAGGCGCCCGGTGCGTAGTGGAGTTCTAGAGCGGGTAGATAATGTAAAGAGAGGTAGAGGCCGACCTAGACTGACTTGGGGCGAGGCGGTTAAAAGCGAGACCTTAGGGAGTGGAATATCTCCAAGGATTTAGCTTTGGATAGGGCGCTTGGAGGCTAGCTATTAACGTGCCTGAACCATGACTTTGTTTCCTTTTCTATCTACCTAATCTTTATCCTTTTGTCTTGTGCCTTTCTACGTTCTTTTTGTACTGTTTCATATGGGTTTCATCTCTAGCCTACCCCAACTAGCTTGGGACTAAAGGCTATGTTGTTGTTGTTGTTGTTGTTGTCGTCTCTCAAGCAACCAAACAACAGCTTGTTCTAAAGCATGGTGTCATCTCGCTTCACTAGTAATTTGTTCTTGTCAAGTGGGTTATGAATTGGTTGTGAAGGCAATTTCCAAAATAGTTGGGAGGTCATAGAAAAATGTCCCTGCATTTAAAATGTTTGATATTGAAACAGAGTTGACATGATCCAACATAGCAGAAACAAAAAAATATTCAAATATCTGCACGAGATAGTTTGTAATGTAGCCATTCAGTGTTGTCCAAAAAAAGACTGCAACACTGATGTATGTCCTGAATCACATGCGTGGCAATTAAACCATGGTAATTAAAAAACACTATATACATCCCTGACATATGGTGAAGACCACTTTAATAATTTGTCAGCAACTTTAATTCACGATAAAATGATTTTATTTTGTCCAATAAATATTTCTGCTCAAAAGGATGAAAAGGCATTTTAGGGAAGTTGGTGAGCCAGTAAATTATATCTCTGATCTCACCATAACTCGTTGGTAGAGCACTGACAGGATTTTAAGGAACCTTAGCTTCGGAAGACTATATATACATACATCCCATCTGCATTTCTGCAAAATAAGGAAAACTCGCCAGTCCTTGATCTTTGGCACATATACTGCAAATTGGTTTGCAGCATAATGTAGAGATGGACGGCACCAGGAACTTGATCATTGCTCACAGGTCAACAATAAATTCATAAAAGTCCGGTCGGTTCATGACCTACGACCTCGGAACGACAACTGGCATGTGGTTGTGAGGCCGCTATATACACCAGGTGTAACCAGAAGGAAGAGTATAACACACGGGCATGTATGCACACAGCTAGCCGCGAGACTTGACAAATGGAGAGTCGACTAGATCTGAGCCGATGCATACTACGACCCAGGAAGCTAACAGAAAAGGAGGGGCAGGGACAGAGGGAAAGGTGGAACCGAAGAACTGAACACCGGCTTTCTTCTACCTCTGTGGCTCCTCCACCCGGTCTCTTGATACCTTAGAGCCTTCGAGACACTTCGTCCATCATAGCTCAAGTGCTTCTTCTAAACCTTCTAGAAGGGCCTGTATCTCCCTCTATCTATGTAAATTGTGATTGTATCGTTGACTAGTTATCTAAACATGGTGGTCCGTATCCCATTATATTTGTCTAATAAGGAGACCGTCAGCATTATGTCGTCACATGGACCATGTGGAAAAGCTTTTATCATTATTGCTGGTATCCTAGCTTGAAGAGCTACCGCATCCATTTGTCATCATCTTTTATTTACAGCATTAGGGTTTGTTTAATGATTACTTTCTCACAGCCAGCAACGAAAAAATATTTGGGGATTTTACGAGGGTGCTTAATGATATTCATGATCCGACCATTGTGGGCAGTCATCAGAGCAGGAAACAAGCCCTCAAGCAGTTTGTACTAACATATTAAGAACAACCCAGCCAGATTTCGCAGCTTGAGATTCAGTTCTGCCCTTTCACCTCCTTTCTGTCCACACACACACACACACGTAGATCATAGTACTTTTCCCATCACCAAATTTAAAAAAAAAATGTTCTACAGCACTATAAAGAAGCAAGGCTTGCAACACAAGTGGCATGTAACATCGTGAATCAGACATGTCCTGATCTATGCATATCTAGTGGCTGTGTATTGTATGCATGAGAGGCCTCCGGAACTCAGCTATTGCCCCAAACCATACTGTTTATTAGTTTCTATGGGTTGGCTCACATAGAGATCGGAACAAGCAAAACTGCATCCATTGGTGGCACTGCTCCTCCTGCCATGCTTCCGGTCCTCAAGCTTCCTCGAAAAAAATATATATGGCTCTTCCCTGTTCAAGAATCAAGACTCCCTCGAATGAACATGTACATTCTGTCAAGGCATTTTTTCATTCTACGAAAATATGGGACACTATCTCTTAATGAGGAAGCTAATCACAGCAAAATAGATGCTAGAACCGGACAAGGGTGAACAAAGGTGCTAATCACAGGAGAGTTCAACAAAGCCCGCTGAGCCCATTGACTTGTTATCAATTTTTCTTTAATTCATTTTTCATCCTTCATATAAGAGATGCTAACACAAAGGTGAATAGTGGCTTTGATTCGAGAAGCTTAGAATTAGGTTTGAAAGTAGCGGAAAGAACATCAATTCCGAGTACATGTTAGGAATAATCTTGACATAGACATGGTTGAATCTTGCAGAATAGGTCCGTTAGTCATTTCTTGAAACGTTCTGCATCAGCATGTGGCTGGCAACATGCTGTTTCGAGTTAACGGGCGATGTCATGGTGGTGCATGAGTCTGCAGCGCATGGCTTGAGACCCAGCTGAGTTGATACTCACAGGGGTATGTCACTTGGGCTTTAATTGAAAGTCTTGTATGTACTTGAAGTTTCTTTTTCCAATACTTGAAATATAGAGAGAAAACAGGTGTTCGTCGCTAGAGCATTAGCGACCAAAAACCTCTTGAATCTTTGTGTGTTTGCTAGAGTCTGGTGTGTTTAATTCCAGTCAGCTCCGGTGTGTCTTTGAGTTAGTTTCATGAGCACTTTTGTTGAGTCCATCATGTCTACGGAGAGGGAGACCCCGCTCTGATCTGTTTTTCAGGGTCTGCTCTAACATTACATTAGCTTATAAAGAAGAACCTAGTGCAATTACGCTGCTTGCTTTATTTCGGCCCTTCCACCTCGGTCCTTTCTGTCCATAATCTATACAAACATATCCATCAAAGTGCATAGCCCATCATTTAAAAAACTTCTGCACCACTATAAAAACATGGCTTGCAACAAATTAGAAGGTAACATTGTGGAGGAGAGACATATCCCTGATCAATGTATATCTAGTGCTGTCTGTAGTTTAGCTAGGTATGAGAAGCTTCTGGAACTCAACTCTCTCGGGGTTCTATGTGAGATTCATATTTAGTTCTTGCGCGCTGCTTCTTAATAGTAGTGTGTGCTCGCCTTTGGGGCACTCTAGCAACAATTAGCTGGTAGTGCTGAGATGTAGCTGCAAATGTGGCATCCATTCTCCTGACTTTGTACCTTTTGTCGAATCGAGAGCATTCCCCCATTTCTATTATGTCAATACCGGAAATACACTAGCATTTAGAGATATTACATGAAACGAAGACAAAGCCTAAAGGGAACCAAGGAACGAACTATAGGACACAAAAACCTACAGAACCTGAGGAATGCAGCCAGGCATACAAAACGATCAGGGTGATCCACACCCACGCCTGGTTGTGGAATCTCCAGCGACAATAGCTTCTTGCTCCACTTCAGAGTGCAAACCTGCCCATTAACTAATGAGGGCACATGCATGACAAACAATAGATATAGGATTTTTTATAGTTCTGCCCTCAAAATCCTGACTTTGTATGTGTGCGGCCAATTATGTTTTTTCTCTCCCTGTTAATGGTTTGGCCCAAAAATCAGACTAAACTGTGTATTAGTGGGCTGGTTCATGTTCCTGATTGAACCGGAGAAACGGCGCATCCAGATTCTCTGAATAGAACAAGCAGCTCCGCACACAAGCTCTTCTGCGTTGCTCGATTGTGTGTCTGTTTGTGGCACACTGCTATTGCCATTCTTTCTGGAGCTCATGGTTTCATCAAGATCGAAATTCTTGCCTGTTCAATAATCAAGACTCCCTAGGATGAACATGTATGTTTTGACACGGTATTTTTCATCATGCAGTGTACTCCAGAATATGATGAAATCTATTGGCATGGTTAACATATGGTGAAACTAAGTAACTGAATCATCATATGGGATAAGTTTATTGTGACAAAACAGTTCGACACGAATGGCAATATAGATTTATAGAAGGTTGTCCAAACAGAGGTGTGGCTGATAAGCAAAAATTGTCACTAACAAGAGGAACATGTATTAGACAATAGTGAAGGACCGAAACGGCGACCAGAGGGGGGGGGGGGTGAATGGGAGCCTCGATTTTCCTTTTTAATTTTGGGTCATCGGCTCAACCCCAACCTCAAAAAACGAACTGACAAAGAAACGAGTGATACACGTGCTAACTGGTAGCAAGATATCAAACTCGAAGAGTTAGGCACAACGCGTCCAACGAAACAAATAGAGATCGAATCGGAGCTCGAACGGACAATCCACGGATAAAACAATAAGCACAGGAGTTACACAGCTCTCAGATAGCAGAGGTAGCAAAGCCTTCACGATGACCATCAGTGCTTGTCCGCGAAAAAAAACTGAGCATGCAAGATAGATACTGAACAAGCTGAGATGCTAAGCGTGCTGATCCAAACACAATGAGAAGACAAGGTGCTGCACTTGTCTCCTACTATCACCGAACAGGAAAGCCAGGAAATTGTTCACACGCTGCAAGCATGAACTGCAGTGCTACTCCTACTGCTGCTGCAGATCAGACCTCAAATCAAATCTTGCCAACCGAAAATCATTCATGCATGAACTGCTCAAGCTAGGCAAGTAAACAAGGCTACTGTTGCTTGGAAAGACAACTCACGGAGACAAGAAAATGGATTTACCAATTGAAATACATTCCTACAATTTTCTTTCAAAGAAGCATAGTCAGGCTCAAGGCAAAATACAAACTGCTAAACAAATTGGAATAAATGATTCACTATTGCTTGATGGTGACAAGGCCGAAATATTAGCACATGAAAAGTGACAAAGCTGCTGCTACCTGTTGCTTGCTGGAATTTGCTCGGCTGCTCTGCTTGACTGACAGACACAAAATGAACAAGCTGGAGATGAATTGCTTACCTACTTACCATTTGCTTGAAGCACCTGGTGCTGGATTGCAAGCGCTGGTTGGTGCTGCAGCATGCTCGACAAAGAAAGCACGGCATCCGAAACTGACGCACGAGCACAGCTTTAGAGAGCACTCACCACTGAGAGAAAATCGAACAAAGCAATTTTGCCTTCCTGGTAAAATCAATGACTGACCAAAAGGTTCAGGCTCAAAGAAACGCACTGCTGCACAAGATCGATAGAGGGCACTGACGATTTCAGCTACTACCTGCACGACGGGCAAGCACCTGCCGGTGCTGGGCACTCGACGCCAGGACGAACGGGAACAAACTGCAGCACACCCTTTAACTTCCACGAACCAGGAACAGCGACGAACAGAAAAACGCCAGCTTCAAAGATCCAGTCAAAACCGGACCAAAACTGCAGGATTCGTTCTCAAATTTCTCCCAGATGAAATTGACCCAGCTACGAACTAAACTACCAAGAATCGTTGACTGGAATCAATCCGAACTCAAGGAAACACAGATCACAGCCATGGCGAAAATAGGAGAAAATGAAGAACACCAGAGGGCGAAAATCATAGAGACAAAATCACAGACAAAGTGACGAATCCCGGAGGGCACAGGCAGGATTGGGGCTGCCCTTCCCCTCAAAAATCACGGAGATACAAGCACGAATTTTTCAGCCCGTGGACCTCTCTCACGTGTTCTAAGAAAACCTAGAAAAAAACAAAAATGAAAGAGGCAAAGAGGGGAGGAGGCTGTCATCCTCCACATATAGTCTGAAATCCCTCTTTCTCAAACTACCCCTAAGATACATGAGTCGATCTTCTAACCCTAGGGCTATTTTGGTCGACTCTGGATAATTTGTCAATCCGACGGCCACCGCGCCTCCTCATCTGTAGCCTTGCTCCACGCAATCTCCCAGACGCCGCCACGTGCCGTCCTTCCGTCCACCGGAACGTCTGCCGGGTTTTGAGGCTCAAACCCGTGAAACCCGCCGATGGTTTTGAGGCCCAAACCACCAAACCCACGCTCGTGGTTTTGAGGCCCAAACCACGAAACCCGCACCGATCGTTTTGAGGACAAACCACCAAACCTCCTCAACACGTGCCATCGCCGTCTTGACCGCCCGAGTCGCCAAGTCATCCGAGCTCCCCACTGCCGCACGCTCGCCCGTCTTGACCCGATCGACACGGTCCCGCCACGTCCGCTTGCATTCGTCGATGTCCCGGATGTCAGCCACCATGGCTAGCCACCCGGCGATCCGGTCCCTCGGTCCAAGCCTCACGTCCGTCCTTCACCTCCGCGGTCCGTCGGCCCGGCACGTCCTCCTTGGCCCCTTCACCTGCCGCCCGTCAGCTACCATCTCCGAGCTCCACACCTACACAACACGAACCAAGAGATGCGTCTTGACACACTCCACGTGTGCGGTGAACATAGCGAAGCATAAAGAATAAAGGAAAATAGAATTAAAATGTTGACTGTTGACAATCACTCAATCACAAAACTAAACACATATGACCTAAATCAACCATGTGTTCGCAAATAGTGATAAAAATTGTTCAATCGAAGCATGCAAAATTAAATTGATGATCTTTTTTTTTTTCTACTAGTTATGGTTGTATCCAACATTAATAGGAAAGTACATTAAAGCAAGTTATGGTTTCATGTGTGAATAATTTATATCGATGTACTCCACAGTTAAATAGTTTGCAGCAATTTTTTTTTTTAGAGAAAGTTGACATGAAAAGATAAAGCTTCTAGAAATGGTACCTTCAAAATGAACGAGTCTAACAGAGAGCTCTTTGTCTAAAATTTAATTTTACACAACTAAAAAGAATATTCTCTCTATTATTTACACCCACCCCCTACCTCTAGTAGTCTGATATAAATATATACACAACAGAAATGCATCCTGCAACACTTGTTCATATGAAGCAATACTTCCAACTCATTATAGGTATAGCAGGTAGCTAAAAAGACCTGTCCCATATCTATGCATGAGGGGCGTCAGGAATTGAGCTCCCACGGTGGATTGTGCAGAAGCATGACTATACATCTGGTCCATGACAGTGCAACTACATCTGTTTTGTGGATGTGGAGAGCGTGGTGCATTCTGGGCCAGATAGCCAATACAAGGACCATACATCACATGCATGCAAGGTCGTAGCGTTACTGCAGTTGCAGTGCCCTGCTGCCCTTGCATTCCCTTTGGTCACTACTCCTACCAAAGAAGTGATCGAGTCATCATTGACAAGATTTTCTCCATCGACCAACGATTTTTGCAACATTTAGGGTAAATGACAGGCTCCTATGATGTCTCTGTTCCTGTAAGCCGAGTACATGAGTACACACTTACAGATAACATATTGATCTGTCTGGCTCTACATATCTATTCGTAGCTTTCATCTCTCACAGTTGCGTTTGTGACAACAGCGGCCCTTGTGACAACGTTATGTTTTGCTCAAATTAATAGTTATCTGAATTCAGTTCTTTGTAATGGCTGATTTTGTCATCCAAGTTTTGCCAGAATGCACATGCGGGCTTTGCTGTACAAGCTGTTATAATGAGCTCTTTGCCAGCCATTTTCCTTGAACCAAACACCAGAGCACCTGCCCTATTGATTTTATCCTGCTCCCAACACATGTAATGGACCCCAAGTTCATTTACTGCACTGAAGTTTATTTGCATTGAATGCGGGTTTGCTTCCAAAGTGCCATCGTGAGTACCAGGACTCCTCTGAATGTAATATATATGCTAGCCCTTCAGCAGAATGAGCATGATCAAAACACCAACTTGAGCAACACATACCTGCACGGTCAATAGAATTGGTATAGCTAGGCATGAGAGGAGTTGGGAATTCGATCACGTCTCAACTGCGTGGCGCAGAAATTGTTTGGCACCAACACAGAGTTCATACTCTCACATCTATGACCTTGAGAGACAATCATCGTACTTAGCTAGCGCAACTCAGACGATCCAGGAGAACCCATGCATGGTGAAAAGATGGGAACATAGAGAATATCCTGCTGGGATTTTGAGGTGGTGAAGTTACATGTTGACCCCAATATACATTCGCAACAGTACTGAACGGAACAGGTCCTAAAATTGCTGGATTTTCGGCCAAATCTCGATCACAGAAGCAGCAATTGGTGAGCATGCAAAAGCAGGGGTGAACGGCTCTGTTTTTCAGTCATTTCCTTGGTATGGACCTTGGTCCAACAGTTTCTCTTGAACACATGGTTGATTTAGGTCACATGTGTTTAGTTTTGTGATTGAGTGATTGTCAACGGTCCACACTTTAATTCTATTTTTCCTTTATTCTTTATGCTTCGGCTATGTTCACCGGCACACGTGGAGTGTGTCGAAGACGTATCTCTTGGTTCGTGTTGTGCAGGTGTGGAGCTCGGAGATGGTAGCCGACGGCGAGGTGAAGGGGCCAAGGAGGGCGTGCGGGCCGACGGACCGCGGAGGTGAAGGACGGACGTGAGGCTTGGACCGAGGGACAGGTCATTTGGGCGGCTAGCCATGGTGGCTGACATCCGGGACATCGGCGAATGCAAGAGGACGGGCGGAACCGTGTCGATCGGGTCAAGACGGCGTCGCAAGGCAGGCAGAGCGGGGAGCTCGGATGACTTGGCGACTTCCGGGCGGTCAAGACGGCGATGACACGTGTCGAGGAGGTTTGGTGGTTTGTCCTCAAAACCATCGGTGCGGGTTTCGTGGTTTGGGCCTCAAAACCACGGGCGCTGGTTTGGTGGTTTGGGCCTAAAACCATCGGCGGGTTTCACGGGTTTGGGCCTCAAAACCGGGTGGACGTCCTGTGGACGGAAGGACGGCGCGTGGCGGCATGGGAGATCGCGCGGAGCGATGCTAACGGATGAGGGAGGCGCGGTGGCCGCCGGATCGACAAATTATCCGAGTCGACCAAAATAGCCCTAGGGTTAGAAGATCGACTCATGTATCAGGGGGTAGTTTAGGAAGAGGGAATATTGGACTATTTAGTGGAGGCTTACCCCTCCATCCTCTTGCCTCTCTTATTTTCATTTTTATTTTTCCCCATTTTTAGGGTTCTTGTTTAGAGGTCCAAGAACAAATTTGTAGGATTTTTGTGGAGATTTTTGAAGGGGAGGAAGCAGCCCCAAAGCTGCTTGTGCCCTCAGGGCCCTCGTCAATTTTGATTTTGATTTTTTGTTCTCGCCTTTGAGCTGCGTTCGTGTTTTGTTCTCCCTCTTCTTCCTCATGCCTCGAATTTCTTTGATTTGAGTTCTTGCAGTTTAAATTGATTTGGGATGATATCCTAGGAGCAGCCTTGTGTATCCGTGCAAAATCGATGTGCCAAGATTTGAGTCCATTTTTCATTTGTGCAAGATCCTTGTATTTTTGGATGGGAATTCTGCCGTTCTTCTTCGTTGTTCTTGGAGGGCGAGCGAATTTTTGTTCAGTTTTTCAGCAGTGCTACAAGTGCCGATGCTCGGTGTCATAGTGATTTGGTCGCTCATCTGGGCAGCATTCGCTCATGCTTTCTCTCTTGCTCCAGCGGTTCTTGCTTCCAGGTTGTGAGCAGTTCCTCCCGTTGCCTTTCTCCTTGGTGTTTCTCTGCTCAGAGAACATGCGTGAGTCTGCAGCCCCCAGATTGAGCTCCCACTTGCTTTTGAGCTAAATTTTCTTTTGGTCAAGTTTGCCTCTTACTTGTTCATGCATTCGTGATTTTTGTTTGGCTAAAATGATGGATTTTCCTGCATTGTGATTTGATCTTTAGTAGCATCAACATCAGGTTCTTGTATTTGATTTTGGTTGTCTCGAGTTAAGCAAGCAAGGAGTCCGGCGCACAACAGCTTTTTTGATTTGTAATAGCCGTTGTTTGGTAAGCTAAAGCAAGTCAAGTTCAGCCAGTTTTCATTATCTTGCATACGTGAATGACTAGTGCTGAGCAATATGAGCCGATTATTGGTGCATTTATTTTTATCTCATTTGTTTAGCTAGTAGCTAAAAAGTAGCACTTCATTCAGATGTGTCCATGAATTAGTATTTTTAGCAATTGGTTTTGAGGAGCAGCTGCATGTCCTCGATGCTTGAGCTTTGCATTTATTTAGCTTGGAGTGCTCTCGCTTGAAGGTTTCGGTTCTGGTTGAACTTGTTTGCGTTTGGTGAACTTGAAGAGATTTATTTTACAAGAACAATAGCAGCTAACAAGTGCCTTGTCTTAAGCGTGTTGCAGTTTGGACGCAATAGTAGAGAAGGAGCTTTTTTTAGTTTTATTTGGCTCAAGTTTCCGTCTTGATCTTTTGTTCGTCCGTTCGAGCTCGATTTGAGAACCGTTTTTTTGTGTTGGATTCATTGAGCCCAACTCTTCACGCGTTTGATATCTTGCTACTAGTTAGCACGTGTATCACTTTCGTTTCTTTGTGAGTTTGCTTTTGAGGTTGGGGGTTGAGCCGATGACCCAAAATTGAAAAGGAATTTCGAGGCTCCCATTCACCCCCCCCTCCGGTCGCCCGTTTGGTCCTTCAATTGGTATCGAGCCGGTTAGGATCACTTCCACCCTAATCGGTCCGTGATCCGCAAGAAGGCGACATGGATCGTGCTTTTCGGCCACTTTGGCAAACCTCCGGAGTTCGATGGCACCAACTATCCCTATTGGAAGATTAAGATGCAAGCACACCTTATGGGGATGGATTGGAGAGTGTGGGAGATTGTCGAGGATGAGAACTACCAAGTGCTAGCCGCTCGAGTGGGTGAGGAACAAATAGCCCAACACAATGCCAACAACCGAGCGAGGGCGTTTTTGTTCTCTAGCCTCAAAGACACCGAGTTTGAGAGAGTTGCCACTTGTGAGACCGCCGTGAGGTGTGGAGGACACTTGAGAGTTACCACGAGGGAACCCCACAAGTCAAGGCCCACCTATATGAGACCTACAAGAGAGAGTACAACAACCTAATCCAGCTTGATGGCGAGTCCATCGATTCTCTCTTTGCTAGGTTTCAGACGATCTGCAACAAGTTGCGGGCGAACAAGCCTTCGGAGAGGCTTGATGATCACGAGAAGGCGATGCGGCTCTTGTACGCCTTGGATCGGAAGGTGTGGGATGTGAAGGTGTCCGCGATCATGGAGTCCGCCAACTACGACACCCTCACACCCGACGAGCTTTACAGCAAGCTCAAGTCCTCCGAGATCGAGGCCCAGATCCAGGCGAAGCTCAAGAACCCATTCTGCACCAAAGCGTTGCACTTGTCTCAGGTAAGGGCAGTTCCAGTTCTTCTGCTAACCCATCACAGATCTCTTTTGCCTTGTCTTCTTTGGTGTCTGTGACAGAGGAGCAGTTGGACTGCCTTGAGGACGACGAGTTGGCTCTCGTCATCAGCCGATTCTCGCGGTTCCACAACAACCGCTTGAACCGTCGGCGTGGCATGGCGGTGGTCCCAAGGGAGGATGCTTTGAGTGCGGCGATCCGGACCACCGCCGCCAGCGTGCCCCAAGAAGAGCAAGGACAAGTACTCCGGCGAGAAGTACTACTCCGACAAGCACGACTCCGACAAGCGCAAGGACAAGCGCGAGTACACCGTCGGCAAGCACAAGTCTAAGAAGGGCTTTGACAAGGAGGCGATCAAGAAGAAGTACCTCAAGCGTGCTAAGGAGAACAAGGACGCCTTCTTCGCCTCCCTCAGCGACCTCGACAACGACGGGCAAGCTTCCTCCAGCGACGAGGAGCCCGAGCGCAAGATTGAAGACAAGCCGAACGGACTTTGCTTCTTCGCCGACTCCAAGCACGGGGCTTACGCACCATGGCCCTCGGCGGACGGAGCGGTGTCCGACGGCGTCGAGCCACACGGCAGCGACTCTTCCCCCGAGGTATCTCCCACAATCAAATCCCTCACCGATGAGGTTGACTCTTTGGGCGATGCGCTTGTGTGTCAGGAGAAGTTGCTCAAGCGAGCAGCTAGGGAGAGAAAGGAGTACAAGAAGAAGTGGGAAATGGCTATGGTGGAGATAGAGTTGCTTAGGAAGCCTGTGGATGTGTCTGATGAGACGGAGTGTGACGCTTGTGCCATGCATATGTCTAGCATCATGTCTTTGCAATCCAAGTACTCTGCTTTGCTAGATGAGCACGTTGATCTGAAGGCTAAGCCTATGTTGTTGAGCGCGTGCAAGTCTTGTCCAGACTTGCGATCTGAGTTGGCAGAGAAGGCTGCCAAGCTTGCTGTGTTTGAGAAGGCCAACTCAGGTAGCACCATGCTGAAGTGTGCTAAGTGTGAAGCTTTGGAGATGGAGGTCATGTCTTGTAGGCATGACAAGGGGAGAGTCGAAGAGGAGAACAAGTACCTTCGCTCTGTCCTGAGTTGGGTGTCTAGTGGAGAGCCACAACTTGGCATGATGATGAGTCAGTTCAAGAGGGGGACTGACACAACGGGATTAGGCTTTGCAATAGGTGGGAAGGGTGAAGTAATCTATGGCAAGGTTGGTCAAGGTAGTGGTTTGAGCTCGAGTGAGAAACCTATAAGCACTCCCAAGTTGACCAAAATCACCCCACCTGAGCCTACCAAGCCTATTGTGCAAAATGGCATTCTCCAAGAGACCCCAAAGACTCCACCTCCCAAACAAGTGTGGCTTCCTAAACCAAACCATCTCAGGAACCCACTTGACACTTTGCCCAAGATCCCTGAGGAAACCCTTCCTAGAGCTAAGGCCACAACAAGAGTGAACCATCCACCCAAGAGAGTGAACCAACAACCACCCAAGAGGGAGGTGAGGTATCACTGTGAGTACTGCCAGAGAGATGGTCACTTGTTTGAGTTTTGCTTTAGGAGGAAGAGGGATGCTAAGCGTCGAGTTGAGTTCGAGAACCATGACTTGTATCACCCACCACTTGGCATGTATGAGAGGGGTGTGCAGTCGGTTCAGAGGCAGTTTGCTAGGCCAGGAGGTAGGAGGCCTCAGAGGGCTAGGCCACGGTTTGTGAGACCCCGTGGTGGTCGTGCTCCGCGAGTGGATGTTGATCCTCGCTTTGGGAGCTTTGAGTTTGACAGGAGGAGTGCACCACACTTTGTTGTGCGTGGTGAGCAATTTGGGAAGAAGGGTCATGGGATGTTTGCTGTGCCTAACGCCTATCTTGGGCAAGATGGTCGATTAACCGGTATTCTTTCATGTTTACTAACCCCCGGTGTTGTGCCATTTGCTCATCCCATGTTTTTCCAATGATGTAGGTGACTAAGTCTTGGGTTCCCAAGTTTATGCTTGTTAACCCTTTGGGATCCAAGACTTGGGTTTCTTTGTCCTCTCATGTGTAGGTATGAGGACATGGGGTGGAGAACACGTGCTTGGTGGAACTTGATTCTTTGTCGTGGTGTGATCAAGACTTGATGGTTGTCTACACCACTTTGATGGCCTCCAAGAGACATGTGCCTACACACAGTCAGTGAGTTATCATATACACTCATGCCTTGTACATTCATGATTTCTCTACTTGTGGTATGAGATAGTTATTCATTTGCTCATTTGTATATTGCTTGCATGTATTATACTTGTATCATGCTTTTATATCCTTTTTAGCATGTGTTATCTTGTGTATTATATGTCATGCTAGCCTTTGTGCCCTTTTGTTTTCTAGTTTTCTTTTACTAGGTGTCTTTGCTTGAGGGGGAGTTGGGAGTTTGCTATCCTTTTTGGGAGGTAGTTTTGTAGCTGATGTACAGTTGTAGCTTTAGGCTTGCTTTTACTTTGTGCATCATCTTGTATCATATTGCATTCATCATGTACACTATTGCACTTTGAGCTTCTTGCTTATATTGATCACAATGAGACTATGCTCTGTTTAGTGTAACAATTACATGTTGGTGCTTACAGCTTGTGCTCTTTCTGCTTAATTGATATATGTTATGAGCAAAGCTGTTTTTCATGTGAACCTGCTTAACAACGATGAATCTTGCAAAATGTTCACCTTTGAGATAGTTCCTAGCATGTTTAAGTTGTTGAGATCCTTTGTGCTTATCATGTTTGCTAGATGACTATGTCTCATTCAATGAGTTATACACTTGCTTAGATGACCACATGCTTTTATCTGCTAAAATCTGAAATCTAAGCTAAGTGTATGGAAAAGATCGAGATGGGTCCATACCGTCCCACATCCAAGTCTTGGGACTGCTGCTCATTGCACTTGAGTTGAACCTGAGCTTGGTAGTGATTGACCCAGACCATTGTCTTAAGCTTCTGATTGCTCACACGCATAGGCTTGATATGGTTGATTAGTAAGGCTGACGGTTGTGGATAACCACTCGCACTCATGCTTTGTCCAATGCTTGTAACCGCTGCAACTCCGATAACTTGAAAAATTAACAAGTGTTGGCTCTGTCTTTTGCATGATGTATAAACCTTGCTTGGGGTAGTTCACTTGATATACATGTGTAGCACTTGGTAGATTTCCAGCTTACTTGTGCTATGTGCTATTCTTTTGGTGGACACCTTTTCTGAAATGCTTAAAACTGAATCAAAGTGCTTTCAAGCCATATTTCATATCTCTTGATCAGTTTGAGCACCGAATTAAGCACTTGATTTTGTTGTCATGACACTACCTAGAGCATCTTCTCATTTGGATTGCTATAAACTTGAAGCTCTTCATTGCATTTTCATGCATTTCATAGCTTGATTAGTGCATTTACCAACAAGGGGGAGAAAGATACAAAGACAGTGACTGCATTTTTCCAGGGGGAGTAGCACTTTGAGCTAGATGTGTTGAGCCTTTTTTAGATGTGTTGAGCCTTTTGAGGGTCTTAGGGTCTAGCTATTTGTGTGTGAAAGTAATTGGTTTGGAGCTATGCTAGTGGTGTTGAGCCTGTTCTACCTCTTCTTGAGGACTAGCTGTTTGTTTAGCTTGGTTGTGTCGAGCCTTTTGCCCATGTCTTTAGGAACCAAGTTTTTGCTCCATGTTTGCTATCCGGTGATTTTGTTTTAGCTTTTGTTCACTTGGATGTGTATATCTTCTACCTTCTTTTACGCCTTTGTGTTGAATGTTGACAATGCACTCATCAAGGGGAGATTGCGAACACATGGTTGATTTAGGTCACATGTGTTTAGTTTTGTGATTGAGTGATTGTCAACAGTCAACATTTTAATTCTATTTTCTTTTATTCTTTATGCTTCGGCTATGTTCACCGGCACACGTGGAGTGTGTCGAAGATGTGTCTCTTGGTTCGTGTTGTGCAGGTGTGGAGCTCGGAGATGGTAGCCGACGGCGAGGTGAAGGGGCCAAGGAGGGGCGTGCCGCCGACGGACGGCTGAGGAGGTGAAGGACGGACGTGAGGCTTGGACCGAGGGACCGGATCGCCGGGTGGCTAGCCATGGTGGCTGACATCCGGGACATCGGCGAATGCAAGAGGGCGTGGCAGACCGTGTCGATCGGGTCAAGACGGGCGAGCGAAGTGTGCAGAGCGGGAGCTCGGATGACTTGGCGACTTCGGGCGGTCAAGACGGCGATGATGACACGCGGTCGAGGAGGTTTGGTGGTTTGTCCTCAAAACCATCGGTGCGGGTTTCGTGGTTTGGGCCTCAAAACCACGGGCGCGGGTTTGGTGGTTTGGGCCTCAAAACCATCGGCGGGTTTCACGGGTTTGGGCCTCAAAACCCGGGCGTTCCGGTGGACGGAAGGACGGCACGTGGTGGGCATCCGGGAGATTGCGTGGAGCAAGGCTTCTGAGATGAGGAGGCGCGGTGGTCGTCGGATCAAATTATCCCGAGTCGGACTAAATTAGCCTTAGGGTTAGAAGTTCGACTCATATGTATCTAGGGGTAGTTTGGGAAAGAGGATTTTGGACTATATGTGGAGGATGACCCCTCCATCCCCTCCTTGCCTCTCTTATTTTCATTTTTATTTTTTCCCATTTTTAGGGTTCTTGTTTAGAGGTCCAAGAAAAAAAATTTTGTGGATTTTTTGTGGATTTTTTGAGTAGGGAAGAGTGGCCCCAAAGTCCACTCATGCCCTCGGGCTTTTGATTTTGGATTTGTGTTTCTCGTTCTCGTGACCGCACTTGTTCTTATTTTCGTTCATGCCTACGATCTACTTTTTCCGGAGTTTGAGTTCTTCTCGGGTCATGATCTTTTGGGATCTTGTTCGTAGCTAGTTCAATTTAAATTGAGCAAAATCCTATCGAGCAGCCTTTTGATTTGGTCCATTTTTCATTGGATTTTGAGAGCATGGGGTTTTGATTTGTGCTTGAGTTGTATTTTTGGCTTTCGGGTTTTGCGCCGTTCTTCGCGGCGTTCTTGGAGCCCAATTTTTGTTAGGTGCTTTTCCGTCGCCTACAGGAACCTGGTGAAATCATAGTGATTTGGTCGTTCCCTTGGGTCGATTTTGCATCCGCTCATGCGGTGCTTTCTCTCTTGGCCGTGTTTGCTTCAAGTTGTGCGGGGAGGCGGCTCTCCTTCGCTAGTTTCTTGCTTGGTGTTTTCGTGCTGAGAGAACACTTTTGCCGTGTAGCACAGCAGCTTTTGTGGTGTCACTTGCTTTTTGAGCTAAATTTTCTTTGGTCAAGTTTGCCTTTTACTTGTTCATGCATTTGATTTTTGTTTGGCTAAAATGATTAGCTTTTTGCTTTGTGATTTGCCGATAGTAGCACACATCAGGTTCTTGTTTGATTTTGGTTGTCTCGGTTAGCGACGTGGAATCCCGGTCGACCTCGCCTTTGATTTGCTCGGCAATCTAAAGCAAGTCAAGTTAGCTAGCCATTTTCATTTATCTTGCAGCGTGAATGACTAGTGCTGTTCATACTCTACATCTTTATCGAAGATTTATTTTTATCTCAATTTGTTTAGCAAGGTAAAGCAAGTCAGGTTGCTTCATTCTCTAGTATCTAAATTGGTATTTTCAGCATTAGATTTTGAGGAGCAGTAGCATGTCCTCGATGCTTGAGCTTTGATTGGATTTATTTAGCTTGGAGTGCTCTCAGCTTGCTGGGTTCGGTTCCGGTTGTTGCTTGTTTTTGTTTGGTGCACTTGAGTGCGGTGCTGCCGCAAGAGAAATTTTCTTTGAACAACTTCAGCTAGCAAGTGCTTTGGTTTTGGACGTGTTGTTGTTTTCAGCAATAGTAGAAGGAGCTTTTTTAGTTTTATTTGGCTCAAGTTTCCGTCTTGATCTTTTGTCCATCGTTCGTTCGATTCGAGCCGATTTGAGATCCGATTTTTTTGTTGGATTCATTGTGCCTAACTCTTCACGCTTGATATCTTGCTACTAGTTAGCACGTGTATCACTCGTTTCTTTGTGAGTTTGCTTTTGAGGTTGGGGGGTTGAGCCGATGACCCAAAATTGAAAAGAAAAATCGAGGCTCCCATTCACCCCCTCCGGTCGCCGTTTTGGTCCTTCAATTGGTATCGAGCCGGTTAGGATCACTTCCACCCTAATCGGTCCGTGATCCGCAAGAAGGCGACATGGATCGTGCTTTCGGCCACTTTGGCAAACCTCAGGAGTTCGATGGCACCAACTATCCCTATTTTAAGATTAAGATGCAAGCACACCTTATGGGGATGGATTGGAGAGTGTGGGAGATTGTCGAGGATGAGAACTACCAAGTGCTAGCCGCCGAGTGGGTGAGGAACAAATAGCCCAACACAATGCCAACAACCGAGCGAGGAGCGTTTTGTTCTCTAGCCTCAAAGACACTGAGTTTGAGAGAGTTGCCACTTGTGAGACCGCTCGTGAGGTGTGGAGGACACTTGAGAGTTACCACGAGGGAACCCCACAAGTCAAGGCCCACCTATATGAGACCTACAAGAGAGAGTACAACAACCTAATCCAGCTTGATGGCGAGTCCATCGATTCTCTTTTTGCTAGGTTTCGGACGATCGCAACAAGTTGCGGGCGAACAAGCCTTCGGAGAGGCTTGATGATCACGAGAAGGCGTCTCGCGCGGCTCTTGTACGCCTTGGATCGGAAGGTGTGGGATGTGAAGGTGTCCGCGATCATGGAGTCCGCCAACTACGACACCCTCACACCCGACGAGCTTTACAGCAAGCTCAAGTCCTCCGAGATCGAGGCCCAGATCCAGGCGAAGCTCAAGAACCCATTCGCGCCGAGCGTTGCACTTGTCTCGGGTAAGGGCAGTTCCGGTTCTTACGCTAACCCATCATGATCTCTTTTTTGCCTTGTCTTCTTTGGTGTTCGTGGATGAGAGGAGCGCTTGGAGTGCTTTGGGGACGACGAGTTGGCTCTCGTCATCGGCCGATTCTCGTGGTTCCACAACAACCGCTTGAACCGTCGGCATGGCGGTGGTCCCAAGGGAGGATGCTTTGAGTGCGGCGATCCGGACCACTTCCGTGCGCGCGTGCCCCAAGAAGAGCAAGGACAAGTACTCCGCGAGAAGTACTACTCCGACAAAGCACGAAGGACAAGCGCAAGGACAAGCGCGAGTACACCGTCGGCAAGCACAAGTCTAAGAAGGGCTTTGACAAGGAGGCGATCAAGAAGAAGTACCTCAAGCGTGCTAAGGAGAACAAGGACGCCTTCTTCGCCTCCCTCGGCGACCTCGACAACGATGGGCAAGCTTCCTCCAGCCCGACGAGGAGCCCGGCGCAAGATTGAAGAAAAGCCGAACGGACTTTGCTTCTTCTCCAACTCCAAGCACGGGGGCTTACGCACCATGGCCCTCGACGGAGTGGTGTCCGACAGCGGCGTTGAGCCACACGGCGGCGACTCTTCTTCCCCTAAGGTACCACCCACTATCAAATCCCTCACCGATGAGGTTGACTCTTTGGGCGATGCGCGCTTGTGTGTCAAGAGAAGTTGCTCAAGCGAGTAGCTAAGGAGAGAAAGGAGTACAAGAAGAAGTGGGAAATGGCTATGGTGGAGATAGAGTTGCTTAGGAAGCTTTGTGGATGTGTCGATGAGACGGAGTGTGACGCTTGTGCCATGCATATGTCTAGCATCATGTCTTTGCAATCCAAGTACTCTGCTTTGCTAGATGAGCACGTTGATCTGAAGGCTAAGCCTATGTTGTTGAGCGCGTGCAAGTCTTGTCCAGACTTGCGATCTGAGTTGGCAGAGAAGGCTGCCAAGCTTGCTGTGTTTGAGAAGGCCAACTCAGGTAGCACCATGCTGAAGTGTGCTAAGTGTGAAGCTTTGGAGATGGAGGTCATGTCTTGTAGGCATGACAAGGGGAGAGTCGAAGAGGAGAACAAGTACCTTCGCTCTCGGGTCCTGAGTTGGGTGTCTAGTGGAGAGCCACAACTTGGCATGATGATGAGTCAGCTCAAGAGGGGGACTGACACAACGGGATTAGGCTTTGCAATAGGTGGGAAGGGTGAAGTAATCTATGGCAAGGTTGGTCAAGGTAGTGGTTTGAGCTCGAGTGAGAAACCTATAAGCACTCCCAAGTTGACCAAGATCACCCCACCTGAGCCTACCAAGCCTATTGTGCAAAATGGCATTCTCCAAGAGACCCCAAAGACTCCACCTCCCAAACAAGTGTGGCTTCCTAAACCAAACCACCTCAGGAACCCACTTGACACTTTGCCCAAGATCCCTGAGGAAACCCTTCCTAGAGCTAAGGCCACAACAAGAGTGAACCATCCACCCAAGAGAGTGAACCAACAACCACCCAAGAGAGAGGTGAGGTATCTTTGTGAGTGCTTGCCAGAGAGATGGTCACTTGTTTGAGTTTTGCTTTAGGAGGAAGAGGGATGCTAAGGCGCCGAAGTTGAGTTCGAGAACCATGACTTGTATCACCCACCACTTGGCATGTATGAGAGGGGTGTGCGGTCGGTTCAGAGGCGCTTTGCTAGTCCAGGGAGGTAGGAGGCCTCGGGAGGGCTAGGCCACGGTTTGTGAGACCCGTGGTGGTCGTGCTCCGCGAGTGGATGTTGATCCTCGCTTTGGGAGCTTTTGAGTTTCTGGGGGAGGAGTGCACCACACTTTGTTGTGCGTGGTGAGCAATTTGGGAAGAAGGGTCTTGGGATGTTTGCTGTGCCTAACGCCTATCTTGGGCAAGATGGTCGACACTGGTATTCTTCCATGTTTACTAACCCCAGTGTTGTGCCATTTGCTCATCCCATGTTTTTCCAATGATGTAGGTGACTAAGTCTTGGGTTCCCAAGTTTATGCTTGTTAACCCTTTGGGATCCAAGACTTGGGTTTCTTTGTCCTCTCATGTGTAGGTATGAGGACATGGGGTGGAGAACACGTGCTTGGTGGAACTTGATTCTTTGTCGTGGTGTGATCAAGACTTGATGGTTGTCTACACCACTTTGATGGCCTCCAAGAGACATGTGCCTACACACAGTCAGTGAGTTATCATATACACTCATGCCTTGTACATTCATGATTTCTCTACTTGTGGTATGAGATAGTTATTCATTTGCTCATTTGTATATTGCTTGCATGTATTATACTTGTATCATGCTTTTATATCCTTTTTAGCATGTGTTATCTTGTGTATTATATGTCATGCTAGCCTTTGTGCCCTTTTGTTTCCTAGTTTTCTTTTGCTAGGTGTCTTTGCTTGAGGGGGAGTTGGGAGTTTGCTATCCTTTTTGAGAGGTAGTTTTGTAGCTGATGTACAGTTGTAGCTTTAGGCTTGCTTTTACTTTGTGCATCATCTTGTATCATATTGCATTCATCATGTACACTATTGCACTTTGAGCTTCTTGTTTATATTGATCACAATGAGACTATGCTCTGTTTAGTGTAAAATTACATGTTGATGCTTACAACTTTTATGCTCTTTCTCGCTTAATTGATATATGTTATGAGCAAAGCTGTTTTTCATGTGAACTTGCTTAACAACGATAAATCTTGCAAAATGTTCACCATGGAGATAGTTCCTAGCATGTTTAAGTTGTTGAGATCCTTTGTGCTTATCATGTATGCTAGGTGACTATGTCTCATTCAATGAGTTATACACTTGCTTAGATGACCACATGCTTTTATCCGCTAAAATCTGAAATCTAAGCTAAGTGTATGGAAAAGATCGAGATGGGTCCATACCGCCCCACACCCAAGTCTTGGGGCTGCTCTCATTGCACTTGAGTTGAACCTGAGCTTGGTAGTGTTTGACCCAGACCATTGTCTTAAGCTTCGATTGCTCACACGCATAGGCTTGATATGGTTGATTAGTAAGGCCGACGGTTGTGGATAACCACTCGCACTCATGCCTTTGTCCAATGCTTGTAAATTTGCAACTCCGATAACTTGAAAATTTGACAAGTGTTGGCTCTATCTTTTGCATGATGTATAAACCTTGCTTGGGGTAGTTCACTTGATATACATGTGTAGCACTTGGTAGATTTCAAAACTTACTTGTGCTATGTGCTATTCTTTTGGTGGACACCTTTTTTCGAAATGCTTAAAACTGAATCAAAATGCTTTCAAGCCATATTTCATATCTCTTGATCGGTTTGAGCACCATGTTAAGCACTTGATTTTGTTGCCATGACACTTTTTAGAGCATCTTCTCATTTGGATTGCTATAAACTTGAAGCTCCCTCATTGCATTTTCATGCATTTCATAGCTTGATTAGTGCATTTGCCAACAAGGGGAGAAAGATACAAAGACAAGTGATTGCATTTTTTCGGGGGAGTAGCACTTTGAGCTAGATGTGTGCCTTTTTGAGCTAGATGTGTTGAGCCTTTTGCCTCGTCTTGAGGGTCTAGCTATTTGTGTGTGAAAGTAATTGGTTTGGAGCTATGCTAGTGGTGTTGAGCCTGTTCTACCTCTTCTTGAGGACTAGTTGTTTGTTTAGCTTGGTTGTGTCGAGCCTTTTGCCCATGTCTTTGGGAACCAAGTTTTTTGCTCCATGTTTGCTATCCGGTGATTTTGTCTTAGCTTTTGTTAAGCTTGTGTTCACTTGGATGTGCTATCCTCTACCTTCTTCGTCTTTGTGTTGAATGTTGACAATGCACTCATCAAGGGGGAGATTGCGAACACATGGTTGATTTAGGTCACATGTGTTTAGTTTTGTGATTGAGTGATTGTCAACGGTCAACATTTTAATTCTATTTTCCTTTATTCTTTATGCTTCGGCTATGTTCACCGGCACACGTGGAGTGTGTCGAAGACGTATCTCTTGGTTCGTGTTGTGCGGGTGTGGAGCTCGGAGATGGTAGCCGACGGCGAGGTGAAGGGGCCAAGGAGGGCGTCTTGGGGCGGGCGGACGGACCGCATGGAGGTGAAGGGACGGACGTGAGGCTTGGACCGAGGGACGGATCGCCGGGTGGCTAGCCATGGTGGTCGACATCCGGGACATCGGCGAATGCAAGAGGGCGTGGGGCGGAACCGTGTCGATCGGGTCAAGACGGGCGGCGTCGCTTGAGGCGCAGAGCGGGGAGCTCGGATGACTTGGCGACTCGGGCGGTCAAGACGGCGATGACACGTGTCGAGGAGGTTTGGTGGTTTGTCCTCAAAACCATCGGTGCGGGTTTTCGTGGTTTGGGCCTCAAAACCACGGGCGCGGGTTTGGTGGTTTGGGCCTAAAACCATCGGCGGGTTTCACGGGGTTTGGGCCTCAAAACCGGGTGGGCGTTCCGGTGGACGGAAGGGCGGCGCGTGGCGGCATCCGGGAGATCGCGTGGAGCAAGGCTTCGGATGAGGAGGCGCGGTGGCCGTCGGATCGACAAATTATCCCGAGTCGGACCAAAATAGCCCTAGGGTTAGAAGATCGACTCATGTATCATAGGGGTAGTTTAGGAAGAGGGAATATTGGACTATTTAGTGGAGGCTTACCCCTCCATCCGCTCTTGCCTCTCTTATTTTCGTTTTTATTTTTCCCCATTTTTAGGGTTCTTGTTTAGAGGTCCAAGAACAAATTTGTAGAGATTTTGTGGAGATTTTTGAAGGGGAAGAGCAGCCCCAAAGCTGCTTGTGCCCTCAGGGCTTAAATCAATTTGTCTCTGTGATTTTTGTCCCGCCTTTGAGCTGCGTTAGGTGTTTACGCCGTCCCTCTTCTTCCTTGCTTTCGAATTTCTTTGATTCACGAAGTTGCAGTTTAAATTGAGTGATGATATCCTAGGAGCAGCCTTGTGTATCCGTCGTGAATCGATGTGCCAAGTTTGAGAGCATGGGGTTTTGATTTGTGCAAGATCCTTGTATTTTTGGATCTGGGAATACTGCCGTTCTTCTCTGTTCTTGGAGGGCGTCGAATTTTTTGTTCAGTTTTTCAGCAGTGCTACAAGTGCCGATGCTCTGTCATCGGCGTGCTCATCTAAGCAGCACTCGCTCATGCTCCCGATTTGCTCAGCGGTTCTTGCTTCAGGTTGTGTTCGTCGGTTACTGTCTCCTTCGCTCTCTGTATGCATTGAGTGTGCAGCCCCAGTTGAGCTCCCCAGCCGAAATCTTTTACGTGTGTTGCAGCTCGTGGTGTCACTTTCAGATAGCAAAGTGTGTCCAATCGATGGATTTTCCTGCATCCAGCGTTTGATCTTTGTTGCATCAAGCGTCAAGCAGCAGTATTTGCTTTACGTCTTACGATCGAGCGCAAGCAAGCAAGCAGTCGGCGCACAACAGCTTCGTCGTCAGTAGGTAATAAGCCGTTGTTTGGTAAGCTAAAGCAAGTCAAGTTCAGCTAGTAATTCCATTATCTTGCATACGTGAATGACTAGTGCTGAGCAATCATGAGCCGATTATTGGTGCATTTATTTTTATCTCATTTGTTTAGCTAGTAGCTGGAGTAGCACTTCATTCAGATGTGTCCATGAATTAGTATTTTTAGCAATTGGTTTTGAGGAGCAGCTGCATGTACCTCGATGCTTGAGCTTGCAAGCTGTAGCTTCCTGCTCGTTGTAGGTTTCAGTTCAGTGAACTTGTGTGCGGTGCTGAACTGCAAGAGATTTATTTTTTCTTGAACAATAGCAGCTAGCAAGTGCCTTGTCTTAAGCGTGTTGCAGTTTTCAGCAATAGTAGAGAGGAGCTTCTTTAGTTTTATTTGGATCAATTTTACGGCTTGATCTTTTGTCCATCGTTCGATTCGTTCGAGCCGATTTGAGAACCGATTTTTGTGTTCGATTCATTGAGCCCAACACTTCGGCGTTTGATATCTTGCTACTAGTTAGCACGTGTATCACTTTCGTATCTTTATGAGTTTGCTTTTTTGAGGTTGGGGGTTGAGCCGATGACCCGAAATTGAAAAGAAAAATCGAGGCTCCCATTCACCCCCCTGCGGTCGCCGTTTCGGTCCTTCAATTGGTATCGAGGCGGTTAGGATCACTTCCACCCTAATCGGTCCGTGATCCCAAGAAGGCGACATGGATCGTGCTTTCGGCCACTTTGGCAAACCCCGGAGTTCGATGGCACCAACTATCCCTATTGGAAGATTAAGATGCAAGCACACCTTATGGGGATGGATTGGAGAGTGTGGGAGATTGTCGAGGATGAGAACTACCAAGTGCTAGCCGCTTTCGAGTGGGTGAGGAACAAATAGCCCAACACAATGCCAACAACCGGCGAGGGCGTTTTGTTCTCTAGCCTCAAAGACACTGAGTTTGAGAGAGTTGCCACTTGTGAGACCGCTCGTGAGGTGTGGAGGACACTTGAGAGTTACCACGAGGGAACCCCACAAGTCAAGGCCCGCCTATATGAGACCTACAAGAGAGAGTACAACAACCTAATCCAACTTGATGGCGAGTCCATCGATTCTCTCTTTGCCAGGTTTCAGACGATCTGCAACAAGCTGCGGGCGAACAAGCCTTCGGAGAGGCTTGATGATCACGAGAAGGCGATGCGGCTCTTGTACGCCTTGGATCGGAAGGTGTGGGATGTGAAGGTGTCTGCGATCATGGAGTCCGCCAACTACGACACCCTCACACCCGACGAGCTTTACAGCAAGCTCAAGTCCTCCGAGATCGAGGCCCAGATCCAGGCGAAGCTATAAGTGTGGTGGGGGGCTTCGATTTGATTTGATTTGATCTTTTGTCCATCGTTCGTTCGTTCGAGCCGATTTGAGAACCGATTTTTGTGTTCGATTCATTGAGCCCAACACTTGCCGGCGTTTGATATCTTGCTACTAGTTAGCACACGTATCACTTTCGTATCTTTATGAGTTTGCTTTTGAGGTTGGGGGTTGAGCCCATGACCGAAATTGAAAAAGAAAAATCGAGGCTCCCATTCACCCCCCTCTGGTCGCCGTTTAGGTCCTTCAAGTTCGAAGCAAAACAGAGTGCCGAGCATCCACTTCAAAACATAGTGTAGGCTGGGTCGCTGGTGGACGACAGCGCGGATGTTTTTTACGTCGCCTCCAGCAGGACTGCCGCCGCGAAGATCTGGTCTAAGGAGATGCTCGCCAGGATGTCACGTCTAGTGCATGGCCGTCCATGGCGATGGCGATGCGAATGGCTACGGCGACGTCCTCCTCGTTGGCATGTCGGACGGCATGGATCTGGTCCAGTGCACGCGGATTAATTCTTGCATTGGGTTCGTGCACGACTGACTGAACTGAACCAACCAACGTCTATGGCATGTCGGGCCCTGGGTTGCCGACAGGACGCCAATCAGCCACCCAGCGGCCGACAGGATCCTCTATATCTCAAATTTATGTAACAGATTATAAATTTGCAATTAATCTATTAAAAAATATTGTTGAAACCTCACATTCGTATTTTTTCTGGTTCATGCGTGGTCATTGACGAGACAAGGCGCACAAGAATTAGTGGGGAGTGTAGACGAGTATAACGAAGCTTATCAGAGATTCAGAGGACGGTGATCAATAAAATGTGGAAATCTGCCGTTCCCTTCGCTCTAGCTTCCTTTCCTTTGGCGTTGTATCTTTGTGTGCTTGGTGTTTCTTGATAAATGCATTTACAGTTGGAGCCTCTGGCTCCTCATGATTTTTTTTAAAAATAAAATAAAATGTGGAAATACCCTATGGCCTATGGCGATTTTTCTGTGCATATTTACCTTTTCAGCTATGGCACGTTTATTGCGTGATCTACTTAGTGTAAATATAGACCTTTTCATATTTCATAACTATCTAAATTGATTTAACTGTGACGTAAATAGGTTAGATTATGAGACTAATTGCTATAATCAAAACATCATATTACAATACTCTATAATCCACTCAGGACCTGTTTTTGGTGAGTACAGGTCTTTTTCTCTTTGATTAAGAATACGCACATCATGGTAACCCACAATTCCAAACAGTCCAATTTTTATTGTTCGTAACTCAAACTGGAATAATGCAGTTGTGATCTAAATACATACTCTAAACATGTAAGGAAGCAGAGTCTATCAACCTCACATAGCATTACTAAGGAACTATAAGTGTGGTGGGGGATGGGTGTAAATTTATAGCATGTGTCCACGCGTAATGATCCAACGTATGAGTCTGTTGGTGAATGAACTTAGGAGTACTAGTTAGAAAGAAAAAAACATTTATTAGACGTTGTAGGCTAGGACATGAACATGTGTCGCGGCACACGTCCATGATTCCTTGGTCTTCACTTTTTTTTCTCTCCTTTACATGCACCACGATTATCACAGCCGCGATGGTGAGGCAGCGGCGACAAGGGCCGGCCCGGCGCATCCACGGGGGGCGGCGCGAGCCAAAGGGCGGTGGCGTGGGGGGCGGCGGCTGGGCGGCGGCGTGCCTGAGGGGAGGGGGCGCACGCGTGCGGGGGAGGAGGGAGCGGTGGCTAGGGCACGAGAGAAGGGAAATATTTTCTTTATTGCTTGCCCCTAAGAGATTACGGACCCCTTACTTATATAGCCCTTCTATGGGACTTGTATCTCAAGCAATCTCTAAAGGTTTCCTTATATTTCTGGAATACCTTTTACAAGCATTCTCTTATTCTTTTCCTAATAGGAGACTCTCTTATAGATTGAGAATATCTCCTTCACACCAAAAAAGTCTTAAATTATCCTAACCAAACTCCTGCATTAATTTTCGAAAAATCCACGGAAGGGGCGGCAGCGGGAGGGCAAGACGCCCGGGCCTGGGCGCCCCCCTGCCGGCCCCTCTGGGCCCCATCGCTTGTGGTGTGACATCCCCCCCTCCCTCTCCGGCGACATGTCCTCGCGCCGGATAAAAGTCCATTTTGTGACACCGGAGCAAAATCTGGGGTACTGGCATGATCAGCTCGATGCGTAGAACCAAACGTCCATGAACTAGATTGGCGAGGATCATGTTCTCCCCGGCACGGATCAGGGCAAACTCCGTGAAGTAGTGAAGGTTACCGATGTACCCGTGGTTGATGTACGGATGCACTGCCCGGCCCTGCAAAGCTGTGGTTTTCCTATGAGCCGCATGTAGAAGCTCGCTTGGGACTCCGGCCGGCGATGTTGACCTCCCTCCTCCCGCTTGCGCTGCTGCTTCCGGCATCGACGGCCGAACGCCATAGGTGCCCCTCACAGTTTATTGTGACAAAACAATTAGACATGAATGGCAATATAAATTTATAGAAGGTTGTCCAAACATATGTGTGGCTGATAAACAAAAATTGTCACAAAAAAACAGGAACATGTATTAGACAATAGCAGTGATAAAAAATATTCAATCCAAGCATCCAAAATTAAATTGGTGTTCTCTATTTTTCTACTAGTTATGGTTGTATCCCACATTAGTTGAAAAGTACATTAAAGCAAGTTATGGTTTCATGTGTTAAAAAAAATAGTTTGCAGCAAATTTTTTTTTAGAGAAAGTGCAGATGAAAAGATAAAGCTTCTAGAAATGGTACCTTGAAATGAACGAGTCTAACTGACAGCTCTTGTCTAAAATTTAAATTACAATGTCCGCGAGGCAAAATCTAAAAAGAATATTCTACTTTCGCCCTCAATTGTTTACACCCACCCCCTATATCTAGTAGTGTGATGTAAATATATACAGAACAGAAACGCATCCTGCAACACTTGTTCATATGAACTATGAAGCAATAGTTCCAACTCAATATAGGTATATCGATCAGGTAGCTAAAAAGACATGTCCCATGTCTATGCATGAGGGACGTCCGGAATTGAGCTCCCGTGGTGGATTCTTGGAGTGGTGCATTCTAGGCGATATAGCCAATACAAGGACCATACATCTCATTCATGCAAGGTCATAGCGTTATTGCAGTTGCAGTGCCCTGCCGCCCTTGCATTCCATTTGGCCACTTCTCCGACCAAAGAAGTGATCGAGTCATCATTGAAAAGATTTTCTCCATCGACCAAGGATTTTTGCAATAATTATGGTAAATGACAGTCTCCTATGATGCCTCTGTTCCTGTAAGCAGAGTACATGAGTACACACTTACAGAGAACGTATTGATCTGCCTGGCTCTACATATCTATTCATAGTTTTCATGTCTCTCGCAGTTGTGTTTGTGACAACAGCAACCGTTGATTAGGAATATATACTCATTTATATTGACAAAAATAATACCAAATTTTGCTCGAATTAATAGCTATTTGGATTCAGTTCGTGGAAATGGCTGATTTTGTCATCCAAGCTTTGCCAGAATGTCACATTCGGGCTTTGCTGGACATGCTGTTATAATGAGCTCTTTGGCAGGCGCTTTCCTTGAACCAACAACCGGAGCCCCTGCCCTGTTGATTTTGTGCTGCTCTTAAAACATGCATTGGAGGCCAAGTTTAATTACTGCACTGCCAAGTTTATTTGCATTGAATGCGAGTTTGTTTCCAAAGTGCCATCGTCGTGAGTACCAGGACTCCTGTGAATATATATGCTAGGCATTCAGCAAACGGAGCATGATCCGAATGCCAACTTGAGCAACACAGCATGATCCGAACGCCAACTTGAGCAACACCTACCAAGCACCCATCAAGGAGTAATCATCACCAGATTTGGTATAGCTAGACATGAGAGGAGTTGGGAATTCAATCATCACCATATGCTTCTTTATCCTATGTAGTGAACCTCAGATTCTTCTTGTTGACAAGAATTAAGTTTCCCTGCCGTCCGTTGGCAACCGTGGCTAGACTACAACCCGTGCCGGAACATGGGAGTTGAGTGATCACGCTCAGCCCTGACTGGCAATTACATGTCCAACAGTATGAAGTGTTAAAACAGAGTGTACGGATGCTTAGGAGATAAACCTGGTGAGGGGCACGCTGGGCATGATCTACGCCGGCAGCAAGAGGATCCAAGGGAAAGCGAGCCCTGTCTACGACCTGCAGGCACACGACGGGCTGCGTTCGCCATGGACTGCAGGCGGCGGCACGTCAGGCGGCAGGGTTTAGGTGTAGACAGGGTGCTGACAGGGTCCTATATATTAAATTATGTAACCGCTTATAAATTTGCAATTAGTTATTAACAAAAATTCTTTTTAAAAAGGTCACTCACATTCGCATTTTTCTGGTTCGTGCTGCGGGCGTGGGGATTGACTTACAAGGCGCATAAGAATTATTGGGTGTAGACGAGGCATGAAGCAAGTGTAAATATGAACCTTTTCATAACTATGTTTTTTTATACAATCCGCCTCTATATTCACGAGTGGATATATATATATAGCCAAAACGTTACAAGAGTTTTTATACTCTAAACGTCAGACGAGGGATTATACGGAACAAGAAAAAGCTAAAAAAACAAAAAGAAAAAACTAGAAGACTAAACTTCAATCTTCTTCTTCGCTCCTGCTCTAATTTTGTAGCAACTTCACGCAAAGACCAATCCATCACGTCTCTCATCTACTTAGAATCTTGATGCTCGGATCAACTATTGTGTCAGCTATCTTCACCTCTTCACACTGAGCAAGTGCACCCTCGCAAGGACTAGTGACACCTGCGCAGTCGTCCCCTCCATGGCCGGCACAAGGGCCGCCCCGGCCTGGGGGTGCCAGAACTTGCCGCTAGGCACCACATCCGGATCCAGCGAATAAGCACAGCAGGCCACCGGATCCGGTCTCAAGCCGCTGGATCGAGGAGGGAGGAGGCCGGCGTCAATCCATTTGGAGTCGGGCGTCAACAGACCGTTAGAGGTCGCCTGCACAGGACGGGGAGGCAGATCCAGTCGTGGGGAGGTGGATCCGCCCACGCAAGCTGGCCGCGCCGCCCTCTAGCTCCACCGTGACAACACACGAAAACCACCACAAGAGCTCCTAGAAGGGAGGGAGAGGACCTGACCGCCACCTTCTTTGCTATCGGCCGGACCTCCGCCGCAAGCCTCTCCTTACAGCAGCAACAACACAATTCAAGAGTGAATCCTGCTTCCCTTACCCTTTTGTGCTCTGTGTCTCCACACAGACACACTCCTCTTTATCTCATACCATTTACACATAGGTCCTCTACATTTGTTACATTTTACACCAACAATTATATTAGCTTATAAAGAAGAACCCAATGTAATTATTGTGCTTGTTTTATTTCTGCCCTTCCACCTCCGTCATTTCTTTCCATATTATATATACACACATCAATCAAAGTGCATTGCCCATCTTCTAAAAAAATTCTACACCACTATAAGAACATGGCTTGCAACAAATTAGCTGGTAACACTGTGAATGAGAGACATGTCCCTGATCTATGCATATCTAGTGGTGGCTGTAGTTTAGCTAGGTATGAGAAGCTTATGGAACTCAACTCTCTCGGGGTTCGGTGCCATATTCATATTTAGTTCTTGTGCGCTGCTTTGTAGAAGTAGTGTGTGCTCATCTTTGGGCATTAGTTGGTAGGGCTGAGATGTAGCTGCGGATGTGGCATCAATCCTCCTGACTTGTACATCTTGTCAAACCAAGGGCATTCCCCATTTCCATTACGTGAATAACGGAAATACACCAGCTTTTAGAAATTACTACAGGAAGCAAAGACAAATCCTAATGGAACGAACACAAAACCTACAAACGTGAGGAGCGCAACCAGCCGAGTCACAGATAGTCTCAGGGCTACAAAATGATCAGGATAAACCACACTGACACCCGGTTCTAGAATCTCCAGCAATGTGTTGATCCCGGCGACAATAGATTCTTGCTCCACTTCAGAATGGAAACCTTCCTAGTAACTAATGAGGTAACATGCATGACAAACCTTCACGCCCAACAATAGATTATCTTGGTAGAAGCAGCACTTTAGGGATCCTTGCCGCTTTCGTTTAGCCAAATTATCTTTAGTGAGGGCAACAACTCATCTGAGATACCAAAGGAATATTTTGTTTTTGAGAGGTATTTTTAATTTCAATAACCGCTTGTTGACATTGGGTTTTCCGGTGCTCATGGAGTTATGGTTTCATCAAGATCAAAATTCTTGCCTGTTCTGTAAAGAAGACTCCTGGGATGAACATGTATGTTATGACATGTTATTTTTCGTTATGCAGTGTAGCCCAGAATATGAATGACAATATAGATTTATAGAAGGTTGTCCAAACATACATGTGGCTGATAAACAAAAAATTGTCACAAACAACAGGAACATTTATTAGACAATAGTGATAAAAATTGTTCAATCCACGACGCATGCAAAATTAAATTGGTGATCTTTTTTCCTACTAGTTATGGTTGTATCCAACATTAGTTGAAAAGTACAATAAAGCAAGTTATGGTTTGATGTGATAATAATTGATATCGATTTACTCATGCATACAAGGTCGTAGCGGTCGTCGGTCGAGTCATCTTTGACGAGATTTTCTCCATCGACCAACCATTTTTGCAATAATTAGGGTAAATGACAGGCTCCCATGATGCCTCTGTTCCGGTAAGCAGAGTACATGAGTACACACTTACAGAAAACATATTGATCTGCCTGGCTCTACATATCTATGCTTAGTTTTCATGTCTCTCACAGTTGTGTTTGTGACAACAGTGGCCCTTGATTATATGAATTCATTTCTTTTGAAATGGCTGTATTTTTCAAGCAAGCTTTGCCAGAATGTCACATGCGGTCTTTGCTGTACATGCTGTTATATATAATGAGCTCTAATGCAGGCGCTTTCCTTGAACCCCTGCCGTGTTGATTTTATCCTGCTCTCAAAACATGCAATGGAGCCCAAGTTGATTTACTGCACTGTCAAGTTTATTTGCATTCAATACGAGGTTGCTTTCAAAGTGCCATCACGAGTATCAGGACTCCTCTGAATATATATGCTACCCCTTCAGCAGAAGGAGCATGATGAAAACGCCAACTTGAGCAACACCTACCAAGCACGCATCAAGGAGTAACCATCAACAGAATTGGTATAGATAGGCATGAGAGGAGTTGGGAATTCGATCATCTCTCATTTGCATTAGTTGTTTGGCACCACCAAAGAGTTGACACTCTCCCAGACTTGAGATGCCGTCCTATTTAAGTAGTGCACCTCATGTTGAGCACAATATACATTCTCAAACGGTTCAGAAAGGAAGAGTTCCAAAACTTACTGGAACTTTAGCCAAATCTCGCTCACGAAAGCAGCAGATGGTGAGCATGCAAAAGCAACGGGAGAATGGCTCTGTTTTTCAGTCATGTTCTTCTTATCGATCTGTGTCCAACAAATTGAAGCAATACAGAGTGCCGAGCCTCCACGTCAAAACAGAGTGTACAGATTCTTAGGTGATCGACCAGGTGACTGACATGCTCGGCGTCATCTACTCCGCCAGAAAGAGGAACCTGGGGAAGCGAGCCTCATTTACGACCTGCATGCACAAGACTTGACAAGGCGCAGAAGAATTATTGGGTGTAGACGACGCATGAAGCTCAACAGAGATTCAGGGGATGGTGATCAATAGAATGTGGAAATACCGAATGGCCTATGGAGACTGGGCTTATTTCTTTTTCACCTTTTTTGAGAATATTTATTTTTCACGTCTGACACGTTTACTGCACGTTCTGCTAAGTGTAAATATCGACCTTTTCATAAATAAACATCTCAAATAACATAAACAGGTTAGATTATTAGATGAATTGTTATAATAAAACATCATATTACAACATAATCTATATGATCCACTTAGGACCTGTTTTTGGTGATCACAAGTCTTTATCACTTCAATTAAGATTATGTAATGTTCCAACGTACGAGTCTTTTGGTAAATGAATTTAGGAGTACAAGTTAGAAAGAAAAAAAAAACAATTATTATACGTTGTAGGCTTGGACATGAATGTGTCATAAAATCGTGGCACATGTCCATAATTCCCTTGGTCTTCACCATGATCTTCTACGAGTCATGCCATCCTCCAATCCTAGGTCTTGATGAGTTTGTATCATGCTGCACAATTCTGGCTAAACATATGGCAATTGAGTCACGACTCGAGACCCGATAGGTATTTACTCCATTAGGATCCGAATCTAGATTAAATACATCACCTATGGCTATCTAATTGAGAAAACCTTCACCCGTTGGTACTGGAACGTTTATATCACTACTGGAAACAAAAAATATCCTTGTCGGTTTAACGTCAACTCACAGAAAAAATAAACCTTTTCTGTCGTGGACACGATACTGACAAAGAAAATGAGATATCGACACGAATGAACCCATCACGCATCACCCCTCCATAAACAATCGATTCTTCAAACAAACACTCCTGTAGTATAGATTTATATAAGGTCGTCCAAACATATGTGTGGCTGATAAACAAAAATTGGCACAAACAACAGGAACATGTATTAGACAATAGTGATAAAGTTTGTTCAATCGAAGCATGCAAAGTTAAAAAGGTGATTTTTTTACTACTAGTTATGGTTGTATCCAACATTAGTTGAAAAGTACATTAAAGCAAGTTATCGTTTCATGTGTTAATAATTGATATCGATTTACTCCGCAGTTAAATAGTTGCCGCAATTTTTTTTTACAGAAAGTGCAAATGAAAAGATGAAGTTTCTATCAATGGTACATTCGAAATGAACGAGTCTAACAGACATCTCTCTGTCTAAAATTTAATTTATAATGTTCATGAGGCTAAAACTAAAAAGAATATTCTAATTTCGGCCTCAATTGTTTACACCCACCCCTACGTCGATCTAGTAGTCTGATACAATATATACTCTCTATCCCTTTGAAAGTGTCGCCTGGGAAGTGTGTTTGGGAGGCGGTGCACGTTTCTCAAACGACATTTTCAAAAGAACGGAGGGAGTACACAACAGAAATGCATCCTGTAACCCTTGTTCATATGAAGCAATACTTCCATTTCGTTATAGGTATAGCAGGTGGCTAAAAAGACATGTCCCATATCTATGCATGAGGGGCGTCAGGAACCCATGGTGGATTATGCAGAACCATGACTATACATCTGCTCCATGATAGTGCAACTACATCTGGGCGAGATAGCCAATACAAGGACCATACATCTCATGCATGCAAGGTCATAGCGTTATTGCAGTTTCAGAGCCCTGCTGCCCTTGCATTCCTTTTGGTCACTCCTCTGACCAAACAACTGATCGTGTCATCATTGAAAAATTGTCTCCATCGACCAACCATTTTTGCAATAATTAGGGTAAATGACAGGCTCCCATGATGCCTCTGTTCCTGTAAGCAGAGTACATGAGTACAGATTTACAGATAACTGTGCCTGGCTCTACATATCTATTCTTAGCTTTCATCTCTCACAGTTGCGTTTGTGACAACAGTGGCCCTTGATTAGGAATATATACTCATTCATAGTGACAAAATACCACTATGTTTTGGTCAAATTAATAGTTATCTGAATTCGGTCCTTTGAAGTTGCTGTATTTTTCATGCAAGCTTAGCCAGAATGTCACATGCTGTTATAGTGAGCTCTTTGCCAGGCACTTTCCTTGAACCAACAACCGGAGCCGCTGCCCTGTTGATTTTATCCTGCTCTCAAAACAAGCAATGGAGCCCATATTTATTTACTGCACTGTCAAGTTTATTTGCATTGAATATGAGTTTGCTTCTAAAGTGCATCGTGAGTATCAGGACTCCTCTAAATATATATGCTAGCCCTTCAGCAGAAGGAGCATGATCAGAACACCGACTTGAGCTACACATACCAAACGCATCAAGGAGTAACCATCAACAGAATTGGTATATATAGTTAGGCATGAGAGGAGTTGGGAATTCGATCATGTCTCAACTGCGTGGCGCGGAAATTATTTGGTACCAACAAAGAGTTCATACTCTCACATCTATGACCTCGACAGGACTATCATGGTAAGTAGCTAGGGCACCTCACATTCTTCTTGACAAATTTGTACATATGTCAAGAAAAGCATAGGTTTCTAGCTTAAGTGGTCGGCGCTGAGAAGGTCTGCCGCACTCGATCTATTTGTACCTCAGGTTCTTCTTCTTCTTCTATCGTGTCCATGCCATCGCCGCCGCATGAGGTCAGCACCCAATATTCCAGCTACACCATTGGAGGTCGCCTGGTGGAGCAAGTACAATGCCACCACCTCTGACATGGTTACTTTTGAGATGGTGGAGCAACTACAATGCCACCACGATCCGGAAGAATCCATATGCATGATGAAAAGATGGGAGCATAGAGTATACCCTGCTGGGCTTTTGAGATGGTGCAGTGACATTTTGACCACAATATACATGAGATGAATTATTTAACCTCTACAAGGTGGCTAGAGTTCCCGGCCGATGGGGTAGTCCACGGTAGTAAAATTTATTTACACCGCCTCGATCCTCGTCATTAGCGTTCAGATTTACTTCTAACTACTGTTTTACATGTCCAGCACTAAATATATAACCTCCCCCTCCTCTTCTATCGGCAAAAAAAAAAACTCTCTCGTTCGCTCCGTCTGTCCCGACGCTGCGCCGCCACGGGGAGGCCTCCGCCGCGCCAGCGCCTCCGCCCGCGCCCGTGCCTCCGCCCCGCCCGCCTCCGCCCTCGCTTTCCCCTCCCCTCTGCTTCCTCTCTCATCTCCCTCCCTCCTCCTCTCCCTCGTCTTCGGCGGTGGCGGCGCCGAGCATCATACGGACGCTGGCATAGTGTCCGCCCCCACCGTCGTCATCCCCGACCACGGCACGGCGGCAGCGGGCGCCGCCCGGTGCCGATGGTGCACCACCCCCACGGCGCGTCCTGGGTTACGGCTGCTCCGTTCTTCTTGGCGCGTCGTCCACGGCCTCTGTTTGATCTCTTCCCCTCTCTCTCCCTTCTTATTTCTCCCTCGTGAGATCTCTCTCCTAAGCGCTTCCGGAGGCTCATTTTGCCCTTCCTTGCGGACGCGATCTATATGCAGGTGAATATATTGTTCGCCTATGCTTGAGGAAAGCGAAACCCTAGCTGCATGTCCCCATCTTTTCCACATGGTTTTGGACGATTGAGGATCGATTCCCTTGCTCACATGTTTTTAGTTTTAGTCATCAGTGTACAGATGCACATAGCTTTCATTTTTTCACATAGTTCTTGAGCTATTCAAAATTGTGGGCTGCAAGTCGATTTTTGTTCCCCGTCCCTCTTTACTCTATCGTTGAATCGCCATGTGCCGTGGTAAGCTTTGTGATTTTGCGGAGGCAATGCAGTAGGCCAAGGTCGGTTTGACCCCGATATATTCTTCCTCTACTTTCCTCTTTTCTTTTACCCCTCCACTTCGGCGGGGTTTCGTCTGGATCTTCAGACTTCCTACATATCTGAGGACATGACTGTGTCAATGGCATCTGTTCGGTTTCTTAGTACACTGCAGTGCTCATAATTTTGTGATTTTGTGCCATACATATCATAGGATATCACCATATGGCAATGGTATTCATTCTTCCTTACTGCATTGGGGTGCTCATGATTTTGGTCATGTCCAATGATGAATACATTTTCCTCTTGCTGGTAGTTTAATTTGAGGGAATAGGGTGGTGCTGTGATGAATACACAATATAAATGTTTAATGTTTGATGCAATGATCATGGGCTACCGCTCCACAATTTTCACCTCTTTCTTTTCATGCATAAAGCGAGGCAATGTTCATGAGCTATGGTGGATTTTTTCCCTTTCGTGATCTGTCTATGTGTTTGTAATCGAGGCAGTGATCTTGAGGAATTAACCTGCTACAATTGGGCAAGGGTTCCTTGCCCCTGGGGCTATCCACGATAGCAAATTCGTTTTCGTTGTTTACAACAACTCTGGACGTAAGATCATTGTTAACCTTTGTTTGCCTATAATAAACGTGTTACCTACTACTTCTCCCATTTTCGTTTTTTTTTGCCCTAATCTGATCGTTGCCTTTGGTTTTGTGCCCATCCTTGCTTATGATCATTGCCGATGATAGTAATAGCACACAAGCGTGCAATATGAGCTCCTTATTGCCCGTGAAGTGATACATATATTCTTCTTCATTTGTCTCTTATCATTGCCTGTGAAAAGTCAGGTTGCACACTTTTAGTTCGAGCACACGCCCTATTCCAAATACCGTTTGTCAGTCACTTTGCTTGTTCAGTTGGTCTTGGCTTTTGAGTGAATCAAATGGAGGTTTCAACATTCCAAAACAAATGATGATAGTGGAGGGTTCCCAAAGGTGAAGTGAAATCATGGAATTAGAGGTATGTACTTCCAGCATGGAGATGTACAAAGTAAATGCAGCCTCCTACTTTGTTAGGTTCTTCTCCAATTTCTCCTATTTATCCGTGGTCCAACTACAATTATACCACGGGCTGGGGTGATAAAAAACTCAGGTAGCAGTGCAATCTCTCTTTTTATTCATCATTGGTAATTGGAAATCCAAATTAAATGAACTTTGGTGTTGTAGAATGGAAAAAATAATTAAGGGCACCCTACAATTACATGTGGTCTCAAGTTTTTTTTTTTTCTTGAAAGAAATGTGGTCTCGGGTTAACTCGCTTCTGAGTTACATAAGGTAGGATGCATGTTTTTAGATTCCTTTTTCAGTGTAGTTTTAGGTATTTGCATACTAAAAAAATAGAATTTGCATGTTATGTTCAACATTCTATAAAGAGGACAAAGGAATTATCCTTGTGTGAGGCTGAGCATATGCTGCTACTTCATGGTTATAACCTCTCTGTTTCAATTAAGTCCTATTAATTGTTCCATGTTGAAAAGTATGAAATCCTACAATTTTTTACCTCACATTTGCTTCGTACCTGATCTTATCCCATGTCCCGATTAAAGTTGTTGACCAACAAAATTAATGGTTAACGGTTACAATTGTGCGATTAAGTGAATTTACTTTCAGTTGTTCGGTTAACTGAATTTATCTTCAGTTTAGGTTTAGAAGTAGCATATCTCGCTCTGTTATGTTTTCTTTGTTCCACATGGCTTATGAATTAGCAAAGCGTACCCTCTTGCGGTGTTTGGTTGCATGGTTAACTTGAGGTTACATCCATAGCTGCTAAATTCATATGCCTAGCTACCAAAAAAAAGCCTACACCGCTACATAGTTTGATTATGCAGTGCTGCCCTTTTAAGTTTATTTTAGCCATTAGATCATGCTCCTTACCAAGTTTAGTGGTTTGGGACATGGTGCCACCAATCAAATTTTTTACTGTGGAGTATATTTGAAATGGTAGATGTTATTCCTTGCTTGGCCTAATAATTATAGAATATCAATAATGCTCATCATTCAATAGCAATGAACTCGAACTCATCCATGAAAAAAGTTACTTTGGCAAGCACAAATGGTTAGCAAGGAACCAGATCCATACATAAGGCCAACCAAGAAATAACACACCGTTTTGGACCATCGAGGATCGATTCCTTGCTCACATGTTTTTAGGTTTAGTTATTATCAGTATATAGATGCACACGCTTTTTTTGATTTTCACATAGTTCTTGAGCTGTTGTAAATTGTGGGCACAAATCAATCTATTTTCATTACAGGCCTAAAGCTGTTATAGATTGTGTACTGCATTGTTGCCCTCCTAATATTGCTAAGAAAAACTACGCTATATTTTTTTAGCTAAACAGTAGAGGGTTCCAAACTGTGTTGGTCTGCCTTGGTAATTGATAAGTCCACATTTCAGTTTTCGTGATCTCCAGGCTTGCCCAGTGGACCAGCAGGACGAATACAGCACAGGTTCTCCATGTAAATCATGTTGCTTACACTTTTAAAATATGAAATACTCATGGTTGGAGCTCTTCATCCATTTTTTAAAGCGACCAATATATTTTGCATCATGACATTGCTGCAATAAATTGATTCTTCATTAAAAAGACTCTGCTAACTATTTCAAATATCTACTAATTCATTCTTTCTTAAATCTTTTCGTGTAATGCAGCTTACTAATGTAATTTATAGCTACATGATTTCCGTGACTTGCAGATTGGATGGATGCATTGCGGTGACCATAACACCTGCATTAGCACTATCATAACATGCCTTCTTGCTGACAAATTAAAAAGAAGGAATCACATTAGTTGTAATAGTAGCAAGGTCAGTGTCTTTTTCATGTTTTTTTCCCTTGCTTGATTTGTGGTAGTTATTAGTTACATGTCTATCTAAACTGATAGGCTACATTTGTTTTCCAACTTCTATCAAATAATGTTGTTCAAACTTTTTTTAGGATTCTCGGTCTTCTGCATTTACATTCAGTGTCACAGAACTCGCCTCCTTGCATTTGGCCATTATGTTGCCTGCCATAATCTAATTTCTATGATACACTCTGACAATCAGCTTGCACACCCAATCAGGTCGTCCTACACCAATCCTAGCAGGTGCTCTAATTAGTTATTTTCCCCTGCAGAGGATGTTGGATGCTCCCTATTATTTGTCTGCAACTCGATCCAGAATGGTCATGACAGTGGATGAGTGGACCAGTAAGGGAGATAGACATTTCCCACCATGGATGAGTTGAGGGTCTTGGTACAACATCCTTCAAAAATACAGTGGTGGTAATTCCATGGTCTCCTATCAGGTTTTTTTATTTTTTTAAAACCCTCAGCTTGGTTTTAAAAATGCAGTTTTCCCATGCGAGCTTGTTTCTTCGTCATGTATGTGTTCGTTTCCGTGTCATCTAGACATTTCTTATCTAAATCTATGCCACGTGCCAAAGGCTCCAACAACATCAAATTACGATGAGGTGCTGCTGCAGCTATTAGCCATTGCATTGGCTTCTCAGCCAGCAACCATGTAAGCTGCTTTACTACATGGATATATTTTATACCTCACTGCTAGCTATTAAATAAATACTCCCAGTTAGTTGACACGAATGTAACACTTGGGTTGCACAATGTTCACTGTAGTGAGGCGTGTTCTTGCGTCTGCCCATGCATAAATAGGAGAATTATAGTGTTCCTTACATGAGTGGTTCGGGAACAATCCCAGTATATTGAACAACTGATAAAGGAATATATAGTGTGCTATTTTTGCAATTTTCGGCTTCCTATACATAGATTAATTTTCAGCTATTTTTGCAATTTTCAGCTTCCTATTTCCAGCTTCCTTTTTATCTATCAAATGACCCTTTTGCAGCTAGAGCACAGAATCTCAATATGGGTCATAACCTTTCTTCCCTCTATCATGCAGGCAATCAGGAACTTGAATTGACATGATTTTGTGGATACGCCTTTTATATATGGACAAAACTCAAACAGTGATGAAACCACGCTCCTTTTCAGCTGGCAGGTACAGCACCAGGCGCAGTTATATATTTCCTACTGCATGCATGTTTGTAACATATGAAACACAAACTTCTTTTCTAATGATTGAGGCGGCAGCTTCCGCGGCAACAATACCATAGGCGTGTGTGTTGGACCTTGCCGACACCATTACCTTGGCACAAATTTTGAGGAGGACATTCTGAGGAACAACAAACTGCAGCAGCAAACGCAGCACATCATCACCGCTTCTCGCCCATAGTTCTTCTCTATGCATGATATATAGCCTATCATGTTTGCCACAAAACTAAACCTTTAATGTCTACGAAACAGCTTCCTGTACAGTCCTTCGAGGTGCTGGAACTCTCCGCCGTATTACCGGCGTATGCATATAGCACTATCGCTGAATATATAGATGTCACGCTCACTTCTATTTTCTGTTATTGTACCTGTATTGACCATGTTATGAGTTCATAAGCGCCAATCATTATTGTGCATCACAGCTCCTAACCCAGGACAATGCCACCCAGCATACAATTGCCACCACAGTTGAACCCTTACATTTCATATATACATCCAAAAGCCATCACTGCCCTCTCTACTAACAAACTACGCCGCATAACGGTTCTTTTGCACATCTTTTCCATACATGTAAACTCCTACAACTAGACCAACGTATCTATTCAAATGCTTTGCGAATGAACTGAACTATTTCTACAACGTCGATTACCATACCATTCAAAATCTATTCCGCGCGCAAAGGCGCGCGCTTTCTACTAGTTATAATCAAAACATCATATTACAATGTAATCTACATGATCCACTCAGGACCTGTTTTCGGTGAGTATAAGTCTTTATCACTTCAATTAGGAATGCGCCATGGTAACCTTAAAATCCCAACAATCACTACCAGATCGGTGGAAATCTCCTAGTAACCAGAGTACTCGGTGGAAATCTCCTAGCACACCGGGTTGGCTTCTCTGAGCGCGCACACATGCTTTGTTTACTCGGAGGCATTCAAGTTCCGTGTGTCAGGTCTGTTTACTCGGTGCTGGTTGTATTCACTCGTAAGCCAGATGCTAACGGAAGGAAGCCAAATGCTAACAGACATGTAACGCTGCATTTACCGTGTGTTTGTTGTCCCTCTAACACTCCGTATTTGTTGTCACATTAGCAGTCGGAGATCACATTCACCAAATGCTTTAATTAATCCTACTTGCACATAATATTTTTTAAATATTATGTTTTTTCTAGCCTTACATAAGCATAAAGGACGATCTGAAGACCGGTGAGTAAGTGACTCTTCCAGGCCACCAGAAGACCCCATGAAGCACCCACTGAATGAGAGTGGACGAGCAGAGCGCCACCGCCGGAGATCTCGGCAGGAAGCTCAGCAAGCGTGAAGGGCCGCCGAAGTGGACCCCAAAGTCACCGGGTCATCATCGGAGCTCCGTCCAAAACCGGCTGAGGCTGGACCACCCTGGCCATCCCTCGCAGCAAGGGGCTAGGGATCGACCATGTGCTCCCAGGGGCGAGGCGTGGTCTGCCTGTTTGTCCGTCCAAACAGTGACTGTAGTGACCAACCATTTTTGCAATAGTTAGGATAAATTACAGGCTCCCATGAGTACAGATTTACAGATAACTCTGCCTGGCTCTACATATCTATTCTTAGCTTCATCTCTCACAGTTGCCCTTGATTATATGACCAGTTCTTTGAAATGGCTGTATTTTTCATGCAAGCTATGCCAGAATGTCACATGCAGGATTTGCTGTATATGCTGTTATAATGAGCTCTTTGCGAGACGCTTTCCTTGAACCAACAACCAGAGCCCCTGCCCTGTTGATTTTATCTTGCTCTCAAAACATGCAATGGACCCCAAGTTTATTTACTGCGCTGTGAAGTTTATTTGCATTGAATGCGAGTTTGCTTCCAAAGTGCCATCGTGAGTACCAGGACTCCTCTGAATTTATATGCTAGCCCTTCAGCAGAATGAGCATGATCAAAACACCAACTTGAGAAACACATACCAAATGCATCAAGCAATAACAGTCAATAGAATTGGTATAGCTAGGCATGAGAGGAGTTGGGAATTCGATCATGTCTCAACTGCGTGGCGCAGAAATTATTTGGCGCCAACAAAGAGTTCATACGCTCACATCTATGAGCTTGAGAGACCATCATCGTACTTAGCCAGAGCGCCTCAGACGATCCTGGAGAACCCATTGCATGATTAAAAGATGGGAACATAGAGTATATCCTGCTGGGCTTTTGAGATGATGCAGTTACATGCTCACCACAAGACACATTCGCAACAGATATGAATGGAAGAGGTCCAAAAGTTGCTGGAATTTCGGCCAAATCTCGATCACAGAAGCAGCAGATGGTGAACATGCAAAAAGCAGGGCGATGTAGATTAATCATTAAAAAATATTATTGAAACCTCACATTCGCATTTTTCTGGTTCATGCGTGGGGATTGACTTGACAAGGCGCACAAGAATTATTGGGGCGTGTAGACGAGTACAACGAAGCTTATCAGAGATAGGACGGTGATCAATAAAATGTGGAAATCTGCCATTCCCTTCGCTCTAGCTTCCTTTCCTTTGGCGTTGTATCTTTGTGTGCTTGGTATTTCTTGATAAATGCATTTACAGTTGGAGCGTCTGGCTCCTCATGACTTTTAAAAAATAAAATAAAATGTGTAAGGCCTATGGCGATTTTTCTGTGCATATTTACCTTTTCAGCTATGGCACGTTTATTGCACGATCTGTGCAGTGTAAATATTGATCTTTTCATATTTCATAACTATATGTACAATATCCGTCTAAAATAATTTAACTGTGATGTAAATAGGTTAGATTATGAGACCAATTGTTATAATCAAAACATCATATTACAATACTCTATAATCCACTCAGGACCTGTTTTTGGTGAGTACAGATCTTTTTCACTTCGATTAAGAATACGTAGGACATGGTAACCCAGAAATCCAAACACTCCAATTTTTATTGTTCATAACTCAAGCTGTAATAATGCAGTTGTGATCTAAATATATACGCTAAACATGTAAGGAAGCAGAGTCTATCAACCTCACATAGCATTACTAAGGAACTAAGTGTGTGTGTGTGTGTGTGTGTGTGTGTGTGGGGGTGCTAGGTGTAAATTTATAGCATGTGTCCACGCGTAATGATCCAATGTATGAGTATGTTGGTGAATGAACTTAGGACTACTAGTTAGAAAGAAAAACACATTTATTAGACGTTGTAGGCTAGCACATGAACACGTGTCGTAGAATCGCGGCACACGTTCATGATTCCTTTGGTCTTCACTCGTTTTTTTCTCCTCTACACGCACCATGATCATCTACAAGTCACGCCATCCTCCAACACTAGGTCTTGAGTTTCTGCCATGCCGCACAACTCTAGCTAGAGACGGCAATGGAGTTGCGACTCAAGACCGATGGGTATATTTGCTCCATTAGGGACCGAATCTAGACCAAATACATCACCCATGAGTGTCTAATGGAGGAAAACCATCACCCGTTGCAACTGGAACGTTATTGGAAATAAAATATTCTTGTCGGTTTAACACCAACGGATAGAAAAGTATACCTTTTTGTCGAGGACACGATACCGACCGAGAAAATGGGATATCCACATGCTAACCTAACTTTTGTGTGGGTTTATGCACAACCTTATTTGTCTATGTGTTAATATGATACTGATAGAAAAAATATATTTAGTTGATTGATATAAATGAAAGACGTTAACATGATAGCGACAGAAAAAAAAAATATTTAGATAAGTGAAAGACATTGCTAACCTGGGCCTAGGCCACCCTGGCCTTTAAGCTGGCCAAAAGCTGACGGCCTCTGCGATCAGATGCATATAAGTGGCGGGTCCAAACCTTAGACTTGCTCGTTCCCTTCCTCTCATCTCTCAGCCGCCGCATCTATATCTTGTGCACCGCCACTCTCTCCCGTTGAGGACTCATCACCATCGTTGGGTGTACCCAAGGCGACGTTCGCCCTATGACGACGGCGTGCACCACGGGCGGTTGCGTGGCCTCGAGGTGACGACACGCACCTCAGGTGTTAGCGCAGCCCCGACGGGGCGACACACACCAAGGTGGCAGGGCGGTCTCAGGCGTTTGCATGTGACCCCGCGGTCAAGGCTTCGCACACTGAGGCACCGCGATGGCCCTTCCCCTGGCGGCGCGCATCCGACCCGAAGCTGAAGCCCCACGGTAGGGGTCCCCTCGACTCGATTTGTCTTGATTTTGATCTGCATGCTACATACGTAGTTTTTAAATGTACTATATAAATGGTTTAGCAAACAAAAGTTCTTTGCTTTGCTGCAGTTAGAAATTGTTTATCCTATGAAAGCTACAACATACATTAATAATTTGTACATTCCCCATACGGTTAATACATGGGTACAAAAAATCGGAGGTCCAAATACATGAATTGGTCCAATATTATCAAATCAGCCCAGCCCAAATAAGGTAAGCCGTATGTATTTAAGCCAATCTCTCACCGCCATCCATCATTTCCACCCGGTCCCAGCATTAATCCCTCCTATTCCTGGCGGTGGTTGCGAGCAGCCCCGCGTAGACTTGCCACTCATGGAGGACAACATAGACACATAAGCTTGGCAATCACGCATCTACACCGCACACCGCTGCTTAATTACCGCCGGCGCACTGCCCACTGCTGCCCACAACGTTAACCTGTGTGTCCCGATCCTGCCCTACCCCGAGGTGACAGGAGACCCCTTTGTCCGCTTCTTCCAGCGCGGTTTCTTTTGCTGTTTTCCCCCTCTCTCGTTCTTGCGGCGGTTCTTGCCGGGGATTAGTTCTGGTGCTCAAATGTAGCTGGATTCGGGACACTGCCTTGCTCGATGCGTTTGTCTAGTGGACCAAAAAAATAAGCAAGTTTCCTTTCCGGTTGTGGCTGTTGTTGCGATGCAAAATGGAGTGAGCTCGGTCCCTCCCTAACGGGTGGATGGTGTGGCCTGTTTCTTGCTTGCTGCAGATAATCCTGGCAGCGATCGAGGGTCTCGGAGACAAGAACGGTTCCAATAAATCGGCCATCAGCAAGTACATGGAGGAAAAGTAAAGGAGAGGTCCCACTAGCGCGCACTGCGCTGGACGGGCGCACCTTTCGCCGATGAAGGGGTCGGGGAGCTAATCTTGTGTGTGTATGCATTTGTGGAGTGGAGTGGAGTGGCTACACCACATGTAGCAAACACTATTGAAGACACTTCTAGTGTAGTAGTAGGGAAGGGAAAAGAACAAATAAATGACGACTTCTTTTGGCATGCCAAGGAGGAGGGGAATTAGGGGCAAAAATGAAAGAAACTGGAGAGATGAATGTAGTAGGTAAGAGGTAGTGGTGTCATGCATAGTAATGAAAATTTTGCTTTAAAATACATGAGTCCCCATGACTGTCAACACATTGGTAAAAATAGCGGAGCTCCAAATACATGAATTGTTCCAATATCAAAGGAGCCCAACTGAAATAAGGCTAGACCTGAGTATTTAAACCAATCCCTCACCCCATCCATCCATTTTCCACCCTGTCCCATCTTTGATCCCCAACTATTCCTAGTAGCGGTTGCAAGGAAACCACACAGACTCACCGCTCATGGAGGTCAACATAGGTACGGCAACGCGTGTCTACACCGCAACGCCGCTGCTTGCTGCCGGCACAGCGCCCTATTGCTATCGACAACGGCATGCAGGATAGGTCAGGCCCATGGCGCTGTTACCACTACTTACCCAGCTAGCGGATGCCCGCTCGGCCGCTCGGCGGCCATAAGTGCTCGTTCTTCCTCCTTACCCGCCTCTATCTTGCTATTTCAAACCGGCGAAGCCAACCACCATGCCGATGACCGCACAAGCACAAGCCGAGTCGTGATGGTGACCATTTTCCAAATTCTTGGACCAAAGTGATTTCTTTTTCAAACTTATAACGTGCTTACTATGAACCTTCACTTTCTGCTTCAGTATATCGAGACTGTCTCTTGCAAAAGAATCGCAGATTTGTCTCTAATTCATTGAAAGTTCAAACTAACTCAAGCAAAAGTAAATGTCAATGTATCATACACTTTTATATCCCATCCTAGTGCTTAAATGCCCGTGGAAATTCAACAGATTCTGAGACAAGTTGTTTATATTGCAGCCATAATATTTACTAAATTCCACATTTGAAGTTAATGAAACTGACCTCTTGAACACAACTGATCCTACTCTTTCTGGTTTAAGATGGTAATCAAGTTCACGTCTATCCAAAGCATTCTGGATCTGGACCCTTTGAGCTGGCACTTGGTGCCGGTGGGCGTGTGGATCGCCGTCCTTGGTACCGGTGACGGCCAACGAAGGAGACGTGCTGATGGCACTGCATCACAACGTGATGGACACCGACGGCACGCTGGCGAGCTTGACCTGAGCCTGGTGACCATGGCCATGCACTGGTCACCCCCAGCGCCAATGGCCGGTTGGCTAAATTTATATGGAATTCTTAAGAGGGGTCCACATTATACTTTTTAGATGGAGAGCATCTGAATGGTCAGCTTCGCTATCTGACTAATATTTATGTACTATTTATATATTATCATGTCAAAGCTCTGCCAGTTCTTATATTATTTGGAATTCTTAGTTCATCCTGATGAGAATGTGTTTGCATTTCTATTCTTCATCTGGCTAGTGAAGATCCCAATGGTTATGGTGACCCTGTTAGCGAGCGGTGGACACCAGTGCACATGGTGGTGTTTGCACATAAATGATGCTCGCTCTTTATTTTGCAGAGAATAATATTTACTATTTATCTATGGTATTATTATTCCTTCTTACTGTGTTGTGTCTATATGGGGGTTTGTTTTGTATGAGTGTGTTACTGTTTGACTCTACGTGTGTGTTGTCTGCGTGTCTCACACGCATGCTTGCAAAAGTGCAACATGCCCCTATTCACCTGACCTTGACCTTACAATCACAGTCCTCCTTCTGCTGCAGTGCACTAGAGTGGATTGGACCTAACCCAGACCAAGCTAAGGTACGGCTCGGGTCCTAAGTGGGGCGCACATGAAGATATGGCCCGGGTCCTGATAGGGACTGCATGCAGGCACACAACTGTCGGAGGATGAGACCTAGCCCTTGTCGAACCACACAGAAGGGAAAGTTACAAATTTTATGTTCCTTTTCTTCTTCAGGCGTGACGGATCGACGGATAATGCGGAAAACCACAAATCTTTCGTGGTCCATCCCAGAAGAAAAAACTTTTCCACCAAATCAAAATTGTTTTGCGGCAATATTTATCAACTATGCTTGAAATCAAATATGGCTTCCTACCATAGCTAGCTTTTATTAGGAACAAATTATATTAAAAATATAGCGTTTGGGATTTTACTTATAGGAAAAGATCTGCACCTGCCTATCTTCTCCCGCGGGGGAGGCACCTAGGGCCGCCGCTCCCACCATGGCAACATGTGGTGACCTCACTTTAAGGAGTAGCATTAAATCGACATATCTAGCGCCCTATCCTGTCACGGAGAAGCACCTAGGGCAGATGCCATGCTGGATCAATGGGGCGGAAGGAGCTATGCATTGTGGTGAGGGATACCAATGAGCGGTGCTGCGGTTGAAGAAGAGTAACAAGTGACAAGGGTGCTAATGAGAAGGAAGGGGCCACGGAGGTGTCGGCGAGGAAAGAAGTGGTGGCACTGGCATCAATAAGGAGGAAGAGGTTATACGGCCACCAAGGCGAGGATGTGTTTGGCAACTAGGAACTGAGGGGAAAGAGGGAGGTGTAGCATGATAGGGGCACGAGGTTCTACGACTATATATGGACATGAAGTCCGTGCCTAGGCCAAAGGTGGTGTGAGAAATTATAGTGTGATTTTTCCGTTGGGATCTGAGAACCAGCTTTTGCTTCTGTGTTCAAAGAGCATGAGTAGGTGAATTAAGGGAAAGATAATTCACTTGGGAATCAGCGCATTTGCATCGGTCTAACAATTTGTTTTTGCCACAAGCGATCCAAGGGGCAACCAGAGAAAATAGATCAAATAGGAAGACAAAAATAGTAAGGGGGAAGAAAGGAAAGCAAGATAAGAAAAAGGATAGCAATCATGACACGACATACCTGTGAATCCCATATCATGGTGAGCCAATGGGAGCAACCTACGTGGTAGTGGCTCCAATTAAAATTTGGGGTTGCATGACGGGAAAGATGCACCCTTTTAGGGTTTCCTGGTGGCGGTGGCTATGACCACTCAAATTTCTAGGTTGGGGAGAGGAAAATTTTTGAGCCTTAGTTCTGGTTTCATGCCATGAGGAGTAGTGTCTCAAATCACAACGAGGGCACGAGCAACGGAGGCAACTTCTAGCGATGCACATAGTGGTGACTCCTTGGCTGGAATTTGGGGTGAGGGATGGGAAAGGCACGCAGGAGAGGATAGAAGAATTGTCTTGTTGCGACCCGATGGTGGTAATGATTGGACTTTTTGCAGCGTTGAGCTGAAGGTGTGACCTTTATGGTTTTTTAGGAGATGGATAGTGGGATAGGAGGGAGGACAAATAAATGGGGAAAACGGAAAGGTCGTCATCATGGCTGAAGGGGCTGTTGTGTGGACTTCAATGTTTCTAGTCTCGAGATTTGAGACCGCCCCACACACACACCACCACCATCATGCCATGTTAAGAATTGACCTATTCACGGATTGTGGGATCTATTTTCCCATTCCCAATCAAAGAAAGAGGCATGTAGAACTTGTATATAGATCCATTTTCCTTGCTCAATCACAATAACAAGACACGAGAATACACAAGTACATGTTGGGGAGTCATGTCACACCCATGAGGGGAGGCAGCAGCGACACCGACCGGCGCGGCAGCGGAAGGCGGCGGCGCGGCGGCGTGGAGGGGTGGCGCACGCGGCAGGGAGAGGGTGGCGGCGGCCGGGCCGAAGTAGGGAAATATTTCTTTATTGCTTATCTAGCCTTCCTATGGGACTTGTATCTCAAGCAATCTCTAAAGGTTTCCTTATAGATTGGAATACCTTTTACAAGCAAGTCCTTATTCTTATCTAATAGGATATTTCCTTATAGAGTGGAAATATCTCCTCCACACCAAAAAGTCCTAATTTATCCTAACCGAACTCTTACTTTAATTACGAAGAAACCGCGGAAGGGCACGAGGTCTAGTTTCTAAATGTTCTATATGAATGCTATACCAAACACACATGTTACATTTGCTGCATTTAGAAATTATTTATCCTACCAATGCATGAAAATACTTGAATTGGTATAGTGCCCATACCTGTTAACACTTGGGTAAAAATAGCGGAGATCCAAATACATGAATTGGTCCAATATAACAAACCAGCCCATCCTAAAAAAAGTCTCGACCTAAGTATTTAAGCCAATCCCTCACCTCTATCCATCCATTTTCCACCCCGTCCCATCTTTGATCCCTTCCTATTCCTGACTCACCGATCATGCGGGTCAACATAGGTACGCAACCGTGCGTGTGCACCGCACATCGTAGCTTGCTCGGCGCATTGCCAATTGCTACCCACAACGGCATGCAGGACAGGCCGGGCCCATGCCCGCTGTCACCACTACTCACCCGGCCCAGACGCCCGCTCCCGGCCGCCCGGTGGCCATAAGTGCTCCTTCTTCCTCCTCACTTGCCTACAATCTAGCCATTTCAAAGGGCCGTGCAAGCACAAGCCAGAGTCGTGATGGTGACCATTTTCCAAATTCTTGGACCAAAGTGATTTCTTTTTCAAACTTTTAACATGCCTACTCGAACCTTCACTTCTGCCCAAGTATATCGAGACCTGTCTCCTGCAAAAGAATCACAGGTTTGTCCCTAATTCATTGAAAGTTGGAACACTCTATTCACATAATGGGATCCAAAAGTAAATGTTAATGTATCACACCCATCCTACTACTTAAATGCTCGTGGTAATTAAGCGAGAATCTGAGACAAGTTGTTTATATTGCAGCCATAATATTTATTAAATTCCACATTTGAAGTAGATGAAACCGACCTCTTGAACTCAAGGGATCCTGTTCTCATTTAAGACGGTAATCATGTTCAAATCTATCCAAAGCATGCATTTCATGCACCCAATAATTTAGGTAAGATATCAATATCCAATTTCTTATGTAGGAAACCATTGGCACGAAAAGGATCCATAAAACACACAAACAAGTAGTTATTTAGCACAAAGAGCATAGGCACGAAAGGATATGAATAATCAATTGGCCATCAATCAATACAAGCCATTAGCTTAATCCTTGCCATTTAAATAAGCTACTATGGTTAATTATATACCAGCAACCATGCATATTTCTAAAACAAAATGGCCAAAAAAAAGATTTGTAGAGGCGGTTCTATATTGACCGCCCTTACAAATAGACGCCCCTCAAATGTTTTGCTATTTTTTTGGCCATTTTTTCTGGTTTTGGAAATCGATTTGTAGAGGTGGTTGTATTTGAGCTGCCCCTATAAATGGACCGAATTTGTTACGTGTTTCAGGTCACGGCGCGGGCGTTCGTGGCGGATGGCCTCGTCGCCGCCCGGCCATGAACGGGTCCAACAACGGTCGCCACCTCCTCTCTTCCCCTTTTCGTGGTGGCCTCGCCGCAGTCCATGTGAGGTAGGTGAGGTGGACCGACCAAAACGCAGCCACGTCATGTCTGACCACCGCGTCCTCACATGAACCCCACCGGCGGACCGATCGCCGCCTTTACATGCTCGCACGCATTGCATCGCATGCATGCCCGCGACGTGACCTGACTGTTGACAGATCCGTTCGCAGACGGGAGCATGGAGCTGCAGCAGCGCGCTGGCGAGAGGCACGGCAAAGGGCGGAAGAGGTGATGGCGGCCGAGCAACAACGGCGTTAGCCGTGGCGGCGGGCGGGCTGGGCAAGGCCAAGAAGGATGGCAGCAGGGAAGCAGCTCGTGGGCCGCACCGCGCTGCTGCAGCTGCCGGCCACCGTGCGGATCGACATCCGCCCACCAGCCCGGTCGGCCGGGCGCTTAAAGTCTAGGAGGAGCTCGTCAACTTGCTCCACAAGGACGGCGCCCGACCCGCCGCCGCCGTCCACCCGCAAGAAGGTCCAGCACGCCGAGAAGAACATCTGTGACGCCTTCCTCGCGCTCTCCCGGTAGTTGACGTGTGGGCCACAAATTGGTTTTGCCAAGTGCAATTTGCCAAACTATTGGAGATGATCATTGATTTAACTTGGCAAAAATTTAGGAGACTTGCCAAATTGTAACTTGTGCCAAGTGACAACTGGCAAACTATTGGAGACGCTCTAACTCTCTCTATCTCTCTCTCTAGATTTTGCCCGTGGTCTCGCATCCAAGGATCCATCCATCTCCCCACATATGCCATGGATTTATCTGCAGTTCTGGTTTGCTTTCAAGCAAATGTCCCACACACTTTTAGTAGTTTATTTTTCTTGTAAATCCGTGGCCAACTTGCTTTGGGATATAAGAAATTAGTGTGATTTTCCCCAGTGGGGTCTCGAACCGACCCAACATCCCACTTCTCCTTCTATGTTGAAAAAGCATTGGGAGGACAATCGAGGGGAAGATAAGTCGCTTGGGAAGATAATAAATCGAGCGGGCGACTTCGGTGGCGATTTTGTATTTGGCGTCGAGCACTACCCACACTCCCAGCCTTCATTCAGCCGTTGTCGCTACCCTTAGGCAGGCGACGGTGGTGGCCAGCGGCGGTCCCCGGAAGGGCATTGTCAACACCTCCCCCTCCCTGCACCTAGCTCTTCCTCCCCCTCCCAACACCTACATCTCCAGCATCAATGGCAGTGAGCTGTAGCGGGCGGGAACACGCCTCCACTCTTTGGTGGGCGGGAGCGGCAATGGCTAGCTGGATCCGGGCCTTTGGGGCTGGCACTTGGTGGAGATGGTTGTCCTCGTGGTGGTGGTCATGGCGTCCTTGGCACCGGTGGCAGCCAACGAGGAAGGAGGCACGCTGCAGGTGCTGCGTCACAGCGTGGACGGACACCGGCGGCGTGCTGGCGAGCTTGAACTGAGCCTGGTGACCATGGCCATGGCCTGGCCGCCCCCAGCACCTATGGGCAGTTGGCTAATTTTTTTATGAAATTATTAAGCGGGTCAACATGTTACTTTTTAGATGGAGCATCCAGATGGAGCATCCGAATGGTAAGCTTCGTTATATGACTGATATCCATGTACTATTTATTATCATGTCAAAGCTCTGCCAGTTCTTATATTATTTGGAATTCTCAGTTCATCATGATGAGAGTGTGTTTGCATTTCTATTCTTCATCGGGCTAGTGAAGATCCCAATGGTTATTTTGACCCTGCTAGCGAACGGTGTGGACACCAGTGCACAAGGTGGTGTTTGCACATACATGATTCTTTTCTCTTTATTTCATATAGAATATTATTTACTATATGATACAATTATTCCTTCTTACTGTGTTGAGTATGAGTGTATGCCACTATTTGACTGTGTGTGTGTGTTGCCTGCGTGTCTCAAACGCTAGTAAAAGTCCACCATGCCCCTGTTGGCGTGACCCGGACCTCGCAGTCACCGTCCCCCAACTGCTGCAGCGCACTAGAGTGCATTGGACCTACGCCAGACCAAGCTATGGTATGGCTCGCGTCTCAAGTTGGGGCACACGAAGGTATGGCTCAGGCACTGATGGGGACTACATGCAGGCACAACTCCTAGAGGATGTGACCTAGCCCTTGTGGAACTAGACGCAAGGGAAAGTCACAAATTTTTATGTTCTTTTTTTCTTCTTCAAGCGTGACGGATCGACGGATAAGGCGTGGAAACCACAAATCTTTCGAGGTCCAGCCGTGAAGGAAAAACTTTCCCACCAAACCAAGATTGTTTGCGGCAATTTTATCAACTACGCTTGGAATCAAATATCGCTTTCTACCATAGCAAGCTTTGATTAAGTTCAATTATGTAAAAAATGGTGTTTGGGAGTTTACTTATAGGAAAAGATCTACAGCTGATCTTATCCCTTGGGGGAGGCACCTAGGGCCGCCGCAGCCGCCATGCCAACATGTGGTGACCCCCATTTCAAGGAGCAGCATTAATCGATAGATCTAGCACCTTATCCTCTCCTGGAAAAGCTCCTGGGCACTGGATCAATGGGGCAGAAGGGGATATGCATTGTGGCAAGGGAGACCGATGAGCGGTGCTCTGTGGGTGATGAAGAGTAAGAAGCGACATGGGCGCTAATGAGAGAGAAGGGGCCACGGAGGTGTCAACTAGAAAGAAGTGGTGACACTGGCATCAATGATGTGTGTGGCGGACTGGGATTTGGGGGCAAAGTGGTAGGTGTGGCATGATAGGGGCACGAGGATCTACGACTATAGATGGGCATGCAGTCTGTGCCTAGGACAAACATTGGTGTGAGAAATTGTAGTGTCATTTTTCCTATAGGATCTGAGAACCACGTTTTTTTTTTTTTCTGTGTTCAAAGAGCATGGGCAGGGAAAATTAAGGGATAGATCATTCGCTTTTTGAATCAGCGCATTTGTAGTGGTCGAACAAGTTGTTTCTGCCACAAGTGATTCATGGGGAACCAGAGAAGATAGATCAAATAGGAAGACAAAAAAAATAGTAAGGGGGGAGAAAGGAAAGCTTGATCAAAAAAGGATAGCAATCATGACACAACTAGAGCTAGAATTCTTGTTTGCTGATATACTTGAATATAATTACTTGTGTTAGTGTGCATTACATTAATTTGGCATATACTAATTTATTGCTCTTAATCTATCCCAAATTTTAAGATGTTTGACTTTTTAACATCAAGTTTGACCACTCGTCTTATTCAAAAATTTATTGAAAATATCTTTTTTTGTTTAAGGTGTTGGGTCTATAAAATGAGTTAACCATTTTTAATTTTGCTTTTTGCAACAACGGAAGCTACTTCCGTGCAAATATGGAAGAAAAAATAAGGAAAGAGAAGCATCAATACCAGGACACTTTCGATGAAAGGTTGGGATACGGGCGACGACAATCTTGCTACCTCCCTCGCCGTAGCCTCTCTATCTATATATCGTCGTCGATTCGTGAGTGAGCGAAAGGAGAGGAGGGAACGTGGAGTGGATAGAGTGCCTTGGATCCTGTTTCGATGGGTATTACAGTAAGATTTAATTCTGAGATGGAGCATCAAATGGTAAGCTTCTTATCTGACTGATATTCATATCTACTATTTGATCACGTCAAAGCTATGACATTATATTTGTTATTCAGTTCATCCTGATGGATGTGTTTGCATTTCTATTCTTCATTTACCCGATAAACATCTCAATGGTTATGAGCCTACAAGCGAACAGTTCAAGCCACATAAATGATGCTCGCTCTTTCTTTCGTTATATATCAAATAATGTTTATTATCCATGCATATTATGTTGTGTCTGTAAGTGGATTTGTTTTTGTATGTGTGTTTGGTTTGTTTTTCTATGAGTGTTATGTCACTGTTCGACCCTGTAGGTCTGTTTCTATGTCTCGCTCACAAACACACACTGACAAAACTACTATATGACATTGAACGGGACAAAATACACACACTGACAAAACTACTATATGACATTGAACGGGACAAAATATATATCTATCTTGGACGCTGTTGGGAATCGGCCTATCCAGCAAGGGCCATGCCTGAGGTGGTTCCAGGGGCTACTGCCATCGCATTTGTCGGGTGTGCGTGGGCCCACGTGGTATCATCCACCAGGCTCATGCAGGTCGGCACCGCTGCCTCATCTACTGGTCACAAGAGGGCCCTCGCAGTTGCATTCACTAGGAGTACGTGCACAGACCCTCACAGCTGCATATGCCGAGGCCGGCCACTCGCCGTTGCCAGCTAGCAAAGAGATAGCACTAGAGGGCGATTGGTGGGAAAAGAGAGAGATCGTGGGAAAGAGAGATTGCCGTGCTCCTGGAGATAGATAGGGTGAACCCTAAACCTAAGTGTCCAGATATATATGGAATACCGGTAATGGGACAGTTGAGCTTTTCTATGGACCTCGAGCAGTTTTTCTCAAGTGTGCCTTCTAACTGATCTACCCTAGAAATTGGCCTTATTTTAGGAGGCGGGCACATTAATTAATTTACGTAGGTGGTCATTTTTCTAAATGCCTCCGTAAACCAATTTTGTGATGCGGTTAGTTTTCATAGGCTCAGTTAATAAAAATGTATGTACGATTAATGTCAGCCTTTAACCGAGGCAGGCAACCATCCCAAGCACCTCTGGCCCAATTCCAAATGTCTTCAAAAAAGTTTCAGCGTAATAGTGGAAGTGGCGTAGACACTGACAAGAAGGTCACGCAAGTGTAGATGGGAAAGACGCGATGGCACCAGCATCATTGAGGAGGAGGAATATAGGTTGTCCGGCTGCTGAGATGAAGATGGGTGTGGAGACTACGAATCGTGGGCTGGTAGCATGGCACGAAGCCTGATTTTTGTCCGGCCCAAGCATGGCACGACACAACTCGATGCTTGTCATGTCTAGGACAAACGGTGACGTGAGGAATTTGAGTGATTTTCCCATTAATACTTGAGAACCAATTCTTCTTCTATGTCGAAAGAGCCCACGGAGGAGAATCGTGGGAAGATAGGTCCCTTGGGAATCAATTCATTTTAGACGGTCGGGCTTGACTTAAGGGGTGTTTGGTTTAGCGACTTTTAGTCCCTAGAACTAAAATAAAAAGTCAATTTTAATCCCTGAGTAACCAGACAACAGAAACCTTTTGGGACTAAAACGTCACTTGGGACTAAAAATGCAAAAGACCTATTGTATCTTTTTTGGGATTTTTTTTCTACCCAGACTCCACTCCAGCTCGCCTATTCCTCGCCTCTCCCCAGACCCGCTTGCCTCTCACGCAGAAGTCGCGCTGCGCTGATCCCGCCCGCTGCGCTAGCACCGCCGTAGGCCCGCCGCGCTAGGTCCACCTCCATGCTCGCGCTAGGCCCGCTCTCGTCCTCATGCTCTCGGCGCTAGGCCCGCGTTACAGTGGCAGCTGCCATGGCCGGCGATGACGACCACGACATGGACTTATTCACTCAGACCCCCTCGCATCCCTTTGCTCGTCCGACATACGCCCACGGTCGGCATCGATTGCTCCTAGGGCTCATCCGGTCGGGGATTGCTCATTCCGGGGGGAACGGGCTTCCTCGACCTCAACTCCAACGCCGACTCCTTCCATGACTCACCTCCAACCACCACATCCTGCAACAAGATGTGCTGGTCGGTTGTGCTCATCCTGCAACAAGATTTTTTTTTTTTTTTTTTTTTTGAGTAACCATCCTGCAACAAGATGTGCTGGTCGGTTGTGCTCTTCCTCCAATGGGACCTAGTCGCAAATCTCTGCTCGTGGAGGGAGGAAAAACATTTTTACTTGTATTATATTGCATTTCTTAAATTTTCTTTTAATTGACTGTATTTTTCTGCTACAACTTCAGGCACTCTTAGCTTGACTGATCTTGTCGACAAAGTATACAGTAGTCTGCTATTGGATCCTTTTGAAGGACTAGAATTGCATGCTAAAAAGAGGGGTCTGAGGCTGCTTGCAAGATCTTGAAGGTTATATGCTCTGGTGGGACCAAGTCATGTGAAGTGGGTTGGATTGGTAAAGGCGATGATGTAATCAACACTTCAGTGGTCAAAGCTGATGATCTGATTCGCAAGAAGGCACCTGCTAGTCGTAATGCACTGAAACTTTTTATTAGGAGTCGACAACAGAAACTTCTCTATGGACGCTACATGCAGGTCTTGCAAAGAAATATGGGATACCCACTGAGATCCCAGTAGGAGTTATGTATTTTTAAAATTCCTTTGTTCATGTCTCTAAATCAAACATGGCTCACAGAATGGTCACTCAAGGCGCACTATCACCGTTCCCGTGTGGTAGATGGTAGATGGTAGTGATTGTGTGTATTGTCCTACAGTATCACTACTTGACCTGCGTGTGTGTGTGTCCGTGTGTCTCACACACACACTAGCAAAATAAATGTCACAAGACAGAGCATCTACGTCAACACAGATTGCACGAAAGCTTTGTGTTACTTCTACCTTTTCCGGTTATTACTTTTTTGTCATCCATCTTCTACCATTTTTTTGATTTTTTAGCATTCAACTCCTCGCATGTCCAAATTTTTCTATTTACTATACTTCTCTCTTGAAATGTGTAATGGGATTCAACTCCTCACATCACCAATTTTTTTATGAGTAAAGTCTGCCACTGATCCTTAAACTAGTACCGTTGTGTCCCCTAAACTCGCAAATTGGCCATTCAAGTCCTCAAACTTGTCCTTCTATGTCATCTCGCTCTGTTTGGACCTAGATGTGATTCAAAACCAAATTTAGGGACCGGATGACACGACTGAACAAGTTTGAGGATCTAAACTAATGGTTTACAAGTTTAGGGACTGGAATAACACATCCAAACAAGTTTGAGGACCCAAATGATCGATTTGTGAGTTTAGGGACTGGGATGATGCAGTTGAACAAGTTTAAAGATCGATGATGCACTTTGGGTTTTATTAACTCTATTTCACTCATAATGCATAACGATTTTGGGTGTTTCCATGACAGAATAATGAAGTTGTTGTTGGAGAGCAAACAACATTTTGTTTGCATGTTTTAACAGCCATATACTTTCTCACGTCACGCTAAATATAAATTTCTATCCAACAAATCTTGCTCCCAGGTCCCTACGTTCCAAATTACAAGTCCTTTTGAGTATTTTGGTACATCTAATTTACTACACATCTAGGTATGTCTACATACTTAGCAAATTGGATATACAAAAAAAAAGAGTTATAATTTGAAATAGATGAGGTGTTTTATTAACATGACAAGAATCATTTGATAATAATTATATGATGGAAATTCAAATCAAGGGTCACATCCTATTATTTTCCTTTTTTTTTTTAGTTACTAGTTAAATGCCCGTGCGTTGCTACGGGAACACAAATACCATGGTAACATATGTACAAGCGCAAAGAAAGATTTAAATATGAAACATCGACTTTAATTATCCATAATGTAATAACCTATATTGCAAGCGTGATGATGGAAACATTAAGATAATATTACATAAGTCTTTAAGAAAGCAACGTATTTAAAATATAACTCTAATGTTTGCTACCAAATTGAAATATCAATGCCAAACTGTACATAATGTAAGAACCTATATAATCAATTCATGTGTTCGATACGCGAAAAGACAATCTTGCACTTCTTTAGGAATTAACATTTTTCTTGAATTCCCTTTGTATGTCAACAATTTGATCACCAAGTCATTTCGCATTCTTTGGCCATCCTGTTCATAGTCAAAAATAGAACCAGAAAGTATAATCAATAGCATTATATAAATAAATTATTAACCAGAAAAGCAGTTTCACTTACCATGTTGATCCGTGTGATTTGCCCATTATTCCAAGCTGACATTAGTCGTAGAACATGGAAGCCAGACAAACTTCTGCAGTAGAAATGAATCGTTAGCAATACATTATATTACAAGAGAAATAATATAGTCAGTATATCGTTTTATATGGGGCGGTTCAAAGGAACTTACGTATCTGTATCAATTGGAATGCAATCTGGAATTATACTTTTCCAATGAAAAATGCTTTTCTTATGCCATCCAGAGCCTTGAGCATGCATACCCATCCTATAGGAATGCTCCATTTGAATAATTGTTTTTGCATACTTCTTGAATGGTATATCGCCTTTCATCCGTTCCAGAAGTGGTGTGGTATCAAGTATAGTCATAGTTAAATCGTCATGGTCGAGCACATAAAGCATATATGTGTTTTCTAAGCATAACCATGGGAGAAAGACCTATAGAACCATAGGAATTACGAAATTATTATAGTATAGTAGCATTAAATTAGAGTATATATAATATAAATGAAAAGAAAAGAAGCCTTACAAATGTAGAGCGAGAGGGATCATCGTGCTGAATGGAACTGAGGTCCTGCACCCTAGTTGGTCCTGAAAAAATGGAAGCAAGCTACAGCTGTAGATAAGCAAGCTACAGACTAAACCAAATTAAGGTACAGCCTGCAATATCGTTTTATTCTATTCTCTTCTGTTCTCCCAAACTATAAGTGCAAATTGATTTTCATAGTATCCATAGGGCAACAACAATGGTTATAGCCACAGACAAATTAGAAGACTATAAATAGTACCCATCAAAATAAGTAAAACATGCACAGTGCAAATGCTATCCATTTTTCTTACTATTCTGGGAGGATTTCCCCTAATGTAATTTGTTGCCAAAGTTACTCCATGATATAGTACTTTCGGATAAAAAATAACATCTGCTTTACAAAGCACAAGAATATTACTGTAGCCAAGTTTTTGGCAAATAATACCCTGGAGGCTCAATTCTACCTCCCCCTCTCTTTCAAAAGTTCCAGATTTTGCAAGATTTCATCCAAACTCTACAAGTCAATCATATTTCAAAAGACCCTTGGCACTACATATGGGGAGGCAGAGTGTATTCTTCCTCAAAATTTTATAACTTTCCATATAAGAATGTACAGCCACCAGCTCCTTTCCTCTGGATTTGGAATTCCAAATGTTGCAACAAGCTCATAGTCTTTTCATGGCTGCTCTTCATGGACAGATTGAATACAAGAAATATTTTGAAAAGAAAAAAAAGCAAAAGCTTGAAGGAAATAACTAAAATTGTGTCCTCTGCAGCAACAACATTGAAGAAGCTGCTTTCCATCTTTTCTTCAGTTGTCCCTTTAGCCAAACTTTCTGGCAGTACCTTGGAATTAATTGGAATTTCACAAGAGAATATTTCGAGATGATGCAGGCATGCAGCAGGCTAAAACTCAATCTCAGTTTTTGTGTTTTGTCTGATGTTTTCTCCGGATGTTTGCTTGGACTTTTCTCTGTTCAATTGTATTATATATGATTCAAACTTGCAATTGTGTTAAGGGAGTTAAGGAGAATGCTAACCAATAAACATTCCTATAGCCTGTTGCCCGCCCAACATCTTAGGGCCCTGACCAATAAAGCAGGGACTTTGCATATGTAACCCGCCTACCACAAGAGAAATGCAACAGCAGAGACAATACTTAGTCCCTTGGTGTATGATGATTATATTTCACCTGTTGGAATCCTGAATCTAGTTTTAGTTGAGAATATTATTCACCCAACTCATAGTTAAAAGTTCAAATAAAATTCACGATTCAGAGTTCATGTTTTACTCTTAATAACATGAGTTCAGAAATAACTAAAATTGTGTCCTACCCCTCTCAAAAACAAATCAATGTTCAGTAGCAGCTGGAGCGCATTGGTTGGTAAATTCCTGATTTACAGGAACTCGTAACTTTCAATTAAGCCAGATAAATTGGTTTTTATCTCGAAGGGTCCTAAAACAATAGTCATTAAAATAAACAGAGAATTAAGGTAGAGCATCATCGGCCTCCATGCCCTCTGCATTCAATCATTTATAAACCTCTCACCACCATCACCATGTCTACTAATACACAGGCCGGGTCAGTCATTCTATCGAGCAGCGAGCACACAAAGACCATCCTTTTCTTTAAAAAAACAGGAAGAACAAGCTAAGGCAAACAGTCTACGAGCACAAGCAGTCATGGTCGAAGGTTTGGCTGCTCCATTCTGCACGGCAGGAAGGGAAGAGAAAGGGTTGGCACACCTGGTGGTTCTCCAAGCAGCGGGGAGGTAGGCCTTGGCGACGTTGCGGCGCAGCGTCAGAGTGGCCGCACGCAGACGGCGTTAGGTCGAGCCGGTTCGGTGCAGTTCGGACGTTGAGGCGTAGGCGGCGGCGGGGCGGCCGTACCAGACTACCAGTGGACGTCGGGGGCCGGCAGTACCAATGGCCGCGGACGACGCTTGGGTCGACGCGGCGCAGCGCAGCGGCAGCGGCGGCCATTGCAGTGGCTGTGGGCAACGACTTCGGCGGCGAGACGTCAGGGCCGCGGACGGCGCTGGGGCAGAGCGGCGCGGTGTCAGACGGCGGCGGTTGCTGGCAACTGGCGCGACGTCCGAGCGGCGACGAGCACCCTTCTGCGCTGGTGAGAGCATGCGCCGGTGGTTTTAGTCGTCGAGTAGAGAGCGGGGCGGGGCAGGGGCGTCGTGGGTCGGTGGATGACCGGGTGGAGGACCTGGAGGTTATTTTTAGGGGAGGGCCGGAGACTCGCACGATGCGAAGCAAGGGAATTTACCGGGCATTCACGCGAGGGAGCGAGGTGATTTCGTGGGGTGGACGATTCCTTTTGGGTTTTTTAGTAGTTATATAAGATAAGATTAAGATAAGATTAGTATCCACGCTCGCGCGTGGCGCTCACCGCCGGAGCCTACAAGGGCAGCATGGTGACAACTTCATCATCACCAACCTCTGCTGCGCTCCTTTCTTGGGGTGGTCAGCATATCGGCACGCTAACCAAGCTGGATCTTGCCGAGTCATGGTTCTTCCGGTGCCCGCGGGAACCAAGCAAGGCTGGGAGGATCTGGGGCCGCACCAGCTGCCATGACCATACAATGCAAAAACTATTTAATCCGTGTATTTCAGTTCCGAAAATAGTTGGAAGGATTTTGTACCAGTGAAACGCATATTCGAGCGAAGTCATTTTTTTCTTTTTGCGTATTGTATTGCTTATTATACGGTGATACTTACTACCTGCGTAAGTAAAATAACTAAAATTAATTATACTCAAAGTGTAAATAAAAATTGGGGATGTAGCTCAATTGGTAGAGTATGAAAATATGCATTATTCAAGGTTCGGGGTTCAACTCCTCGCATCTCCAAATATTTCTATTCACTCTTTTTTTTTCTCTCTGCGTGACGGAATTTAGCACCTCGCATCACCGAATTTTTTTATTTATTACTCTTTTTCTCTTCAAGTGCATAATGATTTTGGGTGTTTTCTTGAGTCGTGAAGCTATTGTCGAAGCGCAAACTATTGGCCTTATATTTCAGCTGCACAAACTGTGGTCTTACCATGCATCTTGTACTACAATTTTTCAGTTTAACAACCATGCACTGGCATGTCTACCAAATATATAAATTCTGAGTGAAGCTATTTTTTTCATTATCGGTTATAGGGTGACGCTTGTCGGCGAAAATAAATTAAGTAAATCAATTGAAAAACAAAAACATTGCTTTGACCGTCTCTCCTTGCAGAAGTACAGATGAATCTCGATCTCTTCCAACAAGCCTGATGGGCAGGGAATGGGCCAAAATGGAGGTGAAACTGGGCTGACTAGGAATGGGCCATTCCTAGTTAGGATTGGACAAAGGGCACAATAGTCATTTCAGATTTCTCTCTCTCTCTCTACTCCCTCATTCAGGAATTATTTATCTCCTCAAATCTATAGATAAAGTATTGTGCAATTTAACGATGTCCACTAGCTGTAATTATTAAATATTAAGCATGTTGCTACAACCTGCTTGCGTAGGATTTGAATTTCCAGCCTCCAAAATCCATTTTAGGAAAGAAATTACTGTACTTGGCAAAACAAGGGTCAAACCCAATAGATCTAGGGTTAATCGTCTCCAACGCCTTGCCCCCCCCCCGCCGGCCACCACTCCGCTGCGGGCTCATGGCTACTTGCCCTCTCTCCATGCCCCCTCCTCCAATGCGGCCATGCATGGTGAACTCTAGCGAGTTGCCCGAAGTTCAGCCATGGTGCCCCCACCTAGACCTAGTCCGCCACCATCCTCCACCGCGAGCACTGCTAAGCTGTCACACCCCATTTACGAGGTTTCCCTAATCACACGTATTTGCGCCAGGATCACGCACAAATACGCTTCACTAAGAACAGGCATGGTATTAGTAACTATACTTTTATTACTAATGAGGAAAACGGGTATGAGGTTCGGGTTTACCTACCTCGGCCATAGGCCATACACCTATCAGAGATCCTACGCAGCACCTATAACAGGTCTCCATTCCTACAGGCAAGCTTCGAGTGCGGACAAACCCCTGGACTTCTTCCTAAGGCACGTTCCTATGACTCGATCACAACACCTTCATGTATCTCCTTCGTGGTTGCCTCCGCCTTCGACTGTACTCCTTGTGGTTCTCTGTAGCTTAATCCTTGGATACACTCCTGCAGCTAGCATTCTAAAAATAGAAATAGAGGGGTGAGTACTTTCGTACTCAGCAAGTCCCAACCGGAGGGGGGTGGAAGGTTACCATTAGGGGTTGGGCCCTAGTAGAGCTTAACTACTCTCACTAGTTCCCGGTTAGTTATTAATTAAGCTCAAGTTAACAGATAACATACCAGATTGTGTATTTCTAATCACGGATGTTCCGTCCTAGCATTTGCCCATTCTCGAGGACGCGGCTATTCGAATAGATTTAGTAACTCTGCAGAGGTTGTACACTTTCCCCACACGAAAGGCGTTGCCTCTACCATCGTCATGGCTTCGACAGGCCTAACATGATTCCGTACCCGCTTGGACCGTCACCCTAGATGTCCATATAATCCCTACCACGGCTTTCTCAGGGGTTGGATTCTGCTACGGAGGATACAACCCTGTACGTACTCTCTACGGAGGTTGTCATCCCTCAGACGTAACACGCCTGCGGAGCACGACCATCTACTCCATCGAAGATGTCGTGGTAATGCGACAGGGGAACCCACTACGGAGGCCGCCATCCCCGCATGCGTAGCGAGCGGTGCTACGGAGGATGCGTCCCCATGCGTAGTCATCATCTCTCTATATATATTTTTTGTGCACAACATGGCCAATCACATAATCTCAACCCTACGTGGAAGGCACCTAGCAACCACGCCAACCGGACGACGGGCCATCCTTCCCGTGTCGACTCCTGATAGACCATTTGCCTACGCCAGCCTCCTAGGTTAGGAATTATACTTCGATCTAACGGGGTGTGGAATCAAGCCGTCCCATACCGACGTGTGGTTGTACATAATATCTCACTAGGTAGAAGGTCCATGAACCGGTCCTTAGGGGAGGCGAGTATCTCTTCGCGGGAACCAATCCCGAAACGTGTTAGCCCACCTCCATGTAGACTAACACCACTCACCTCTTGGTTGGTTAGGTTCATCTTATTATTAATGTTATCTCAATTAACAATCATGGCTATTATCGTATGTCTGCAACGTCTCATCAATAACTGGCACTTAGCCCCTCAATAATATCGAGCACTCAGCTCCTCAAATAACATCGAGCACTCAGCTCATCATCATCTCATAATCGCATACGATAATAGGCCATGATCTCTCGTTTCTTATTATCATTATTACTTAATTAAAAGTCAAGATTAGGGGGGGTAAGGACTTGCCTCTATCCGCTGACGAGTATATCCAAGGTTCTTCGATCCCGGTGCTTCGACTCCGTGGCTTGGTGTAGCGATGCTCCAGGGTCCGTCGGGTGGTCTTCGGTGTTGACGAACACAAAACACAAGCATAACAATCAGAGCAACAACGTTCCTATGCGGGTTAGCTTCATGGGTGGATAGATGGACTATCATCTATTCCTATCATTATTATGTAAGTTTGAAGTATGATAGGATAGGGAGAATCCATCCATCAAAAGGGATCCTACAGGCTGGGTTAGCGAGGTACGGATGCTTGGTGGAGAACCTACCACATCACTAATGTTCACTATCTTGTGAACCTGAAGGATGTGACATGGTTGATTTCCTGCAAGTCTGCATGGGGTTAGCGACACACACGCATATGCATGTGCCTAGGGTTAGCAGGGTTAGAGGCCTAATCTAGGGTTAGCCATACACAGGGATATACCCGAGGTGGCGGGTATATTTGTATATGTATAGACATGTATACCAGGGTGTGTGTCATGGAATATACCCTCAAGTATACGGAACTAGTTTAGCGAGGTTGGTCATGCGTAGATATAATTGATAGGTATATACGTATATTTATTTATATTTCAAAATACCACTCTATATATTTATATACATATATAACCTATCGCGTATATCTAGCATGTGGACAACTACGTGTGTGTATATCCCAGTATTCGTGTGCGTGAGAGTGTACACGCATACAAGAATATACGGTGCAAGGCGTGGGTTAGCGGGAAGGCGAAACTAGGGTTTACGTCAACTACAAAGCACGATTAAATATTAAATAAAAGCACTAACAAAACTAGAATTTAATTGGGCATCAAATAATGGAGCAATGGCATGAATAATTTGGGCATGCTTCCAGAGGAATTATGAAACTGGAATGGAGCGATTTGGAGTTGGAATGGAGAAGATATGAATTTCCAAAGTTTAAATAGGAATTTATAATCATATTAAACTTTGGAAATAATTATGGAATTTTGAGAATTTAGAAACTGTAATTTGAAAGGTTGGGTAGGATCTAGAGTGTACCTAGTTTATTTAGAAATTTTCTGGGAATTTTTCTATGCTTGGAAAATGGAGTTTCATATTGCTGGGTACACACTTCGGGTGCCCATAGCAATTCCGTTTGCGCTGACGCGTGGGTCCAGGCTATGCAGTGGACCTGGACGCACTGTGCTGTGGACTGGGTGCTTGACCCGGTGAACCGATCTGTGGATCCTTCTCCTTGTGCCTGTATTCCACATGGACCCGGCCCACACAAGAAGAAAAGGGGATGGTGGTGCCTATGGCAGTGGGTCCCGTGGGGAGGAGATAATGTTAATGCGGTCATAGGGCGTTGACTCTGTCCATCGTCCTCCTCATCCGTTCCCCGTCGAGCGCAACAGAGAGAGAGAGAGGGAAGGAAGAGAAAGAAACGACGCCGGTGGCCGATCGGCATGGCGGCGGCGAACTCCACGGCTCGGACGAGCGCGGTCGGCCATGGCTCCGGCGCGTTGCCCGATCGAGGCAGCTGCGCGGCAGTCCGGCTAGCGTGCTCTGCGGCGCTCGGCGGCACGGCGGTGCTCGGCGTGGGCGGTGGTGGTGAGCTGGGTGGCGAGGTGCAGGGCGTGGCAGCGGGTTACGTATATATATGTACATGGGTTACTTTGGTTTCCCAGAGAAATAACTAAGCACTGAGACATGGTTGGGATTTTGGAGGTATGGTTTTGGGGATCAAGGGGTCGAGATAATATATTCGGTGGGTTGGTAACTTGAGGAGGTGTTCAGCATAGAATATTTGGTGGGAGAGAAAATAAGGAAATAATTGGTGAAGGATGACAAGGAATATATTTTGTGGGGAATGATCAAGGGGGTGTTTGGGTGATAAATGATCAAGGGATATTTATTTGATGCCAAGATAAATTCTAGAGCAAGCAAGCATGGCAAGCATCCAATCAAGCAAACATTCCTAAATAAATCTATATGGTGAGTTGATGCAAGGTTTTCGAAAAGCGGGTTTTGGGTTGTGCGGGGAAAATAAATCAAGTTTTAGTTGATAATTATAAAAAGTTCAATTTTTAGTGAATTTTAAAATGATGCAAAAACACGGGTGTTACATAAGCTGCCCAATGACCATCCCCACCACCTATCTTCTCTTGCTAATCAATTCGCCGGCAATCTATACCTGCCGGAGTGAGGAAGAATAGGGAGAAGCTCGTCGGAACCCAAAATTTGAAATCGAGCAACAACAACAAGAGGTGTAGAAGGAGGAGGATGAAGGACCTACCTGGTGGCAGATCCGCTGCCTCTGCTGTCGGATACGGCGGCGTTGCGGCTAGATTAACCATGGTTGCACGGGGAGGAGGCGGTGCGGCACGTGGAGGTCATGGGGGGCACGAGGATGTCGTCAGGCGCCATCGCCGGCCAGAGAGGGAGGTCGTGCAGCGTCAGATGAGGATGAGTGGCTGCAAGACGTTGGCAGTATGTATAGGATGTGTGTGTGTCGCTTGTCCTGAGCCTACACGCTCATTACGTACCATTTAGGAAATATTAAATGTCATGTTGAACGAGGTCCACCGACAAATGTTGTCTTCTCACTACAAGAAATGTGTTGATTTATGACGTTTATGGTATGACATCAGGTATAAAAGTCACTAAATCAACTAGTTTATGATGCTTTTGCCAGAGGCATGTCAACTTAATGACATAAGTGAATATATGGTGCATGGGGTATGTAATTAATAAAATAAAGAAAAATAAAAGTTACAAAGGTTGTTGGAATTTCAGTCAAATGTGGATCACAAAGCAGCAGATGGTGAGCTTGCAAAAGCAGGGGACAAACAGGCATATATAAAAGTGACTCTGTTTCTCTATCATCTTCGTGGTCAACAGTTTGAAACAAAACAGAGTGTACGGTTTTTTTTTTTTTTTTTTTTTTTGCAGCCTGCCGGTGTTTGGTAGGGGCCTGAATGCCTAATGGTGGAAGGGGCCTGACAGTAAAGGTTGCATCAAGGGCATAACGGTCATTTTTAATTTCTCCATCTAGCAAATCCCCACTCGAAAATCGTAACTATTGAATCCACCGAAATCTGCCGGCATATAGATGAGCATAACAGCCCTAGGTAGCTCAGCAAATAAGCACAATTAATTTGAAAAATCAATTAAATACACAAGATTGAGAGTTGTTCACCGGCAAATGTCACGCTCCTGATCGATGGGTGCAATTATGTTATGTTGTGGTTCACTTCATTTCGTTGCGCCGAAGCTCAGCAATTATGTTATGTTTTTAACGAACTCTAAAAGCTGATCAGGTCATCTTCGATTGATAGATGGATGGATGGATGCATACACAATAATAAATGGATAATGAATAGCTTTATCAAATCGTTTTATATGCAACTCAAAAAATAGTGTATGAATATGCAAGATTGTTCGTTGCCTTGTCGCTGTCCTCTCTTGCACTCATGAATCACGACTCATTTTCCTCCAATCAAAATAGTATACTAAAACATTTGCTATCGATCCGTCAGGTGGGCCCTTCTTCTCCACCAGATGGTTGAGCTGGCCCTCTTTTATCTTAATTTATTATTTTTTACAAAGTTTTCGTTTAGCTTCTAATTTGTTGGTTGCTGCTCCGGGTTTGGTACGTCTTTCATAATTTAACTAGTAATAAAATTGTCGGTGCATTTGAACCCAAATCCAACTTTATATCATTTCAAGAGGCGAGTTGTTCTAGCACGGGTAAGGCATCAAGGTCAGCTCGCGACCGTCATGATGAGGATGGCTGTCACGATGGCAAGGATGGCGGCGGTGGCCAGTCGCTGCTGCCGGGGAGGAGAGGTGGGCCGGTGACCGGGGCGATGGCACAACTTGTTCCCTAGTGTGTGCGGCGGCCGTGCGTTGGAGTCGCGGCCTGGTCACCACGATAGGAAATGGCGGCCGTGCATCGTTCGCGGGCCCTTCAGCGGAGTTTTTGTTTCTTCCGTGTTTTTTTATTCCTTCGAATGTTGATCGATCACCAAGAGTCTGCGCAGTGAGAGGCATGGGCACAAGGGAGGTGAGGGTGTAAGAAGCCTCGGGACAAACTTCCTCTCTCAGCCACTGGATCTGACATCGCTGTTTCGTAAGCCCATGATTTCATAGAGGGAGATTCTTGGGTGTCATCTCCTGGGTGCACAAAAGTTGTACCTCTCCGTAGGGGACGTTTCTTTGGGTGAACCTAAAATAGTTTAGGATTTCAATTATAGTAGAGATTGTTCTCAGTGTTCTCATCGGGAGAAATTACAGTTGACAGTACCTTTCTCTTTAGCGAAACGTTGTTTTTTTTTCTATTTTAGAACCCCCATTTCAAGTTCCCTGGTTTTTTCCAAAGTACAATTTTTAAGCTCCACCGTTCTAGCCGGTGCCTTTTGTTTGTGTGTCGCCTAGTCTACTATTTGGCATCTCGCCAAAGGTGTGACTAGGATGTAACTAAATTTTCCCCTTCTCTTAATGCAAGACGGGCAATGTCCCGGTTTCGAAAAAAAAAAAATTCAAATTCCCTGATTTATTTTGGCATAGGGTGTCCACATTCTGAATATTTTGCTTTTACGTTGTTATTATGTGTTATTATTCCCATGCTCGGCATTGCTAGCCGATATCACCTTTTCCTGGCCAGCTCCCCAACAAGCAACTGTAGACGGATTTGCGGTTGAAAAACAATAGAAGAATCAAGATTCTTCTATCCTAGGTCCCTCTGTCTATGCTCGGTTTTTCTTATTATGATCGGTGTTTTTTCACCCAGTTCATTGAGAAGATCGACCATCCACCTTGTCTACTTCTGCGTGATTCACAATGTGCTAGACAACTCTAAATTGTGTTTCACCCACGTTTTGATCCTTAAGAGGTGTGTCGTTATTATCTCGTACCTCAAATGGCATTTTGTGTTTATCATCCTCATAGAAATCAATAGTGTTCACGACGATCAACTTCAGCGGCATCTGCAAAACTACCTACCTGGTCGGTGCCTATGAGTTCGATAACCGCCTCATCTTTTTTGGAATTCTCTCAAAAAAAAAAGAGATATGGAATTTAAACAAGTCAGTGGATTAGTTCCTTTTTTTCTTACCAACAGATCCAACATTTCTTTTCAAAGATGCTCAATGTGAAACCTGGTTGTGGACTTTGTTGCTTTTGTGTGTAGATATTTGCTAGAGCCTTTTTGTGCCCAGATGTCGGTTTATGAACATTACCTCATTGCAGTCATCATTAGGAACATCTTGAGGTGTTGTATTATCATCTTCATTTGGCACCATATAAGGTTTTGGATTGTGTGGATTCTATATTCCATTTTCTTCTATGATTGATATCATTTGAGGATGTGGAGAGTGGGAGGGATGAACGTGCTCCCAAGCACAGGAAGTTTGGGCTGAGCGAGATCAAACACGAAGTTTGGTAATAGGCAGATTCACTCATGGATCTCATTTTGTTTTGTTAGTGTGTAATACATAACGAAGAGAAACAATTAACAACAATGTATACTAAATGGTTCAAATATAAAATTTGAGGATGTGGAGGGTGGGAGGGATGAATGTGCCACCAAGAACTAACAAAAAAAAAAGAGCAAATGAAAAGAGAACCAAGTAGGAACGAGGATCTATCCGTCTCTCCATACACGCGGTGGATTTATTGGCGTTAAGGTTTGTTTTCTTGCAAATGTCTCACCCACTCTCAGTTGTTAATTTTCTTGTAAATGCTTGGCCAGCATGCACCGAGATCCGAGAAATTAGTGTGATTTTTTCCACCGGGTTCGAGAACGGCCTACTTACGCTTCTATGTTGAAACAGCATTAGGAGGACAATCGAGGGCAAGATAAGTCAAGTGGGAAGATAAAATCGAATGGGCAACTCGGGGCGACCGCACCAACACCGAGCACCAATCCCAACCCCCCCTTCCCGGCGGCATCGTTGCCTTCAAAGACACGGAGGCGGGCCATTCGGCACGCAGAGCCAATGGCCGCCGGGCGGTCCCATGAAGGGTGTCGTCCACACCTCCCCCTTTGTTCCCCTCACTCTTCTTGCACCCCCCTCAACCCTACATCTCGGGCATTAGCGGCGGCAAGCGGTAGCTAGTGGCCGATCTGGCGTCTAGTGGTGGCCAGCCCCCTTTCTTTTTGGCGGTGGTAGGTTTGCCTCTAGCGAGGTGTGGCAAGCTTTTGGGGACTGTGTGCCTCCATGCTTCGTGGCGAGGGAACGGCGACGCCTAGCTGGATTTGGTGCCCGTGGCGGCAAACATGGAAGGAGACATGCCGATGGGCCCTGCGTCACGGCGTGATGGGACACCGACGTCATGCTCGCAAGCTTGACCCGAGCCTGGTGACTGGTGGCGGACACCGATAACACTTGAGTCTATTGGTGTATGAATTTAGGAGTAGTAGTTCGAAAGAAAAAAAAACAATTAATAGACGTTGTAGGCTTGCACATGAACACATGTCCTAACATTGTGGCACACGTCCATGATTCCCTTGGTCTTCACTCGTTTTTCTCCTTTATTTACACGCACGATGATCCTCAATGTGTCACGCCATCCTCGAATCCTAGGTCTTTAGTTTCTACCATGCCGCACAATTATGGCTAAAGACAACAATATATGGAGTCATGACTCGAGACCCAATGGGTATTTACTCTATTAGAGTCCGAATCGGAACTAAATACACCGCCCATGGGTTTCTAATTTGGGAAAACCCTCACTCGTTGGTACTGGAACATTCTTATAACTACTGGAAACAAAAATATTCTTGTTGGTTTAACACCAATCGACTGCAAAATTACACCTTTTCTGTCGAGGACTCAATGCCGACAAAGAAAATGGGATATCTATAGGTAAACTTTGAATGCAATGAACTAAAGACATAGCTAACTTGGGCCTAGGCTGCCCGGCCTTTCAGCTGGCCCAAAAGGGGGCGAACTGTGCGGGCGAGATACATATAAGCGCCCGGTCCCAAACCCTAAACTTGCCTGTTCTCTTCCTCTCCTCTCATCTCTCAACCGCCGCACATCTCTCTTGTGCACTAGCATTCTGTCCTTTAGAGGACTCTTGTCACCAGGTGGCAGCTCGGCCCCATGACAATGGCGTGCACATTAGCTAGGCAGCAGTGTCGCCCAGAGGAGACGACACCTCAGGTGGTGGCGCAGCCCCGACGGGATAACGCGCACCCGGGTGGCAGCGTCGGCCTTGAGGCGATGGTGTGTGACCCCATGGCCGTCGCTCACACGGCCCCTACCCGTTCACGGCAGTGCATCCATACTCAAAGCTGCAGCCCCACCGGTAGGGTCCCCTCCCTCTCGATTTGGCTTTTATTTCGAGTTCCATGCTGCCTATCTAGTTTTTAAAAGTTCTATGCGAATGTTATACCGAACACACAAGTTCTGTTGCTGCATTTGGAAATTATTTATCCTATCAATGCATCAAAATACATGAATTGGTATAGTGTCCATACTTGTTAACACATGAGTAAAAATAGCGGAGGTCCAAATATATGAATTGGTCCAATATCAAACGAGCCAAGCAAAAATAGGGCTAGACCTAAGTATTTAAGCCAACCCCCCCCCCCCATCCATCCATTTTCCACCCCATCCCATCTTTGATCCCTCCTATTCCTTACTACACTTGCAAGGAAACCGCATAGACTCACCGCTCATGAGCGTCAACATAGGTACGACAATCATGCATCTGCACACAAGACGTTGCTGCTTGCTGCGGGCGTATTGTTACCCACAATGGCATGCAGGACAGGCCGGGCCCATGGCCGTAGTCACCACTACTCACCCAGCAGGCGAGACTGCCCGCTCCCGGCTGCCGGCAGCCATAATTGCTCCTCCTCCTCCTCCTTACCCGCCTACTATCTAGCGATTTCAAACCGGCGAAGCCAACCACCATACCTAGGGACCGCGCAAGTGCAAGCAAGAGTCGACTAATGGTGACCATTTTCCAAGTTATTGGACCAAATTTATTTCTTTTTCAAACTTTTAACGTGCTTACTCCTTACCTTCACTTCCTGCTTCAAGATATCGAGACCACCTCCTGCAAAAGAATCACAGGTTTGTCTCTAATTCATTGAAAGTTCAAACTAACTCTATTCACAGAATGGGATGAGATGCACAGCAAAAGTAAATGTCAATGTATCACACACTTTTATGTCCTATCCTACTGCTTAAATGCCCGTGGTAATTCAGCAGAATTTGAGACAAGTTGTTTATATTGCAGCCATAATTTTTATTAAATTCCGCATTTGAAGTTCATGAAACCGACATCTTGAACTCAAGCGATCCTGCTCTTTCTGTTTAAGACGGTAATCATGTTCAAATCTATCCAAAGCATGCAATTCATGCAGCCAATAATTCTGGAAAGATATCCGGGATCAAATTTTTATGTAGGAAACCATAGGCACGAAAGGATCAACAAACATAGAAACAAGTACTTATGTAGCAGCAAAGAGCATAGGCATGAAAGGATATGAATAATCAATTGGCCATCAATCAATACAAGCCATTAGCTTAATCCTATTTAAATAAGCAACCATGCATATTTCCTAAAAAATGGCCAAAAAAGTAGATTTGTAGAGGCGGCTGTATATTCAACGCCCTTACAATTAGACGCCTCTACAAATGTTTTGCAATTTAATGGTCATTTTTTCGCAGTTTCTAGAAATCGATTTGTAGAGGTGGTTGTATTTGAGCCGACCCTACAAATAGACCCCATTTGTCACGTTATGACGTGATGCCGACATAGAGCATGTGTTTCATCCCTTCCCCTCTCTCTCTCTCTCTCTCTCTCCCTCTCTCTCTCTCTCTTGCCCCTAGTCTCAAGACCCGGCCATGAGGATCCATCCGTCTACCCACATACGCGGTGGATTTATATGTGGTTCTAGTTTGTTTTCTAGCATATGCCCCACCCAATTTTAGCAGTTTATTTTCTTGTAAATGCTTGGCCAGCTTGCATTTAGATACGAGAAATTAGTGTGATTTTTTCCAGTGGGGTCCGAGAACGACCCAACGACCCACTTTTCCTTCTATGTTGAAAAAGCATTGGAAGGACAATCGAGGGAAGATAAGTCGCTTGGGAAGATAATAAATCAAACGGGTGACTCGGTGGCGACCTGGCCGGGCGCTGAGCACTAGCCCGCTCTCGGCCTTCATCCGCCGCTATCGCCACCCTTTGGTAGGCGATGGTGGCGCCGATGGCGGTCCCATGAAAGGCATCATCCACACCTCTCCCTCCCTGCCCTCGCTCTTCCTCCACCCCCCCTAACACCAACATCTCCGGTGTTAACGACAGCGAGCGGTAGCAGGTGGCCGGATTTGATGTCTACATCGCCCCGGCTCCCCATGTTTGGCGGCGCTTGGTTTGCCTCACGCCGGCTGTGGCGGGCCTGGGAACGCGCCTCCATGCTTTGGTGGCCGGGAACGGCGATGGCTAGTTGGATCCAGGACCTTGGGTTCTAGCACATGGTGGTAGTGGGCATGTGGATTACTGTCCTCCTAGTGGTGGTCATAGCGCCCTTGGCACCGGTGGCGGCCAACGAGGAAGGAGACGTGCTGATGGCACTATGTCACAACGTGACGGACACCGACCGCGAGCTGGCAAAGCTTGTCCTGAGGCTAGCCAGCGCCTATGGCCGGTTGGCTAAATTTTTATGAAACTATTGAGAGGGGTTAACATTTTACCTTTTAGATGGAGCATCCGAATGGTAAGCTTCACTATGTGACTGGTATTCATGTACTATTTATTATCCTGTCATAGCTCTGACAGTTCTTATATTTTTTTGGAATTCTCAGTACATCCTGATGGGCGTGTTTGCATTTATATTCTTCATCCGGCTAGTGAAGATCCCATTGTTTATGGTGAGCCTGCTAGCGAACGGTGGGCAATAGTGGACACGGTGGTATTTGCACATAAATGATTCTCGCCTTCATTTCGTATAGAATAATATTTGTTGTTTATCTATGACACAATTATTCCTTCTTAATGTGTTGTGTCTGTATGGGGTTTTTGTATGAGTGTATGTCACTTCTTTGACTCTGCGTGTGTTGTCTGCGTGTCTCACACGCACGCTATAAAAAAGTGCAACATGCCCCTCTCGGCGTGACCTGGACCTCACCGTCACAGACTCACAGTCCCCCTCCTGCTGCAGCACACTGGAGTGGATTGGACCTACCCCGACCAAGCTAAGTTATGGCTCGGATCCCAAGTGGGGCGCACACGTGGATTGGACCTACCCCGACCAAGCTAAGTTATGGCTCGGATCCCAAGTGGGGCGCACACGTAGGTATGGCTCGGGTCCCAATGGAGCCAGCATGCAGGCACGGCGGCTAGAGTTTGAGACCTAACCCTTGTCGAACCACACAAAAGGGAAAGTCACACATTTTTATGTTTTGTTTCTTCTTCAGGCACGATGGATCGACAGATAACGTGAGGAAACCACAGATCTTCCGCGGTCCAGCCCTAAAAAAAAACTTTCCCACAAAACCAAGATTGTTTGCGACATTTTTTATCAACTACGCTTGCAATCAAATATGGCTTTCTACCATAGCTAGCTTTGATTAGGAGTAAATTATGTAAAAAAAATATGACGTTTGGGAGTTATAGGAAAAGATTAGCACCTGCCTATCTTCGTCCACGGGGAGGCACCTAGGGCCGCAGCTACCGCCATGCCAACATGTGGTGACCTCACCACAAGGAGCAGCATTAAATAGACAAATCTACCGCCTTATCCTCTCCCAGAGAAGCTTTTAGAGCTGCTGCCACGCTGGATCAATGGGGCGAAAGGGGTTATGCATTATGGTGATGGAGACCGATGAGGGGTGCTCTACTGATGAAGAAGAGGAAGAAATGACATGGGTGCTAATGAGAAGGAAGGGGCCACGGAGGTGTCGGTGAGAGATGTGGTGGCACCGGCATCGATGAGGACGAGAAAGAGGTTGTATGGCCGCCAAGGCGAGGTGTGTGTGGTGACTGGGAATTGAGGGGAAAGAGGGAGGCGTAGCATGATAGGGGCATGAGTATCTGCCACTATAGATGGGCATGCAATCCATGACTAGGCCAAAGGATAGCAATCATGACACAACATACCTCATGTTGCACAGCAAGAAGTTGTTGTGATCAGTGAATCCCAGATCATGGTAAGCCGGTGGGAGCAACCAACGCGGTGGTGGCTCCGATTGAAATTTGGGCTTGGGTGAAGGGAAAGACGCGCCCTTTAGGGGTTTCTGGTGGTGGTGGCTATGACGAATTGAATTTCGGGGATGGGGTAGAGGAAAATTGTGCGCTTTAATTAAGGTTTCATGCCATGAGGGAGTAGTGTCTCAAATCATGACGAGGCACGAATAGCGGAGGCAGCTTCTGGGGATGCACGTAGTGGTGACTCCTCGGCTAGAATTTGGGGTGAGGGATGGGAAAGGCACACAGGCAAGGATACGGGAGTTGGCTTCTTGTGACACGGTGGTGGCTATGAATGGACTTTTTGTGGTGGTGGGATGAAGGTGTGACCTTTACGGTTTCTTAGGAGATGGAGAGTGGGACAGGTGGGAGGACAAATAACTAAGAAAATGGAAAGGTCGTCATGAAGTCTGAAGGGGCTATATTGTGTGTGTGCCTTGGTTTCTGTTTCGATGGGTATTTCAGTAAGATTTATTTGTGAGATGGAGCATCCAAATGGTAAGCTTCGCTATCTGACTGATATTCATGTCTACTATTTGATCATGTCAAAGCTCTGACATTATATATTATTTGAAATTCTCAGTCCATCCTGATGGATGTGTTTGCATTTCTATTCTTCATCTACCTGATAAAGATCCCAATGGTTATGAGCCTACAATCGAACGGTGTGCAACATTGCACACGTTGGGGTTTCTAGTTCAGGACACATAAATGATGTTCGCTCTTTGTTTCGTTACAGATCGAATAATGTTTACTATTTAATTCTCGTACAATTATTCGTGCATTATATGGTGTCTGTGAGTGGATTTGTTTTTGTATGAGTGTTATGTCAGTGTTTGACTCTGCATGTGTGTGTCTGTGTCTCTCTTACATACACACACTAGCAAAAGTACTATATGACATCGTACGGGACAAAGTATCTATCTTGGACACTGTTGAGAATCGGACTATCCAGCAAGGGCCACGCCTAAGGAGGTGCCAAGGGTTACTGCCATCGCATACATCAGGTGTGCGCGGGTGCAGTTGCATCCACCAAGTGCAATGACAGCGCTAGGTATGCCCCCGGTATGCCAAGGCATACCCAAGACCTGAGAGGAAACAATAATATGTATACACGTATCCTAGTATATTTACGTCGTTTGTGCCAATATGTCAAATGGACCGAACCCAATAGCCTTTCTCGCAGCCCACGACGGAACCAACCCTAGAATTGAGACGCTTGCTTTGCCCCCTGCTCGGCTTCCTCACTCCACGCCACAATCTTATGACTCAGCATCAGGTACCAACACAACACCACCCCCCACTCCAGCTAGGCCATCTTGCCCATTTCCATCCCCTTTTCCGAGCTCTGCTGGCTCGCTTGCAGTGGGTCGCCCCCCTTGTGGCTGCGCTTGTGGCCCTGCCCTAGCGAAGGAGCCAACCCCCGACGGCGTTTGTGCAGCACAGCAACAAGCCCTGTCCGGCCTCAGGCTCCAGTGAACAGCGCCTTCTCCTTTGCCGGCTTCAAGCAAGGTGAGCAAAACACCCTACATCTTCTCATAGTGATTTAGTGATAAATTTAGCATGGCCAGCCACAAATTCCAAGCTCCGCCATTGACAAGGAGATACTTAGTGTTTGATTCTGCATGGGAGTGTGTGGTGTCTCACACACACACTAGCGAAAGTACTACCCTGCTTCTGCATGCTAGTCACAAGACAGAGTACCGAGCATGCTTATGACCGAACGGCTCTGTTTTTCTGTCATCTTGTATCCATCTGTGTCACAAGATAGAGTGCCGAGCATCCACGCCAAAATAGATTACACGGATGATTTGTGTTTTTCTAATTTTTCGGTTTTTTTTTTTTTCGTCATCCATCTTCTATTGTTTTTGTTGTTTTTTTGGTTTTTTTAGAAGTCTACTATTTTTTCGTGCGTACGTATATACAGCCGGTGTTTGGTAGGGGCCTGATGGGCTGGGAATGGGCCAAAATGGTGGTGGAACTGGGTTGATTAGGAATGGGCCATTCCCAGTTAGGATTGGACAAAGGACACCGGACACAATGGTAAATTTTCAGATTTCTCTCTCTAATCCTCATTCAAGAATTATTATCTCCTAAAATCTACAGATAAAGTATTGTGCATTTTAACGATGTCCACTAGTTATTATTATTAAATATTAAGCACATTGCTACAACTTGCTTTTGCAGGATTTGAACTTCCAGCCTCCATAATAAATTTTAGGAAAGAAATTAACAAATTATTGTACTTGCCAAAAAAAGGGGGGGGGGGGGGACCCAACAGATCTAGGGTTAGTCATCTCCAATGCCTTGCCCCCACCGGCCAGGCACCACCCGCCGTGGGCGTCGCGGCAGCTGCCCTCTCCGCCGCCCCTCCCCATGCGGCCATGGCGAACTCCGGCGAGCTCGGCCGAGAAGTCCGGCCATGGTGTCCCCGCCCTAGACCTGGCCCAGCCACCATCATCAGCCGGGGTCCACTAAGCCAACCAACGAACCATCCCCAGGCGCTGGTCTTCCCTTCCTCCCCATCCGGCCGACAATCTATACCGCCAGAGTTGAGGAAGAAGGGGGAGAAGCTCGCCACAACCCAAAAATCCAAATCAAGCAAAAGCAACAAGAGGAGCAGAAGGAGGAGGACGAAGGACCTACCTGGCGGTGGATCCGCTGCCTCCACTGTCGGATCCAATGGCGCCAAGGCTCAGATCCACATGGCCACATGGGGAGGAGGCGATGGGGCACGGGGGAAGTTGTGGGGGCACGAGGAGGCTGCCGGGCGCTAGGGAATAGATCGTCATTCGCCGTCGCCAGCGAGAGGAGAGTTGGGGAGAGGGAGGCTGTGCGGTGTCGGGTGAGGACGAGTGGGGCTGGGCGGTGTTGAGTGAGACAGAGTCACAAGTGGTCGCGGTCTTTCCCACTAGTGCTTTATCCCTCAAAAAGTGTAGAGCTAGAGCAAATCTAATTAAAGAAGGTAAGTTTACCTTGTGGTTGCAAGGTTTTATAGTACGGGTGTGTCGTCCTCGAATATAGCTCCACCTCCACCATGAAACGAAGGGCGCAAAGGTGATCCCGAAGCAAAGGCAAAAACCAGAACACGATTGGGAAGAACGGCGTGACGATGAAAAGAGGACGCCAATGGAATACATATATATATCATGACGTTTTGATATGGTGCATGGGTACCTAAATAAAAGGGGGGGTTACAAAAGGTTTGTTGGAATTTCAGTCAAATGTGGATCACAAAGCAGCAGATGGTGAGCTTGCAAAAACCGGGGACAAACGGGGACCTACTGAGAGTTGTCCACCGGCAAATGTCACGCCCCTGATCGGTGGACGTACTGATCGATGGATGCAAATATGTCACTTCATTTCGTTGGGCCTACTGTTTGTTTTTAACCAACTCTAAAAGCTGATCAGGTCATGATAATAAAAGCTTTATCAAATCGGTTCATGTAATATGCATGCACGCACGTAGGCACGCCACCTTTGCAACTGAAAAAGTAGTGTGTGAATATGCATGATTTGTTCGTTGCCTTGTCGCTGTCCTCCTCTCGTGCACTCATGAGTCACGACCCATTTTCCTCCAATCACAAAAAAAAAGTATATGAAAAAATTGGCTATCGATCCACCAACTCGGAACAGAGTAGTAAGCACTAATCACCTGGAAAGCATTCAGAGAAAGTGAGATACACTATATAAAAATCAGTACGGTTGCCAAGGGAATATCCACATGATGAGAAGATATAGCCTGCTTTATCCCTGAAACAAAGGACACAAATTAAAAAGTGATCCAATCCAAGAAAATAAAAGAAGAAAACAGAAGACAACCGAGAAGAAAGAAGGGACGACGTAATGATGAAAAACATGGCTGCAGATGGAGTGTATCCAGGACTCTTGAGATGGTGGAGAAGTTCCAAAAGTTGCTGGAATATTTCAGTCAAATCTGGGTCACACTACACATGCATGTTCTCAAAAGCAAACAGAGCATCAGCAGATGGTGAGCTTGCAAAAGTCGGAGACACACGGAATCCAGGCAATATACTTGTGAGACTTGTGTCGGCTTCATGATATGGCTGGACGACCATGTGTGAGTGTCCGATAGTGGAAGTTAAGTTAGGACGACATGGCACTGTTTCACTGAACTGAAAGAGTGATCTGTCAGAGTAGGTACAACTGGTGAAAAATGCAACAAATTCACTGTAAAGTTATACTGCTTTGTGGAATCACAAATTTAATATAAATCCATCTACGTTTACCTTAAGTTTAACAATGTTAAAGGCTTGTTTATTCGATAGAGATTTTTCAGCCTCTCCTGAAACAGTTCAGAGGCTTTCTCTACCACACCTCTCCATCTGTTGCTCTCTAGCTCCAGTTGCCAATTGCATGCGATTGGGATGGCAGACGAGACGAGATACCAATTGGGTTGCTGCAAAATGGATGCTGGAACAAACCTTTTATTTTATTTTCCTTCTTTATTAAAAGAAGCACGCACATCTCATGTATATAAGCTAGTGTTGAACTGTGATCCGCATGGTTTGCTGTCTCTATCTCACAATCATGCAGATTCTAGGCCTGGTAAAAAATCTAACTATTAATTAACACATAATATAAGGTTGAAATAGGTATATTACAAAAATTAATAATATTTATTTAGTATGATTTTTTTTTTTGAAAGCTAATTCGGGGAGAGCTTCCCCACCTACTTGTTTCAAAAAAAGTCTCGTTTTTAGGGAACGGGAGGAAACCCTTCGTCCGGTTAATCATGGAAAACCGGACTAAAACCATACAACATCACACAAGCACAAGAAAGAAAGAAAAATACAACGCCAGAACACATAGACTTCTTCAACAATGCCTCCGGGGAGGTGGATGGCGTGAAAGCGCCACCATCGTCGGCCAAGCAAGCGAGCTTGGCAAAAGCTTTCGCCCGAGTCTTGTGTCCAAGGAGTTGAGCGGAGTGGTCGGAGCAGAGCAACGCAGGAGGTTCTTCAGTGGACGCCTTCAAGAAGGAGATTATCGTCACGGCCCCGGAGTAATCCGGGGCTAAGCCCGAGAACCTAAGGTAGAGGCCACATCGAGATGTCGCTGCCCGGGCGCGAGGTCGTCGTGCATGCCACCAAAGACACCGCGGAGCCGATCGGACTTCGCTGCGGCGACGGGGAGGCGCGCGACCGACACCGCCCGGCCGCCCCCACACCGCTGAGCCGATCGGATTTCGCCCGCGGCGAGCGGGAGGCGCGCGACCGACAGCGCCGGCGCCCACACACGCGAGCCGACCGGACTCGCCGCGGCGGCGGGAGGCGCGCACCGACAGCGCCGGCCGCTCCACACACCGCGGAGCCCGTCGGACTCGCCGCGCCGGCGGCCGGAGGCGGCGCACCGCGCCGGCCGCCGCCCACGCCCTTGGAGTTGATAGGTCGCCGCGACGATGGGAGGCGCCGCCAAACCGACAGCCGTCGTCGCCGCCACACATCGCGTGAACCCGTTCGGGCGGGGAGGCAAGAACATCGGTGGTGAGGCATTCCGTCGAGCACCTGGTGCGCCACCTGCGAGGAAGGAGCACTGCGATGACGACAACAATGACCGCTGGCCCGTCTGCGGCCACTCGACGTTCGACCACCAAGGGAGGGGAGGGAAGCCCAGATGGAGTAGGGTCGTGGGGAGGAGGAGGTTTCGCCGGCTACCTTGTTGGGAGCCACCAAGCTGCAGGGGCCGCCCCCCAAGCTCCCGGACCGGGGGGAGGCTGGTGACGGAGCTTATGGAGCCCAAGCCGGGGGGGATGGATGCCGAGGTTGGAGACGACGACGTAGGTAGTCGCCCTCACGCCGCCGCACCCAGCTCCGTCGGGGAAGATGGAGGACTCGGGAACGGGTCCCGAGCACGCCGCCGCCGATCCCGGCGAGGGCGGGCAGCACCCATCCCACGCGCGCGGATCCGGGCCAAAGGGTGGCCGGATCCGAGCCCCGGGGCATGGATCCGTCGGTCTTGGCACCCAATCCGCCCGGCGGCCGGCCATGAAGAGGTTGGGGTGGAGGACGGGGGACCGGAGGGGACGGGGGAAGGGGTGCTTTCACAGCGATGGGGCCTCGCCGCCACCGCCACAGGGGTCGCATCGGGCCTCCGGCGCCCTCGGGCGGCGAGGACGGGCGGGAGTTGGGGAGGGTCAGGGGCGGCGGTGGCGGAGGTTCGCCCGAGCCGCCCTCAGAGGAGCGGACGCTGGGGACGGGGGCCTCGCGTTGTCGAATCTTTAACTCTTGTACTATGGTTTTTTAGTATGATTGAACATTAGTATTTATCATTTAAATTTGATCAACCATTAGATCGTTTGATCTAGCAATATTTTAGAAGTAAAAAGACAAAGGTAGTATTATACATACTTTAAGGAATTGTGGTACAATGAGTCGAGTGAAATTATCATGCAATTCACAACGGTAGCACTTTACCAGTTGCCACACGGCACACATGACACTAGCGGTTGTTCAACTACTCTCTCAGACTAGTGCATTCCATTCAAAGTTTCCATGTTGGTGCGAAACACCGACCGGAAATAGAAAATGCCAACATAAAAATACAAAAACCATTTTTTTTGTCGGTGCACAAATTTCCTTGCTAGCCTTAAACCATGTTCTGCTACTAGCTGGATTAATTATGGAAGTCCAAAGCAACCCTATTTGCGGCCATGAATGTTAATATTTTTTTGACAAAAATAATAATTAAACTAAAAATTTTGACTCGTTCCATACCTTGAATTGTAAGCTATTAGGACATAGAGAATATATCAAAGCATAGACTAAGGGCTCCATTGGATTTGTAGGAATTTCTCATGTTTTCTATCGCTAGTACACCGGAGGTTTTTCATGGCGTCATGCCCAAAACTTCATTGGTGGTGGAGTAGGAGGCAGCACAGTGGAGAAGAAATTGTGGGCCCCACAAGGACCCGCCACTGAAACACTATGTTAAGTGGCGTCTACCATAACTTGGCCGCCGGTGAAAATATAACATTTTTACATGCTGTTTGTGCACTGTCACCGTCAGTGTTCATGACATTTTCACCGGCAGGTTGTATAACGTAGCCGCCAGCTCTAATACTATTTTTTATGGGCGGTTGGTGTAGACCAGCTGCCAGACATAAGAGCTTTACACTGGAGGGGACAAGTAAGTTAGACGTCACCAGTCATAATATCTTTACAGTGGCAGAAGACTAAGTTAACCACTTGTGTGAATTCCTCCCTCCATTGCCGAGACGAACAGTCAGGTGAACTGCCCGCCATAGGAACGGTCACTGGCGAAGGGTCATCCGTTACAAGTTGCAACCATTCACATTTGTCAGGTGGGTGTATTTACGCGCGGTATTTTAAGCAATACAACATTGAACAAAGAGATGGAGCCACATCCCACACCCTCGTGGGACGCATCGCCGACAAGATGACCAAAGCACGAAGTGGCTGCGGTCTGTGGTTGACAACGCCACCACCGCCACCGCCACTGTCGACGACGTCAACAACAAAGATGGAGCCATCGCTCGACCCCTGGGAGCGCGATGCCAACGAACTGCTGCAGAGGGCAGCAGCTGGGATCATGGTGGCTGCCGCCGCCGCTGACTTTGCATCAGGATGTCGTCTTCCTCAACGGACTGTACCGGGACATCAAGACTACCATAAATGTGACGCTGCGGTGGTGGAGGAGTTCCTCCAAGAAATACACGGTAACAATACAGGTGGCATGCTTGTCGGACTGGACACAGGGTGGCGTAAACGTAGGAACAATGAGCACAAGATTGCCCTTGATTGCCCTGCTACAACTTTGTGTCGGGCCGCGTTGCATGATATCTTTCAATCCAGGCTAGCGTGAATCTTCCTAACATCCTGAAGACGAAATTATGTGTTTTCCTTATAAAAATGAACTGATGGCTGTAAAATTAATTCCTGCAGAGGGCAGCAGATGTCAAATTAACTACAGTAGACGTGCGGATGCTTTGGGCATATTTGGTCAACGAGACACTTCTTTGGTCATTTTTGGTCAACGAGACACATAACGAACGAAGACCACGAACTCACATGTTGTCGTCATGATTGAATCTCTCTCTCTCACCCTCTTCCTGCCGATTTGTGATTTCAGCAGAGTACGTGCACATATATCTTATAATTTATATGCTATATATGCCGAAAATTTATAAACAATATTGTAGTAAACTAGTAACTTTAATCATTATCTAGGAGAATTGCTTTTTATAAAAAATAAAATGCCTGATGTGTGCTTGACATGAAAATATATGCTTCGTATTATCCGCTAACCACATGTTTTAAATATGCAATGATACAACTTGGAGAGATATGTATCCTTTTCAGCAATTACGATCAAAACTTCCATGGATCGCTTATCCTTCCTTATTAATGCTGATAGTAACATTTCTATTGCCCGAGCACCTTTCAAGCTATGATCTCTGGCATCCAATTTAGCCACACACCAATTGATTTAGATGAATGTGATTTAACCAAGCTCCCCAACCACAAACTAGCATTTTGACCCAAACCACACAACAATAGATGAGGAAGTGTTCATGATAGATTCACATACACATTAGTACCGTTTGCAAAAAAAAAAAAAAAAAGTTTTTTCACCCAGAATTTCCTCTGAAAAGTTTTGAAATCTCATCTTTTCATGATGACATCTCCATCATTTGCTAGTACTACAAATCAGAAGGCATTTTTTTTAATAAACAATACAAAATATTTTTATATTTTTAAAAAAGCAATCTCCTTGGTTTCTTCACCGGGCTGTCACAAACTCCAACTAGAAACGGACATTTTGAACAGCAAACCTCCAAAAGCCCACAGACTGAATTTCATCACCACTTCCTTAAATTTCCTCGACAGTTTCCTTCATTCTCTCCCACCAGAAACCAAAGGACGCGCACGCGCAAAGCCTCGCCGCGTCACGCCTCCGATGCTCTGCCGCCGGCGATGCCAACCAGCCCACTGAAGCGCACGTCCGGTGGCGGCGGCGGCCGCCTACGCCGTCTCCTGGCGTCCCTGCACCCCGCCGGCCCGAGCGGGGCCACTCCCGGTGCAGACCGGCTTCCCGACCTCCCTCGCCGACATCGTCGTCAAGAACCACGGCCGCCTCAGGAACCCCAGACGGCGGCACCGCGCCGCCCCGCCGCCCGCCGCTAACGCGGAGCAAAGGCGCGAGCGTTCGGTGGATCACGACGCGCCGGCGGCGGCACCGGCAGCGGCCGGAGCACCGGTGCCAACCGGCCCCGCGAAGGCGCGGGCTTCAGCATCCAGCCGGAGCTCCTCGCGGCCGCCGGCGCTGTGGTGTTGGTGTTGCTGGTGATCTGGAGCAAGCAGCTGGTGGCCGCGGCCCGCTCGCGTCGGTGGCCCTGTCGTGGATCGAGAACGTCAGGACCGTGCGTCCTCGGCGGCCGGAGACGGAGGAGGAGTTGGATTCGCCTGGCGAGCGCGGCCGCGTCTCGCCGATCCGGGAGGCGGCGGAGTCTCCGAGACCGAGCTGCGAGTCCGACGACGGAGGCATCGACGCCGCGTCCGCCGACACCGACAGCGGCGGCGACCTGGGCCGTGACGACTCGTCGTTGTCGCCGGTGATGAACCCGAAGCTGAAGCAGAGCAGGAGGTCAGTGCGCAAGCTACTCGCCAGCAAGTTGCGTGGCGGCAAGAGGCCCCGGGGCACGGACTCCGTCCACGGCGACGACGCCGGCGAGGCCAACGCGGAGAGCGCAGCGGGTGCTAGTGCTGCGACCGAGTCGATGGCGCCCGTGCCGCCGACACCGCCACCGGAGGCGATGGGCGACGACGATCGCTGGCGCAGTCGAGGTGGGAGCACATTGCCGTTGCCCGCGTTGGTGCCGATCATCCTCGCTGGCCTCGTCGCCGGGAAGCTCCCGGCGCTGGCACTGGCGGTGCTCTGTGTGGCGTTCTTCAGCCCAGTCGAGAGAGTTCCAGCAGCACGGCAGGTAAGGTAGCAGCAGAGAGAGATCAGGCAAGCGTCGAGATCGACTACAGCTCCTCAGGCTCAGATTCCCATTCCCCGGAAAAGCGACCGAGGGATCAGATCAGAATTTGTTTTCTTCTTGTTTTTTCGGAATTCTGTTCAGAATTCGATGGTTGTAAATCACCCATACGCGAAACAAGAATCAGAATCAGAATCAGACAGGACGAGCAAACCTAGTCATGTTTCTTGGTGTCTTTTCTTGGGGTTTTTCTCAACAATTTTTTTAGGGTGTGAAACTTGCATTCCTTCTTGAGAAGTGAAATGAGTGAGTGACTGAATTCAAGTACATTTGCTTTCAGCATTCTGAAACGGAACGGCTGTGCTGTAGCGACCACATCACAGGTGCCAAGATCATGAGAATATACCAACTTTCGGAGATTTCTTTTGATTCCATCGGAATATCCGTGTCCTGCGTTGTCAGAGAGTCAGAGAGGAACTTGCAGAGTACAGCGAAGAAGCGACAGACAGAGAGACGCCGTGTCGTTTGGGTTGCTGTATCGGAGGATCTGTGGAGAGTGCGTCCGGCACAGAGAGACAGCATCTCTCAATTGAAAATTGAAACCAATCCAATTGATTAATTAGGAGTATTAATCATACAGATTTTCTGCTCAACAACGATGGATAATCAAAGAAAGACATTGGTTACCCCTATGCGAATGCCAAGGAACGTTTTGCATGTGCGTTCTTAGCTCAATCATCCTCATCATGAATACAGAAACGAACATGTCGGCTCTTGTTGAAAGAGATCGAGATCCATCTGCACTTCTGCAAGGAGCGAGAGACGGTCAAAGATAGACTGATCGACAAAGATTTATTTGGTTGTGAGCACAGCACACGGAGGGACAAACAATTCCAGCTTGGTGATCATGCCTGCTGTCAGTGGGTGGGTTTCTTCTTCTGTTCCTCTGCTTCTTCGAAACTGCCTCCTCCATCTTTTGGGATCCTCCTTCGTCTCAAAGTCTGAACCTGCTGCACTTGAGTTCCACCCAACAAACAACAATAAAAAATGGAAGTATGATGCTTACGAGCTTAGAGTATCTTCAATAATTCTAAAACTAGAATTGCTAAATCAATGAGTCTTCTAAAAAAAAGGAATGAAATTCAGTGTATATTGGTCCAATCAAAGACGCATAAGGTCCTAGCTGCTAGCTTCGATCTTTGACGCGTCGACATGGAATCAATCGCATGACAGGTTAGAGTTCTGGCTCCCTCAACAGCTCCTTTGTTAGTTCTTTTTGGAGGGTTTTCTAAGCAATTTTTGTTTTGTTTTGTGAAACTGTATGTAAGTAATTGCATTCCTTCTTGAATCCGAATACAAGAAGTGAAAGGGGTGTTTGGTTTAGAAGTCTAACTTTTTTTAGTACCTGAAACTTTTTTAAAAAAGATTTTCGCTAAGGGTCTTTTAGAGACTTTTAACTAAGAGTAGTAAAAAAGTTTCACTCTATTTGGTTTGGTAGGGGTTAAAAGAGATATTTTTTACTCCAAACATAAAAAAAAGTCCCTAAACCAGACAGGGTCAGAAGTACACCAGCTGACAGCGACGCTTGGAGAACGACGATGTGGGATGCTTGGACCCGTGTCAACCACGGTTCGGAACACGACCTTCCGGAGACCTGAAATCCGTGTCCTTGTCTTTTTTCTTTTCTTTTTTATTTCTAATAATGAATAAAAAACCTATGTCTCTCAGAGAGGAATGAACTCCTGTCTTCTATAAATTAAATTAAATTAAATTAATGGCAATGCTATAACACTCTCCAGTTCCAGCACTTGATTCCTCACAGTGTCTTCTTGTCCATCTCCGACCTCTTCCCTTCTTATTCTCCAACTCAGGTGGGCTCAGAAGAGTCTCCCATAGGTAGGCCGGGCAAACAATGGGACCCACAGGAATGTGTGTTAGGATTTTGGTAGTGGAGGAGGTGGCCACGGCAGGTCCGGACTCGGGCGCCCATGGTCATGGCGGTAGCGGGAGATGAATTCACAATTTTTTTTTGATCTGGTATAATTTGGACACATGCTACCTACACACTCACACCACATGCGCGTGCGCGTCTGTACACACGCAAAGAGAGATTCAGAAAGACTTCAGTGCCTCCAGCGCATGGGAAACGCGCACGCACAGTACCACCGAACGTGCATGCATACATATACACTACCCGTGTGTTTGGTTGGAGGAATGAGTTGAACCTGGTTGGAGCCGACCCACTTTTGGGTCTTTGGATGGAGATTGTGTGGGTTGGGTTGGCTCCTCAGAGGAATATTCCTCCCTATATGTGGGTTGGTTGCATTTCTCGAAAACGGGGGTGACCCACCCCGGGGTTCGCTCCTTTGTCGGTTTCGTCCATCACTCTTCCGTAACATGAGATGAGTTGGGCCATCCCCAAAACCGGGATGGAACCAACCTAACTCAGTCCACTCTCCAACTAAACACAAGGTGGGTCCTCCATTTGCTCTCTCTAGCATGATGCTCTAAGCCTGCCACCACGAATTCTCTTAAATGGGCCCTAATACATCGGGCTCTATAAATGGAAGGAAACCAAACCCCTTCTGCCTGAACGGCACACAGGCCCATTCGTTACGCCTTCCTTCAATGGCAAATGGGCCGGCCCAATAACACGTTTGGTTGCAGCAAAAAAAAAACAGAGGAAAGCAGCAGAGCTGTCTCCAGCAGAGGAAATCAAATCTAGTACAAGTAGTGGCACTCGTGGCCGTCGCCATCGCCGTCGTCCACACAAAGCCGGCGCCTTTTGCTCCCGCATCTCACTCCCCGCCCACCTCCGAGCTCCCAAGGCGAAGCGGCGGCGTCGGCGGGGCCAGCAAGCGCACTCGTTTTCCTCCCCTTCGCTTCTTGCCCACCCTACCCCGCTTCAGTCAGTTCAGTCCTCCCGCGGGCGGTGCCGTCGACGGCGCCGGCATTGTGCTTCTGCTGCGCAGGTGAGTTGCTGCTGGCCCGGAGATCTCTATTCCCCGTAGTTTCTTCACTTGATGGCTGGCTTCCTGGGTGTCTGTAGTTCGAGATCCGTCCGGATTTGGAGGGGGTTTAGATCTGCCCTTGGCGCTGCATTGACCGCCGCCGGTAATTCTAACTGTAACGTTTCCGGTGGCGGCTTGGCGCGAGATTCTGGGTACTTTTAGAGCTAGTACAATGTGAATTCATCTCTTATAAATCGTCTGGACAATGCTGGTTATTGCAGCCCAAGCTCTGTAATCTTGGAGCTGCAGCTGGCCGTCGTCAACTTTGGTTCAGTATGCTTCGTCCTTCGAGGAACGAATCTGAGCTGTGCTTGTGCTGTTAATCTGTTACTGTTACGTTACGTCTGATGTTCTAACTAGATGCTTGAGTAATTTTAGGATGTTCTTTAACTAAATGTTTGAGTAATTTTAGTTTAGTTTACAGTTGGACAAAGATCTGTCCAGTGCTTGCTGTCAACACTCAACACGCACACGCCAACTTTTGTTCATGGCATCTGTGCCTTCGTTCATGCCAGACATATCTTGAGATGCTTCATTCATTATATATATGCCAACCAGCCATATCTTGAGATGCTTGGTTTCACCTTTCTCTCTGTGGCTCACACTAGCTTTTAAAAGAATTATTAGTTCAGTTGGGCATCACTGATGACGTCTGCCTCAAATACCCATCGTACCTGCTTGAACAACTGATACTTGTGATACCGCAATACAGGGATCGCTTGTGTCCCATTTTCAGTCTAATAAAGTGGTCAGCCATCAGTGGTTTGGTAAGCCCCAGCCAGCACACGGTTTTTTTCTTTTTTGCGATAAAGCACACGGTATTTTCTTGGATCCATGTCAGATGCCCTACAGGTGGTTCTTAGCTGTGGTCATGTTTGGATTCTTTCTCAACTTGATCAGAAAACAGAGTCAATACATCATGACAGAAAGCATGTGCCATGTGCCCTTGTCTGTGAAGTTGATTGTTTGGATTTGCAATAGATATTATTTGGAGTGTGGACGGGCCAGATTGTGAGTGCTGGATAGTCTCTTTTTTCTGCTCTGTGGTGCTCTGGTACACCTCGAGTTATAGGCCTAAATGGCACCACAGAACATGGTTCTGGCCTTTTGGGGCCCAAGATCCTGATAGAATAGTAATGCCAGTTGTCAGGGGTTATAACTACTTGCTGTTTGTTTAAGCAGTAGTGGGTCGAGAACCTTACCAAACTAGTCAAGTATTGGGCACACTATGTGCTTTCCAGGTCCAAATCATGACATAGATGTGGAAGTAGTATGGTGGTCTGGAATCACTTGGGGGTCAATTACATTGCCATATTTGGACATAGTGCCCACCGCTCACTAGTTTCACACATATTTCCATTTGCCAAGGTTCTTGGGCAGTTAGTCTCAAACATATTTCCTGTAACCTTTTTGTCTTAAAGTTCTTGAATTTTATATACAACAGTCTTATGCTTTAAATTTTAATTATTACAGCCATCACTTTTCCAAGAAAATGGTCGCAGCAGCCTTTACTGTGGATTTGGACAAGCCTCTAGTATTCCAGGTAGCATAACTCTACCTTTCTTTAAGATTTATTTAATTTGAAATTTGATCATTTCTGTGTCTTGCAGAGCACACACATACTATACAGTAAACATGTTCTTTTGAGTACCAGCAGTACATTTTGTATATCAAAACTTTGTTATGAAGATGGTTTCCAATGAAATAGATAATCTCTAGTCAGCTGCCTATAGAGTACATTTGACAAAAGTTCAGTTGTTAAAATAATCACTGGCTATAAGTTTCTGGTCTCTGTTTCTGTTTCTCACTTAGATATACAAAATACATACTAGATTTTGCCATTGTTTACATGTCTGAGAATGGCGAATAACTTTATTTTCATGAGGTCACTTACTGACTACAATGCTTATCTTACAAAATGGAATTTTTTTCTTATTGCTGATTTGATGCCTGGAAGCATATGAAAATTTTAGGTTGGGCATCTAGAGGAGCAGTATCAGGAGTGGGTTCACCAGCCGATTGTTAGCAAGGAAGGGCCACGATTTTTGAAAATGATATATTGGAGGTGAATATATCGATTTGTTGTATTGCATAGCATTTGAAACATAGAATACTGTGATCTGATGATTTGTTCATTGTTCAGTTCTTAACCCGCACAAAATGGTGGGCAGTTCCTCTTATCTGGTTGCCTGTTGTCTGTTGGTGCCTGAATACTTCTATCCAGATGGGCAACACAATTACAGATGTAGCTATGATGATTGTGTTTGGAATATTTCTGTGGACACTGATCGAATATGTGCTGCACCGATTCTTGTTCCACATAAAAACCAAAAGTTACTGGTAACATATCTTCTAATATGCTCAAGTCAAACTATATGAGTTGAGCATCTGTCTAATCACTGCAATTTGATATGTTGCAGGGGGAAACACAGCACATTATCTTCTTCATGGATGCCATCACAAACATCCGATGGATGGATTCTCGACTTGTCTTTCCGCCTGCTGCTGCAGCTATTTTGTGCTTTCGGTAAATAATCTTCCTTATATGTACATACCAGTGTATGGGTATCTACAGTTATTGACAAATTTCAGTTTTCCACAACACTAATGTGTGAAATAACTTACTAGTACTACATTTTGTTCAATATCCTAATTTTCTTTCACAAGCTAAGTGTCGTGATTGTACATGAAAATCATCACGTTTTCAAGCTAATCAATTTTTTTTTAACTTTGCTAACTTTCTGTTGGGCATTGATAATTCTTAATGTTTTTTTTTCTGAACTGTTCATATAGTTCTGGAACATGATCAAGCTATTTTTCGACTCCGTCTACAACTCCTGGCCTATTTGGAGGTGGTCTGTTGGGTTATGTGATGTATGATTGCACACACTATTATCTGCATCATGGTCAGCCATCATCTGATCCTGCAAAATATCTCAAGGTTCTTACTTCATTCTGATTTCTGAAGTTTATCCAATTCCATCCACTCTGTGTTATGGTATACTCACACAAACCTTGGCTCTACCTTAGAAATACCATCTGAACCATCACTTCAGAATTCAAACCAAAGGCTTTGGAATAACTTCAACCCTGTGGGATCATGTATTTGGCACATTGCCTTCAACCAAAGCTGTTGACAAGAGCATTTGATTTCCACTGAATTTTGTGCTTTGCAAAGCCAAATAGTGAGGTTGGTAATACTTTTCGCATCCCTGTGTCCACTTTCTTAGGCCAACTTTTCCTGTGTCATCATGTAGATTTGCCTTGGCAATGACTTCTTTATTTTCTTTTTTCTGACCAAGGACTTAAATCATCAATTGCAGATTATTCATGATTGGCGGAGGTTCTATGGAATAAATTGCTATCAAGTTTCTGATTCTTCTCCGTGGACCAACTGTAGATGCAATCACCGGACGCAGGCTCGCTGATGTTACTAAAGGTCTTGTCTGATCCATGGTTCCTCCAAGAATGGTTTCGTTTCAAGTTGAGTCCATCAGCGGTCGTTCAGATTATGAGTGCCAGTTGTTAGATAACCATGTAATGCATGTACAAAGTTCTCTTCTCTAGTAGCATAGCCTCTGCAATGGGCTGTTGGTAGCCTATGTCTGCATACTTTTTGCTACAAGCAATTAATTGCTTGACAGGTTGAACTGTACCAATTATATTTCTATATATAATCCAAGTTTTGTCATGCGAATACGGATGGCCTACTATTATATCACCACCTGTTCTGTTCCCAATATGCGTGTGATCTTATTTGACTTGTAATATCTGAACCATGCATTTGATTGGCCATTGGTAGCCACAGCTTCAGATTTCCCCCTCAAACATGTGCCAGTGGGTACTAATAAGATGACACTCAACTAATTTACATCATATATATGTTTATTATTAGATGGTTCTTGATGCGTACATAAAATAAAATTTGGATATTTATACATTTGGCAGACGTGGGATTGTAAAGTTTTGGTGATACGAGCACCGTCATGGATAAAAAAAAAAAACAGTGAATAAAAAAAAAATTAAAGTTGCAAGAAGGTGATCACCAAACCTTGAATTTTACATATTTTCATACGCTGCCAACTAAGCTACATTTCCAATTTTGTTTAGACTTTTAGTATAATTGATTTTAGACATTGTATAGCTAAAATGTACAGCTAATAGTTTGCGCACCAACTATAGCTTCACGACTCAAGGAAACACCCAAAATCATTATGCATTTGAAGATAGAAAGAGTAAATAAATAAATAAAAAATTGGTGATGCGAGGAGTTCAATTCCGTCATGCATAAAAAAAAAGTAAATAAAAAAAATTGGAAATGCGAGGAGTTGTACCCTAAACCTTGAATCTTGCATATTTTCATACACTACCAATTTAGGTACATCCCAAATTTTGTTTAGACTTTAGTATAATTAATTTTAAACCCACAGTTTGTGCAGCTGAAATGTACATGCAATAGTTTGCGCACCAACAGTAGCTTCATGACTCCAGGAAACACCCAAAATCATTATGCATTTGAAGTGAGAAAGAGTACATAAAAAAATTCATGATGCGAGGAGTTGAACCGTCATGCACAAAAAAAAGAGTCAATAAAAAAAATTGGAGATGCGGACGAGTTGAACCCCTGAACCATGAATCTTGCATATTTTCAAACTCTAGCAATTGAGCTACATCCCTAATTTTGTTTAAATATTTAGTATAATCAATTTTAGACCAACGGTTTTGTGTAATTTGTCAAACCGCATAAGGATTTCAGCGTCGGTGACACATCGGCCGCGGAGTTCAGCGGCGGCGCGGCAGCTTGGGGGCGTCGAGGCGCGGCGCTACGCCAGCTGCTGGTCGTGGGCCACAGCGGCTAGGGTTGGGGTGCGGCGGCAGCGCGTGGGGAGAGAGAGAGAGAGAGAGAGTGAAGACCGAAGCTGTTGGGTGTTACCCCTTTATTTTTTGATTGATTCCAACCGATTACAAGTCCCTTGTATTTATAGTCGGGGTAGATTTGCATATAAAGAAATCCCTGATTTTATTCCCTATTTTATTCGCATCTTTATTCCCTAAATATCTATTACTTAATGACGAAGGCGATGACGAGATAAGGACGGAAGGAAACACCAAACTCAGTCTATTCCCTAAATATCTATTACTTAGTAATGTTGCGAGTTGAATTCAGTCATGCACAAAAAAAAAGTAAAGTAAAAAAAAAATTGGAGATGCGAGGAGTTGAACCCCGAACCTTGAATCTTGCATATTTTCGTACTCTACCAATTGAGCTACATCCCCAACTTTGTTTATACTTTTTAGTATAATGAATTTTTACACCAACGGTTTGTGTAGGTGAAATGTACGATAACGGTTTGCGCACCAAAAACAGATTCACGACTCAAAGGAAACACCAAACTCATGATGTATTTGAAGAGAAAAAAGAGTAAATAAAAATAGCGATGTTAGGAGTTGAATTCGGTCATGCACGAGAAAAAAGAGTAAATAAAACAATTGGAGATGCGAGGAGTTGAACCCCGAACCTTGAATCTTGCTTATTTTCATACTCTACCAATTGAGCTACATCCCCAACTTTGTACATACTTTTAGTACAATAAATTTTTACACTAACGATTTTTATGTAATTTGAAATGTACAGACCAACAGTTTTACGCACCAAAAACGACTTCACGACTAAGGGAAACACCAAACTCGTGATGTATTTGAAGAGAAAAAAAGTAAAAAAAAAAAGGTGATGTTAGGAGTTGAATTAAGTCATGCGTGAGAAAAAAGAGTAAAGAAAAAAATTGGAGATGCGAGGGTTGAACACCGAACCTTGAATCCTGCATATTTTCATACTCTACCAATTGAGCTACATCCCAATTTTGTTTGTACTTTTAGTACAATGAATTTTTACACCAACCTTTTGTGTAGTTGAGATTTCTGACCAACAGTTTGCGCACAAAAAGCAGATTCACGACTCAAGGAAACACCAAACTCATGATGTATTTGAAGAGAAAAAGAGTAAATAAAAATAATAGTGATGTTAGGAGTTGAATTCAGTCATGCCTGAAAAAAAAAGAGTAAATAAAAAAATTAGAGATGCGAGGAGTTAAAATCCGTACCTTGAATCTTGCATATTTTCATACTCTACCAATTGAGCTACATCCCAATTTTGTTTGTACTTTTAGTACAATGAATTTTACACCAACCTTGTTTGTGTAGTTGAAATGTACGATAACAGTTTTTGCGCACCAAAAAAACAGATTCACGACTCAAGGAAACACCAAACTCATGATGTATTTGAGAGAAAAAGAGTAAATAAAAAAAAAATAGAGATGTTAGGAGTTGAATTGGTCATGCACAGAAAAAAAAAGAGTAAATAAAAAAAAATTAGAGATGCGAGGAGTTAAAATCCGTACCTTGAATCTTGCATATTTTCATACTCTAGCAATTGAGCTACATCCCCAACTTTGTTTATACTTTTAGTATAATAAAATTTTACACCAACGGTTTGCGAGCTGAAATGTACAGACCAACAGTTTGCGCATCAAAAACGACTTCACGACTCAAGGAAACACCAAACTCATGATGAATTTGAAGAGAAAAAGAGTAAATAAAAAAATAGTGATGTTAGGAGTTGAATTCGGTCATGCACGTAAAAAAAATGAGTAAATAAAAAAATAGAGATGCGAGGAGTTGAACCCCGAACCTTGAATCTTGCATATTTTCATACTCTACCAATTGAGCTACATCCCCAACTTTGTTTATACTTTTAGTATAATAAAATTTTACACCAACGGTTTGCGTAGCTGAAATGTACTGACCAACGGTTTGCGCATCAAAAACAGCTTCACGACTCAAGGAAACACCAAACTCATGATGAATTTAAAGAGAAAAAGAGTGAATAAAAAATACGATGTTAGGAGTTGAATTCGGTCATGCACTGAGAAAAAAGAGTAAATAAAAAAAATGAAGATGCGAGGAGTTGAACCCTTGAATCTTGCATATTTTCATACTCTACCAATTGAGCTACATCCCCAACTTTTTACTTTTAGTACAATGAATTTTTACACCAAGAGTTTGTGTAGTTGAAATGTACGACCCAAGCAGTTTTGCGCACCAAAAAACAGATTCACGACTCAAGAAAACACCACACTCATGATGTATTTGAAGAGAAAAACAGTAAATAAAAAAATAGTGATGTTAGGAGTTGAATTCAGTCATGCACGAGAAAAAATGAGTAAATAAAAAAATAGAGATGCGAGGAGTTGAACCCCGAACCTTGAATCTTGCATATTTTCATACTCTACCAATTGAGCTACATCCCCAACTTTGTTTATACTTTTAGTATAATAAAATTTTACACCAACGGTTTGCGTGAGCTGAAATGTACGACCAACAGTTTTAGCATCAAAAAGCGACTTCACGACTCAAGGAAACACCAAACTCATGATGAATTTAAAGAGAAAAAGAGTAAATAAAAAAATAGTGATGTTAGGAGTTGAATTCGGTCATGCACTGAGAAAAAGAGTAAATAAAAAAATGGAGATGCGAGGAGTTGAACCCCGAACCTTGAATCTTGCATATTTTCATACTCTACCAATTGAGCTACATCCCCAACTTTGTACTTTTAGTACAATGAATTTTTACACCAAGAGTTTGTGTAGTGGAAATGTACGACCAACAGTTTGCGCACAAAAACAGATTCACGACTCAAGGAAACACCACACTCATGATGTATTTGAAGAGAAAAACAAGTAAATAAAAAATAGTGATGTTAGGAGTTGAATTCAGTCATGCACGGACAAAAAGAGTAAATAAAAAAGATTGGAGATGCGAGGAGTTGTACCCCGAACTTTGAATCTTGCATATTTTCATACTCTACAAATTGAGCTACATCCCCAACTTTGTTCATACTTTTAGTACAATAAATTTTACACTAACGGTTTTGCGTAGGCTGAAATGTACGACCAACGGTTTACGCACCAAAAACGACTTCACGACTAAGGGAAACACCAAACTCGTGATGTATTTGAAGAGAAAAAAGTAAATAAAAAAAGTGATGTTAGGAGTTGAATTCAGTCATGCACAGAAAAAAGAGTAAAGAAAAAATTGGAGATGCGAGGGGTTGAACACCGAACCTTGAATCCTGCATATTTTCATACTCTACCAATTGAGCTACATCCCAATTTTGTTTGTACTTTTAGTACAATGAATTTTTACACCAATTGTTTGTGTAGGTGAAATGTACGACCAACGGTTGCGCACCAAAAAACAGATTCACGACTCAAGGAAACACCAAACTCATGATGTATTTGAAGAGAAAAAGAGTAAAAAAAAAAAATAGTGATGTTAGGAGTTGAATTCGGTCATGCACAGAAAAAAAGAGTAAATAAAAAAATTAGAGATGCGAGGAGTTAAAATCCGTACCTTGAATCTTGCATATTTTCATACTCTACCAATTGAGCTACATCCCCAACTTTGTTTATACTTTTAGTATAATAAAATTTTACACCAACAGTTTGCGTAGGCTGAAATGTACGATAGCGGTTTGCGCATCAAAACGACTTCACGACTCAAGGAAACACCAAACTCATGATGAATTTGAAGAGAAAAAGAGTAAATAAAAAAATAGTGATGTTAAGAGTTGAATTGGTCATGCACAGAAAAAATGAGTAAATAAAAAAAAATAGAGATGCGAGGAGTTGAACCTCGAACCCCTGAATCTTGCATATTTTCATACTCTACCAATTGAGCTACATCCCCAACTTTGTTTATACTTTTAGTATAATGAATTTTTACACCAACGGTTTGCGTAGCTGAAATATACTGACCAACGGTTTGCACACCAAAAACGACTTCACGACTCAAGGAAACACCAAGCTCATGATGTATTTGAAGAAAAATCAAGTAAATAAAAAATAGTGATGTTAGAAGTTGAATTCAGTCATGCATTGAAAAAAAAGAAAAAAAAAAAATTGGAAATGCGAGGAGTTGAACCCCGAACCTTGAATCTTGCATATTTTCATACTCCACCAATTGAGCTACATCCCAACTTTGTTTGTACTTTTTAGTACAATGAATTTTACACCAACGGTTTGTGTAGTTGAAATGTACGACCAACGGTTTTGCGCACCAAAAACGGATTCACGACTCAAGGAAACACCAAACTCATGATGTATGTGAAGAGAAAAGCGAGTAAATAAAAAAATAGTGATGTTAGGAGTTGAATTCAGTCATGCACGAAAAAAAAAGTGTAAATAAAAAATTGGTGATGCGAGGAGTTGAACCCGAACCTTGAATCTTGCATATTTTCATACTCTACCAATTGAGCTACATCCCCAAATTTGTTTATACTTTTAGTATAATGAATTTTTACACCAACAGATTTGCGTGATTTGAAATGTACAACCAACGCTTTTGCGCACCAAAAAACAAACTTCACGACTTAAGGAAACACCAAACTCATGATGTATTTGAAGAGAAAAAGAGTAAATAAAAAAATAGTGATGTTAGGAGTTGAATTCGGTCATGCACGTAAAAAAAAAAGAGTAAATAAAAAAATTGGAGATGCGAGGAGTTCAACCCCGAACCTTGAATCTTGCAGATTTTCATACTCTACCAATTGAGCTACATCCCAAACTTTGTTTATACTTTTAGTACAATGAATTTTTACACCAACGGTTTGTGTAGTAAAAAAATGACCAGCAGTTTTTGCACCAAAAACGACTTCACGACTCAAGAGAACACCAAACACATGATGTATTTGAAGAGAAAAAAAGAGTAAATAAAAAAAAATAGTGATGTTAGGAGTTGAATTCAGTCATGCATTTAAAAGAGAGTAAATAAAAAAATTAGAGATGCGAGGAGTTAAAATCCGTACCTTGAATCTTGCATATTTTCATACTCTACCAATTGAGCTACATCCCCAACTTTGTTTATACTTTTAGTATAATAAAATTTTACACCAACGGTTTTTTGCGTATTTGAAATGTATGACCAACGGTTTGCATCAAAAACGACTTCACGACTCAAGGAAACACCAAACTCATGATGAATTTGAAGAGAAAAAAAGTGTAAAAAAAAAAATAGTGATGTTAAGAGTTGAATTCAGTCATGCACGTAAAAAAATGAGTAAATAAAAAAATAGAGATGCGAGGAGTTGAACCTCGAACCTTGAATCTTGCATATTTTCATACTCTACCAATTGAGCTACATCCCCAACTTTGTTTATACTTTTAGTATAATGAATTTTTACACCAACGGTTTGCGTAGCTGAAATAAAGCGACCAACGGTTTGCACACCAAAAAACAGACTTCACGACTCAAAGGAAAACACCAAGCTCATGATTTATTTGAAGAAAAATCAGTAAATAAAAAAATAGTGATGTTAGAAGTTGAATTCAGTCATGCATTGAAAAAAGAGAAAATAAAAAAAATTGGAAATGCGAGGAGTTGAACCCCGAACCTTGAATCTTGCATATTTTCATACTCCACCAATTGAGCTACATCCCAACTTTGTTTGTACTTTTAGTACAATGAATTTTTACACCGGTTTTGTGTAGTTGAAATGTACAGTACCAACAGTTTGCGCACCAAAAACGGATTCACGACTCAAGGAAACACCAAACTCATGATGTATGTGAAGAGAAAAACAAAGTAAATAAAAAAATAGTGATGTTAGGAGTTGAATTCAGTCATGCACAGAAAAAAAAGTGTAAATAAAAAAAATTGGTGATGCGAGGAGTTGAACCCCGAACCTTGAATCTTGCATATTTTCATACTCTACCAATTGAGCTACATCCCCAAATTTGTTTATACTTTTAGTATAATGAATTTTTACACCAACGATTTGCGTATTTGAAATGTACGACCAACAGTTTTGCGCACCAAAAACAGACTTCACGACTCAAGGAAACACCAAACTCATGATGTATTTGAAGAGAAAAAAGAGTAAATAAAAAAATAGTGATGTTAGGAGTTGAATTGGTCATGCACGAAAAAAAAGAGTAAATAAAAAAATTGAGATGCGAGGAGTTCAACCCCCGAACCTTGAATCTTGCTTGATTTTCATACTCTACCAATTGAGCTACATCCCCAACTTTGTTTATACTTTTAGTATAATGAATTTTTACACCAACGGTTTCGCGTAGCTGAAATGTACGACCAACAGTTTACGCACCAAAAACAGCTTCACGACTCAAGGAAACACCAAACTCATGATGTATTTGAAGAGAAAAAAGAGTAAATAAAAAAATAGTGATGTTAGAAGTTGAATTCAGTCATGCATAGAAAAAGGAGTAAATAAAAAAAATTGGAAATGCGAGGAGTTGAACCCCGAACCTTGAATCTTGCGCAGATTTTCATACTCTACCAATTGAGCTACATCCCAAACTTTGTTTATATTTTTAGTTCAATGAATTTTTACACCAACGTTTTTTGTGTAGCTGAAATGTCTGACCAAGCGGTTTGCGCACCAAAAACAGCTTCACGACTCAAGAAAACACCAAACTCATGATGTATTTGAAGAGAAAAAGAGTAAATATAAAATTAGTGATGTTTGGAGTTGAATTCAGTCATGCCTGAAAAAAAAGAGTAAATAAAAAAAAATGGAGATGCGAGGAGTTGAACCCCGAACCTTGAATCTTGCATATTTGTCATGCACAGTTTTCCGAGAAAACCCGGACATCGCCATATGTGTGTCGGGAAGTCCACACATACAACACGGGAATAATAAAATATCGAAACAATGCTTTATAACGTAAATATAACTAAACAACCACTCACATATTATCGAGTAACGCTGAACGGTTGTTAAACTTCTCGGGCTCCATTCTCTTGAGGGGACAGTTGATGGGGGGGCTCGGTATGCCGAGATTAGTATCTTCATCCATTCTCCATGTGACTTTTGCCAACGGACCGAGGTGGGGGAAATTGCAAGAGTGAGTCCATGTCGAACTCGGCAAGTATAGCAAGGTAGTATCTTACCCATAAAATCATGACCATTATAACATAATAATAAATATGCATAAGTGATAAATATTAGTAAACAATAATAACAATATAAGAGTCATCATCTTTAATATAAATTGTCCAAGGTCGCTCGTGTCCTTGAGCAAGGCTAGTATACTAGTTTTTCAAACTCTACACAGGGGTGTACACTTTCACTATGAGTTGTGGTTCCCAAATGCAAGAGTTAGCTAGACCCAAACACCAGAAACCACTATGAAGCCCCCCAAAGGTTCGTCTAACAAGTTGGGGCGCTAAGTCGTCGGATATAGAACCGACCCTTCCTATATGGCACAACGACCCGTAGCCTATACACATATATGTGGACAGGGGGAGACTATACCCAATTCGGCACTTCCTCCAAACTCGCTAGAAAAATGATCTTTGAGGAACTAAAGTCGAGCCATATAACCCTCATAGCATCTTTGTAAGTCCGGATACATCACTTACAGATAAGATCTTATGTGGTTAAATTGTTACCATTTTATCATTTATAGCATAAATATTAATTAAGTCACCAGATCATGGTAATAATGAGTTAGCAATACTCAAACTATACTTGCCTTTACTATTGCTCCAATTTCCCACACTCGGCTTACGCACACTTTGTCGGTCCTCAACTCCTCGTCTTCAATGCCAATGAACAGCTCTCCGTCTACTTTCGTAGCAAACACCACGCATACAAGCCGGAGAACAAAATAAACTAAGAACAATACACCGGTCATAACATAAGCTTTAAAACAACGTTCTAAAAGAGAAATGTTGCTACGGTCGAGAGAACATAAGAAAAGCCAATAACAAAACTACCGTTAAAAGAATTTGCTATCGAAGTTCTATTATCATTACTAGTAACTGTAGGCTTAATTTATTTGACTAAGTAAAATCATGGAGAAGTTATTAGTTTAGGTTATACAAATGACAATTTAATTTAAAATGTAAGTTATACCTAGTCATATTTTAGTCATAATTATTCTGATGCCTTTTATGTCAACTCAACTGTAACGTGTAATTACAAATTGATATATTATGAAAGGATCTAATCAAGTGTGTTTAGACCAGACAAATTATAGCTTAGAAACATTATTATGTTAGCAATTAATCTCATTAATATTTGATATGTATATATACATCACCGAGATGTAAACCTATATGACTTTTAATTATAAAATTCGGTTGTATAAGCGTTAATCAATTGAGCATTTAAATTAATAAAGCTATAGGCATGTGACATAAAAAGGACAACGGGTGCAAAGTAATATGTAATTAGAGGGAACAAACGGTGGAGATCGATGGCTGCTTATAGGTGATGTGATGAATCTATACATAACCTATAATTTTTCGTAGATGGCCACCATGTCCGCCATAGACTCAGTTTACTGTAGTTGTAACAGTATACAGTCCAAACCGTCCGATCCAAATCAATGAAATCGCAACCGTCGCGTCTTCACCCTCTACCTCGCGAAGTACTCCGCACCTTCCGAAACACCACCTCCGCCTCTCCTCCCCGCTGCTCCCGTGGCGCCGCCCCTCCGTTCTCGCTCCCGGGTCGCCCTCGGCGCCACCGGCCCGAACCGGCAGAGGCTACCTCGGCCTACCTGCTCCGTCGGCCGGCGCACGAACCGGCCCCTCCGCTCCGCATCCCCGCACCTCGCCGCCGCCCGTCAATCCAACATCGCCTCCTCTCCGCGCGCCTCAAGCCTGCGCCTCACCGTCGCCACCTCCTCTCCACGAGCACCATTGCCGCTCCATCCCTGCTCCATCCGACCTCCACCGCCACCTCCTCTCCGCCCGCCCTCGCTCCTTCACTTGCACCCCTCTCCTTCCCCGTCCACTCCGCCCCGTGAACGCCCATTTGTCTTCTGCACGGTCGACGGCGTGCCGTGGTCGACACCGGTAGGCCGCCGGACGATACCGGCGATGTGCTGCGTCGCTACCGGTTCTACTACTCAAGGGAGGAGGCCCATGCTGCTTTGCCACCGGCGCTGCGAGCGGAGGAGCTTGCTAGGCACGAGAGGGGCCGGTGTCGACGATCGTGCGATGTCCGTCGGCATCGCCCCCGCAAGCCAAGTCTAAAGGTGGGTGCTACCACTAGTACCACGAAGGACATTTATTCCGGCTCGGTTGGGCCTTTATTCCTGGTTGTATAACCGGGAATACGAGTTGGGGAATAGAGGTAGGTGAACCGAGAATAGAGGTAGGGGCTTTATTCCCGGTTGGAGGTACCAACGGGGAATAAAGCTCTACGCCGTGCACGGCCCGCCAAAGGCTTTACTCCCGGTTGGTACCTCAACGGGAGTAAGTTTTTTTTCTTTTGATTTCAATTTCTTTTTGATTTCATTTTAATTCATGAGTAATTAATGTACACAAATATAATTAATGTACACATGTATTAACTAACCATTAACGTACACATATATTACACATGTCCATCATATAAAAAAATCAACATCCAATGCTATACATCTCATCTTTGCACTGGAAGATTACATGTCAGGATTTTGCCCACCAACGAAAACATAGAAAATTGAAATAACATTTGAGGAGAAAATATAAAAATGCATCATTGCTATAGCTGGACTCCATGCTCCCTCATCTCACGGAAACCACCCTAGAATATCTCGAAGAAAGAATCTGTCAGTTGAACGAAGGGGCAATATTAGTGAGAAAATATAGGAGAAAGAAATAGAATCTGAACAAATGCTGGTGGAGT